>BSBK01005147.1:0-457500 GCA_027943335.1 Chamaecyparis obtusa | reverse complement strand
ATTTCGATTGGATAGAGGGAGCAGGAGAAAAGGAGCGAAAGCTGAGCGTGGGAGAAGGTATGTGATTTCTTCATCTTTCGATCCTTTGGCATCATATTCGAATGCATTTCATTTTATTTGATCATGAATGCTCTCTGAAATGACCGTATTCTACTGGTGTCATGCCATAGCTAGTGCTTTATCTCTATTATTTGATGTTATTGGTGCTTGTGTTCAAGGATATCAATTCAATGTATTCAAATGTTTGGATTCACATTTGTTGATATTACTAGCATATATGTTTAATGATTCCATTGTAAACTGATGTCACTGAAATGACCGCATTCTACTAGTGTCATGCCCTAGCCCGTGCTTTAACTCCATTAATTGATGTTATTGGTGCTTGTGCTCAATGATATCCATTTTTTTAAATGTTGACTGTGGTTATCAAATGGATAGCCCATGAGCTTCTAGCTAGGCACCATTTGTATTGATAGCTTAGGGCATCAAATGTATTGTATCATTGATAGTTGATACTTTGTTAAAAGGAAATAGAACAAAGAATGATTTCTATTTAGTTTCTCTATTTTCATCCCTAAGTGGCTTACAACCCTAGAGAAGTGCATGCAGATTTACGGATGCAGTTGCAGGATACATAGCAACCAATAATTCAAAATAAGTCCATGCATCCAATTTGAATAGAAATTAATACAAAGAACTATGGTCCTCCAATGGCCCAATCATTCGGACCTTAACTGTCCCCACAACCAATGACCCTTCAAAATTAGGTTATCATGCAATCAGTGAGTGATCCTTCATTCTCCTAGTGAGCTTCTAGGTAGGTGCCATTTGTATATTTGATAGCTTAGGGCATCCAATGTATATTGTATCATTGATAGTTGAGACTTTGTTAAAAGGAAATAGGACAAAGAATGATTTTGATTTAGTATCTGTATTTTGATCCCTAAGTGGCTTACAACCCTAGAGAAGTATATGGAGATTTACGGATGCAGGTGCAGGATACATAGCAGCCAATAATTTACAAGAAATCCATGCATCCAATTTGAATAGCAATTACTACAAAGAAATAGGATCCTCCAATAGCGCAATCATCCCGACCTTGACTGTCCCCTCAACCATTGACCCTTCAAAACTAGGTTATCATGCAATCAGTGAGTAATCCTTCATTCTCCTGGTCTACCCTGCATCAAAACATATTGTAAATACACAATACAATGATAACAAGTCTTTCACAATCCCCCTTCCCTCAAGGAAAACTATCAACCATCCCTTCCACATAGAATTTCACTATTTTATGAGTGGATTGTGTAGGAACAATTAACATTAAACAAGGAGCAAACTCCTCAACACATCTTGGAAACCATTGAATTCAATAATAAATGAAACCTAACACCAACACCATTCCTTCCATAGTTGTAGGATACATAGCAGTCGATAATTCACAAGAAATCCATGCATCAAATTTTTATAAGGATATCCTATTAATTAATAGGAATTTTCTTGAGATGACCAATGATTATGCATTTTAATGGCAATGTGCTAGTTCAAAAGGATAATATAAATCTAAAACAATTTTTTCTGATTTTCTCAAACTATAAATGTGGTTAAAGGGAAAATATTATGTGGAAAACCCACAAACCAAGCTAGCAAATGAGTGTACATCAAATTATTCCTATATTCATTCAAGTATTGCTATGCTTCAGCTACCTAACCTTTGAGCTTCATCTAGAGGAATGTGTAGCTTTAAGATAGAGTTACTTCTTGGGCCTTACAATACGGTGGAATATGATCAAGATTTGTTTAGGTTGTATCTTTGTTAGTCCCATTGTTAGGTTCTTATAGTTCATGGTTTGAATCTATTATGGTTGTGTAAGGGATTTGTAGATGCTTTTTCTAATATAATTATTGGACATCATGATTGGAACAATTGGTTGTTGGCTATTTTACGCATGAATCATATCTATCAATGGTTCTTTGTGTTCAAGAATTCATTGATCAATCTTTGAGATTTATTGTCCCAGCTTTAAAAGAGTGATAAAAGATATAGTGAGTGCTATATTTTCCAAGTGTTTTGTGGGTTCCATTATCTTCTAGGAGTAATTGCTGGAACCAAATTATGTTCTTTGCCTCTAGTAAATATTGTAGACACAACCATCTTCTTGGTGAAGGGTTTCTTCCATCCCCATGAGGCACTATTGCATGGTTTCCATTCCCTTGTAGTATACTAAACCTAATTTAATACAAGTGTGCACTATTTTGGGTTCCATAATTTATGGCCCCTACACTATGGTTGTTAACCTAATTAAGATAGGCCTACCTTTGCATATAATAAGAGGCCAACATGAAACAAACATCCAGAGGTTAGGGGGTTGTTCCCTGTCCATAATTTATTATTTAAGTGCTAAGTGATGATGGGTATATCGTGTAATTCATACCTAGTGTGTCTCTTTCTTTCTCTGCACATTTCACATTAGGATTATATGTTATAAAAGACTAATGAAATCAACTATAGGTCAAATCTAATCAAAATTGCAATATAAAGATTAAAATAGATCTTGAAGAAATATGGGAACCATTTTTGACAGATATTGTCCAAATGAAGAGAATACTCCAAAGAGAAAATACTTCAATGTGGAACAATTGAAGGACAATATTTTACTTTTATATGCACATCTGCAATGTTTTTGATATATTTCTGAGATAACAAAACCATAGAAAGAATAGCATATAGAAGAAAGTAAAGAATAATGATCATACTTTGAGATATTGTGGAAAATTAAAGGAAAGAATGCTTGGTGGGGTTTAGTGTATTCATTTTTGTGAGACAAATCTTCATTGTCTTCTGATTGTCTTCTTTATATAGTAGCATGTATTAATTGGTTGACAAATAAAGAAGCATTTAGACAATCGGAAGACAATGAAGATAATTTTAAATGCATCTAACATAATTTTTTTTTACAAAACTAAACCAATGTCATGTTTACAACAAAGAAATAGATTGATAATAATATGCTAAAAATTGTATTCTATTTAATACACGCCAAAGGACCACTCCCAACAATTCGTAAACATACTTTATCTGATATGATGAATTCTTAAACAATTAAGGTTGGAGTAGACATAGTTATCACACAATTTTTTTGTGTGGTACAAGGAAGATATGGTTGATTAAGAGTGAGGCCTTCTTTAGAAGCTCATATAAATTTGGCCGATTAAGATGAGAAGAAAAACACAATTCATTAGTTAAATTTTTCAATTTCATGTATTTTTTCTCCTATTTATTAGATGCATGAGTTGAAGGTTGAATGTAAGAGTCTTATAATGTTGTGTTACCTTAAATCTCAAGTTTTTGATACTCCTATGATCTTTCTCAACAAGTATTTTATTCTATTGTTGTTTTTTGAATAACATATTGGGCAAATACAAAATTGTGTACTTCTACAGGACAGTTAACATAAAATTGAAGCATCAAACAAGACTTGATCAAGTTGCAGGTGGAATGTGCACTTGAATAGTAAATAATGTAGAATAACAAAATAAGTAATATGTCATGTCTACATTTTGTTATTTTCTGAGATTACATCCATGTTCTATATTCACAGAATGGTTCAAAATTGAAATTTACAATTCAATAAAAGTACTGATGAGTGTTGTTCCCTGCACCCTCAATCAACAACTTGCCTCCATTTTATTTTGATTTACAAACTACTATATCATTTGAATATCTTTCTTTCTTGCCAAAATAGGAAAGAGTTTAAGGTGGAAGACTACAATAATAGAAGTGTTTCAATTTGGTATACTATACTACAACATCATTTCATAACTAAGTTTTCAATTTCTATATATAATTAGGTTATAGATAATCTAAGTGAACAAGCATCATGTCAGACAATCCAAGTGAAGAAGGTAATGGGGATGCAATCAATAGATTGTGGTCGAACTTGAAAAGAAAAGGTGATGGAAAATGTTATTGTCCTTGCAATAATTGTAAGGGCTTAAACATTAGAAGATTGCTAACCAAAATAGCTAAGAGACATTGTAGGGATAATGGTCGCATTGAAGGAGGCTTTGATTATTATGAATTGGTAATTTTTTCATTATATGTATTTAAAAATTAATATATATATGAAATACACCTGATGATGAGATCATTATCATGGTTTATTTGTGTTCATCATTTTAATATAGGTCGACCTCCCTAGGGGAGTACATGATATGGACCATGGAGGTGCGAATATTGAGAATATGGCTTTGGAAGTGGAGGATCATGGAGGTACAAATATTGAAGCTAAGGATTATGATCCCATGGAAGATGATAATGATGCGCTAGATGATGGTACTAATACATTGATTCATGACACATTTGGTATTAGCGCAACTGATGATGATGATCAGGATGATGTTGATGTCATCCATGATATACCTCTACTTGAGAAGGTAGCCACGCCCCTTTACATAGGCTCCCAAAAAACTCTTCTCTCTGTTGTATTGTTTTTGTTGAACTTGAAGGTTATGAATGGTTTATCTAACACAACAATGTCACGTATGCTACGGTATGTCATATATGTCATTATAGTAATTAAATGGTGAAACATGTACCATAAATATTGTTAATATTAATGACGTATATTTTTTTCTACAGATTGATAGGCGAGTTCTTGTTACCACCATCGAATATTCTCCCTCGCTCATACCAAGAATTATGTGCCACTATGAAAGATATTGGAATAGAGTATCAAGCAATAGATGCTTGTCCCAATGATCATATTATTTATCATAAAGATATTGAATTTGCAACAGAATGCCCTGAATGTTATATGAGTAGATATCAAATAGATCAAATAACAAAAAAGGTGCCTCACAAGGTTCATCGTTACATCCCCATTATACCACGTTTGCAAAGATTATTTAGGTGTAGTAGCTTGACACAATTTATGGATTACCATGCATGCAATAGGAGTCAAGATGACATTATTTGAATGCCTGTAGATGGTTCTATATTTAAGGACATAGAGGAAAAGTGGCCGCACTTTATCGAAGAACCTCAAAATCTCAAACTTTCAGTGGCAGCGGACGATGTCAATCCATTTGGAGAGCTAAGATTTGTTTGCACTGTTTGGCATGTTTTTGTCATCAACAATAACATTCCTCCATGGATATCAATAAAGAGGGAGCACATTATGTTGGCAATGACTGTTCCAGGTATTTGATGATTTAATAATTATCTGCATGTAATTATAAATCTTGTAGTAAAATTCTCACAATAATTATGTAATGTTGTTGTTCATTCAACTAGGTAAATACCAAGTTAAAGATATGAATGTTTATATTGAGCCTCTTATCGATGAGTTGGTGGAGTTATGGAAAGGTGTCACTATGTATGACATCTCTAGACCAATAGGAGACAGACAATTTCAATTCCATGCAATGTTTGTATGGACAATACATGATGCCCCAGGGCTAACACATTTTTTTGGTATGTTATTGTGAATTCAAGTTGCACATGATAATTCTAAAAATAAAAATTAACATATTTAATCCAATTGTATCATTACCTTGTAGGTCTTCAAACAAAGGGAAAATTTGCATGTCCAATTTGTGGTCCAAAGATGAAATCTCGTTATTCAAAAAGTTTAGGAAAGCAGGTGTTTGATGAGTATAGACACTTTCTCCACAAAAATCATAACTATCAAATTACCGAAAAACATCTTTTCAATGGGAAAGAAGAGACTACATCTAAGCCACGAAGAATGACACCTCACTTATGGAAGTTGGAATATAATAGAATTAGTCGTCAAGGTACTACCATTCTACCTAACAGTTTATGTTTGGAATTTGTATATTTTTATTGTGTTTTTTTTGGTGATTATGTGATTGATGATCGTGAATGTCATCAAGGAAACACTACTGAGCACCTTTCAAAGGGACTAAAGAGTTATCTCAGACAATTTAGTAGGTTGCCCTACTACGAGCAGCTGCTTGATGTGCATTTGTTTGATACTATGCTTATTGGAAAGAATGTAACGGAGACATTGTGGAAGATATTGGATGGAAGGCGTGACAAAGAAAAAATTGTCAAAATTTGTAGCGACATTCATGAATCCAATTATGCAATGAAAAATTTTATTGAATCAAATAGAAATGGAGAATAGATTAATACAAGTGCCCTTCCTTGGTTATTGACAGAACAACAAGGTGATGCCATAAAAGAAGTCATACAAAAAATTTGATTTCCCATAGGATTTGCTACAAACATAAGCAATACCATATCAAAGAAAGGTGAATTTGGGCCAGGGTTGAAAACGCATGATTGGCATACCTTCATCAAGGTAAGTCATGTTCTTTTGTATTTACAATATATTTGTAAACTGCATGTACTTCTCATTGTATTATATGAGAAAAGAATGACATGATTATTTTTATAATTGTTGTAGTACGTGCTACCCCTATCTCTCCCAAAGAACTTTGACAACAACATCAAACAAGTGATATATGATCTTGGAAAATACATGAGGTAAGAAATGATATCTGTTCAATTTGTTGTATATATATATATATATATATTATAAAGTCTCGTGTTTATATATTTTTGTGTCTTGAATGTCTTGTAGGTGGTTGTCATCTAAAGAAATCCATAGAGTAGATATAAAATACTGGAAGAGAAGAATTTCTCTTCTAATGTGTGAAATGCAAAAGTGTCTACCTTCAACCTTTTTCAATGCACAAGAACACTACCTCATACACCAAGTTGAGGAGATTGAAATGTGTGGACCCGTACACACTCGGTCAATGTGGATGGTTGAGAAGCACTTGAAATTTTTGAATGCTTTGGTTTGGCAAAGAGCACGTCCTAAGGGTTCTATGGTGGAGGGATATATGGTATACCAGACTATGGTGTATGTTACTGAATATCTTCCTAAGCTTGCAGCAAAGATCCATATAGATCGCATTTGGGATCTCGACACCATTAGAAAATTCGAAGGGGAGTACTTGGTGGGGGAAGTTAGAATGAGGAAAGTGAGAGGTAACAAATTATAAGATGTTATTGTAGCTGTTAATTAATTCTTAATCTTCAAAATTAATCGGTTGTAAGTCGTCTATTTATTTTTTGTACAGCTACTCGAGAGTGGGATGCAATACATTTGTATATTGCAAACAATCAAGATTGGATGATAAAATGGATTGAATGATGTCATCATTTAGGTCGCACATTAACATGGGAAGCTGTGTCTTCATTGGTTAATGAAGCTCATCGTAACGGAGATCCAAATGTTACCCAAAGAGAAATAGATTTAGCACATGGTTTAAAAGATTTCCAGGTACATATAAATTTGTTAATCACTCGTACGTTTATCAACTCTCGGTGCATTAATTTATACATATTTTGCATATTTTTGTAGGTCAAACACCACAAGGCTATGTTTTGTAATGGTCATAAATTTCGCATCAAAAAGTTGGATGACACAAAGAAAACTTGTGATTCTGGAATAAGTGCAGTCTTTCAGGTGACTAATATTTCATCTAGAAATAACTTACATCCTCGAGAGTCCAAAAATCGATACTATGGCATTTTGGATGATATACTTGAGTGTGACTTTAATTCCTTTAAATTAGTTCTCTTCGTCATCAGATGGTATAGGCTACAACTTAATCAAAATGATCCTGATAGAACTGTTATTGAATATGACAATGGATTTCCAATGATTAATACAAGGTGGTTTGAGCCAGTTGGGGATGAACCCTATGTTCTTCCAAGCCAATGTGAGCAGGTATTTTACTCACAAGTTCTGCATAAATTGGGTTGGTCATTTTTTGTTAGACATGATCCAAGAGGAAGGCCGATGAGGTATAATGCGATGGAAGAAGATTGTGAACAACTAGAAGATGATGTAGATGATGATCATGAACAATAGTTAGTCGATGATGTTCCTGACGCAACTTTTCAAGAAGAAGAAGAAGATGATAACGATGATGATGCTACTGATGATGATGATGACGATGATGTTGTTGATGATGATGTTGCTGATGATGATGATGATGATGATGATGATGATGATGTTGATGTCGATGATGACGATGATGATGAAGATGAAGACAATGACGGTGGTGGTGATGATGTCGACGTCACTGATGATCATGGTGATTAGTTGGATGAAGAAGATGAATGACATGAATGAAATGTACAGTTACGTGATCACTACTTAATCTATTTAATATTGATTTCTTGATAGAAATGTGCAATTATGCAATCAATGCTTAATCTAATTAATTCATGATGTACTTACTATGGGATGCTTATGGTTTTTAATGTACTTACGATGTGGTTCTGAGTAAATGTATCATGATTTTTTTAGCTAAAATTAGATAATTGAATTACATATATAGGTACCCAGACTCCTTTCACGAGCATCCCACATAGTCTCATGGATTGATACGTATAAGTCAATACACCCTATAGAGATTAATGTATTTCACAATTTGCAAAATATCCCCATTACTTGTCGAGGCCAGACAAACTGACCTCGATGTTGATGATGTGACTAGATCAGGTAAAGAGATATACGATTATGCCCTGTAAAGTACTGAAATACTTTAAAATGTTTAAATTGTTTTTAATTATAATAAAATGTTTTTAATTTAACCCTTTTATATGTTATTGCAGATGACCCCCCTTTGCATCAACAGAGAACTAGGCATGCATTGAGATCTAATGAGCGGGTGGTTGTTCATGATGATGATATCAATACTCATCTTAACGATTATATCTTAAAAATTAGAAATCAAAAGAAAAAAAAGAAATGATTGTCATCTATGCACCTTAATTGATAATGACTGATTTTTATATGCTAATGAATTTAATTGTGGTAGTGAATTTTCATAAATTCTATAATGTGTTAATGAATGTTATCATGTGATAATTAATGAATGTCACATTTTATTAATGTGTGAATGAATGTTATCATGTGACAATTAATGAATGTTACATTTTATTAATGGACAAAATAATGAATGAATGTTAGATGTTAATGGAGAATTTAGAGTGATGTTTGTGGTGGGGGGGGGGGGGGGCATGGGGCCAAATGAGCTTCCACCTTCACGTGGTTGGCCCTGTTTAGTACAAAATATAAAACTATTCTTGAAACAAAGTGAAGCTCAATAAGTTTGTTCCTTCTATAGGGTCTCAAGTGTAGCTTTTATCCCACTCTCAACATTGCAAGGCTTCAAGTGGTGTTCTAATATTGGTTTCTCCATCTCCCACTAACATCTTGTCTTTCTCCTAAGAACTCTCACCGAGCTATGATACATGGATGAGAAGAAGATGTCCCTTACAGGCTACACATATATAATATGGTAGATATAGGGAACAAATATACTACAACATAGAATGAGTCAACTTGAATCTATAGTTTCTTCATTCACAATGAAAATTCAAATTACAAGACATATTTTAGATTTAATATTCATATTTATCTTCATCATGATCATAGCCATCATGGTTAGCATTTGGTTCAACTTCATTTCAACCACACTTCATGTTGGGTACCATTATAAGGCATGGAGTGTGGTCATACCCATGTTACCATAATAATGAGTTAGCCTATAAAATTATGAATAAAATACCTCGTGTATCATATTTATAATACTTTAGGTACACCTGGGATTGGCCCAGGCACCCAAGTTCCTACCAAAGGAACCCAAGTCAAACCCAGAGGAGAACAAAAGTAGAATCAGAACCCAGCCTCAAACAAAGAACTAGATAACTTGGAGTTTTTCTAATTCAAGTTTATTTCTGAATTCTTCTCCAATTCCAACCTGATTATTCCATATTTTGTTTTTCAATTTTCCTTCTTCCTCACTCCAAATTCAAGGATCACCACCCATGACTTATGTTGTTATTTCCTTTTACTAATTGTGCTATTTCAAGGATCACCACCCATGACTTGGTTAAGATGATGAATGCTGGCAATGCCTTTATTACCAAGGAATCACCGCCCACCATTAATGAATATTAATGATCATTGTTTCCTAAGGGTAATCGTTGTTTGTGTATGCTGATCACCCAAGCCTTTGGCTGTGATTTGCATGCTGTGAGGTTTGTCAGAAGTGGGGGTATGACATGTTGGTTGGATTATAACATATTGACACTTACACCATGAAGAAGACAAATGATTAAATAGAAAGAGAGGACCAACTGAACCATCTTGTGGTCAGTCTATATCACATTGAGAAACAACGTCAAGACTCGAGAATCAAAACAATCAAAAGTTTCTTCAAGACAATGAATGATCAACAACATTCCATTAAAAAACAAAACACTAATCTATATTATCATTAAGCCATAAAATATGTTTTAAACTTTAGAAGAATCACAAGAACTTTCAAAAAACATAGTACTATCCAAGGACCAAAATGAATACCCTCCAAATGATTATGATTATGTTGATGTTGATGTCTATAATTTATCTCTAATGATTATGATGATGTCTATAATTTATTTCACTTACTGATGCTTGCCTAGATTGAATTTTGAATTTCCAGGCTGGAGAACGCTTTCAAAGTTTAGGGTCTATTCTACATGATACTCTTAGTTATAGCTCAAATGCAACTCAACATATTTTTGATGCTGGGCAACCCACTGCAGAAACTCATCCACAGGTCAAATTTAATGCTATGAATCTTGGCATTGTTAATGTTATTACTTTTCCTCACGTTCCATATTTGTGAAAATGTTTCTTGGCACTATCTTATTCTTATTACAATGTTCTTTGTTGTGGGGCAGGAGGTCAATCTTCATTGTCTTCATTGTGGGGGATAGTGAAGATTTCTATGGAAAATAGCAGGTCTTCTTTAGTATCTTATAATAACATGCTAAATTGATAAAGATGTTATGGGCATTTAATCTACAATTACTAATAGACTAAGCATATTATTACTATGCTTAATGTTCCATTTAAATGCATTTAACACAAAAAACAAATTTACAAAACTAAACCAATGGCATGTTTACAACAAAGATGTGTTGAGGAGTTTGCTCCTTGTTTAATGTTGTGTGTGTGAGTTTAACACCTTCATGGAATTAAGATCTAATAGCATCAATTTAAACTAAATACAATGCAAATCTACTTTAAAATGAAACTATAATCTATATTATCCCATGGTTCTCTAGAAAGAAGTGGTAAATGAAGCTCTCAGCTTAAAATCCTCACTAGTGACACTTCTAAAATGAGAAATTATGCTGCTATTATGCTTTTACAATGCTTCTATGATGATTCCATGCTTAATCTAGCTCAAATTGACAAACTACAATGATAATTTCTCTAAAATGCTCAAATTGCTCTTAGAATGCTATTCAAATGCCTATAATAACAATGCTTTGCAAATGAAATTCCAAGATGAAAATGCTCTCCAAAATGCCTCATATTTATAGTAAATGTCCAAGGGTAGGGGGTGGAGTGAAGTAATCATAGTTATCACTTGGTTGAGTCAAAAACTTTGCATTGTCCATAAATGAGGGGACAAATGAGGGGACAAGCCTTTAAATGGTTTCAAATTTTTGGACAATTTAAATGTTTAAGTGATTTATGTCTTTTTGTCCTCAATTTTCATTGGTTCATCACTTTGTTGAAAGAAATTAGGAATATTTAATTCAATTAATTCATTAAATTTAGCCATGCAAGGGTAATAGGTTCATTTTGATTTTTGATTAAAACAACTATACAATTAATTGATTAAAATCAATTATATAGTGTTTTTGGCCCTTTTAAGCTTCAATTTAATCATTTAACATCATTATTTAATAATTCCTTTGTTTTAATTGATTTTGCTCAACTTTATTTAATTATGTCCATTTTTACTTGATTTAATCCCTTTTTATTAATTTTTGAGCCATTTATTGATTTAATGCATTTTGATTATCACTTGTCCAATTTTACATGTCTACAAATGCCCCTCTTTGAATTGATGTATGAAGATCATTGATTCAAAGATTCCTTGAAGTCCTGCTTGCTAATTCACTGATATGCCACTGATATTGATTGATTGCTGCCTCTGATACGATGTGATATGATTGTTGTCTCCGATAATGAAACAAAAAAAAAAAATCGATACCCCACTAATTCCCTGATGTTTGATTGCTACTTCAATTTAATACCCTAATGCCCCCTCAGAAATTAAAACATATTAATTTCTTGATTTGAAAAAGATTTATGATGATTGATTTAGAATATGTTTTCATTTCTAAATATTTGATTATATGCCACGATTTGAAGAATATGCCCTAGTTTGTTTTAATTACTCCATATAGGTTCACCTCTATTTTCACCTCCAAAATTAGGTCAAAACACCTTAAATAGGTTGATAAACCTTGTTTTACTATTCATTTTTACTTTTCATCTTTGGTAATTTTGCTCTGATCCTCTGGTGAATTTTGAGATGGTTGTGTCGATTCGGGAGCATAGATTCAAGAGGTGCCAGAGATATGCGAGGCCACCTAAGTATGGACCTCTAGTAAGTCATTCCCAACTCCATCTTTACATTTATGATGCATTGATTAGCATTTATCACAATTTTTGTGTTTCATCATTGCGTTGAATAGACAAAATGTTGCCTAGAAGTATTTGAATGCCGCGTAGACTATTTTACTGTCACCTCCACACTTTCCGTTGTCACATCTGTGTGTTTTACTACTACCTAGGAAAATTTCACTCTTTCCTGTCAGCAAAACACTCACGCCTAAGGCTATGTTAAAATGCCCCTTTTCGTTTAGGTTATCGCGTATACAAACCCTAACAAATTTGCTATCGCCTAGGGTAGGTTATGCTATCGCGTTACATGATTCATTGTCGCTTAGCAAGTAAACTATTTCCTAACACCCTAATAATGTCACTTAACCTATTTTGGTTATCGCCTAAGATATTCTGTTGCCTGGAATGATGAAAATCATGCCTGGTGAATTTTGAAAATTTTTGCACGTATATCGGATTGCTTTTAATGCCAAATTTGATAACTTTGAAGGCTAATTGGAATGATTAGATTAGGTCTGTTGTTTTTTAACAAAACAACTGGTTTAGGATATCAGAATAGTAATATCACAAACTATGATTGGTCAATCCAGATAGGATAGTTACTGATAGGATAAATCAATCAGTGTGAAAACCGATATGATTTTTATACTGCTTAGTTCATTCTCAAGATACAGAGACATGAAAAAATGGTTCTGGGTGTGATTACTTTGATACTTTTGACAAGATTAACTTGAGATAATTCCTTGATATGACATACTGATATGATTCCCTTTTATTTTTCCAACAGGCTCACTTTCCTACTTTATACATCCGTTCAGTTGCATCTTGGGTTATTGACTTAGGTCACTCACTCACAGCTGCTGAGTATCGAGTTATTGAGCGGTGCGGTTTGAGTTTTCTACTTGATCTCCCACGGTTTTAGCTAAACCATGTGTTACTAACTGCAGTGGCGGAGCGATGGCACTCTGACCACAACACCTTTCATTTACCATATAGAGAGATGATGATCATGCCAGAGGACGTGTATCAATTGTTACAGATTCCTTGTAGAGGAGAGTTGGTCTACTACGACTCTATTTATGATTCTACTATCTTCCAATGAGTGTTCAGGGACAACACTATAGGTGATGGTGATATTATCACATGGCCTTAGTTTGCTTCTTTTCTGAGGTTACCAGCCATACTTGGTGCTCTTATCGGTGGTTTGCTTCTTCCTGGCCGACGTGGTCATGGTTTTTCTATTGCTTGGGGTAGGATTTTGGAGGACTTTCTTGCACATCCTCAATGGTTTGATTGGGGTTCTTGTGTCTTAGCCTAGCTATATCATGATCTACATGAGGTGGTTTATCGGGTGAGTGCATCATTGTTAGCTGGTGCTATTGTTCTGCAATTATGGATATGGGAGCATCTTCCCATTACTAGACCCATTTATGATAGGAGACAGCCCCGTGGTTATCCTTTTGCTTTCCTATATATAGGTATGGTTACTTAGCATCATTTGGGTCATCTAGACTACTGGCACCGATAGCTAGATGATATTGATCAGGTTCAGTGGCATCCCTACATTAGTTGTGATCGATGGAGAGAGGATGAGGATGAGTTATCTTATATGTTTTCCCCTTGTTGGATGATTGGGCACACTACCACTACTATTGAGCGCTTCTATTTTGGAAGAGTTTTGAGACAGTATGGTAGGATACAGGTTATGCCTTAGGGCAATGCACTATACGCTCGAGTACAGGAAGAGATATCTATGTGGGGTCCTAGCATTGACTACCAGTTTGCCTTAGATCAGATTGCGGGTATGACTCTGTGCAAATGGGAGATGCTAACATGTATTGTAGATGCGGGGATGTCACATGAGTATGCAAATTGGTGGGCTCGAAACATGTTTCCTCGATTTATCGATCCAGCAAAGCCTATTCCTAGATGACGTGATGTTAGTCGTGCCTTTGGTGGTGGTGATAGAGATAGGAGAGGATGAGGACATAGAGATCCTCATGGTGATAGACATGATCAGGGTGATGTCAGAGATATACAGGTTGATGCAGGCTCGACGGTTCATCTTAGAGTAGCAGTTAGGCAGGATAGAGCTCATAGACATTAGAGAGCTCGGAGATAGGCTCATGTTGATGTTGCTAGATAGATTCTTGGAGGTTTAGATCCGTTAGTGTAGTTGCAGCGAGTAGCTTTGGCATAGCAAGATGATGATCAGCAGGATGATGGTGCCCCTTAGGATCAAGTACAGCAGGATCAGGCTCCCCAAATGCCTCCATCGGGCCCTCATCCATAGGATCATGGATAGGGTGGACAGGATGGTCGCATTGATTCATTATCCTGAGATATGCAGATATTGAGGATAGATATGTCCACTATTGTAGGGTGATTGGATTAGGTTGCTTCCTTATTACAGCAATTTGTGACAACCGTGGTAGTGTCAAGATAGGACGGAGTGAGTACTTCTCAGGCTCCTCCTCCTCCACCAGATGGTAGAGATCTAGGTGCCACAGGATCATGATTGTCTACTAACAGATTCATCCATCATTGATGTCCTTTTTTCCATACTTCATGTTATTTGACTGATCGACACATTTGATGTACCCCTTTTGATGATATTGTACCTTGATACTTGATGTACTGATGTGATGGATCATTGATGAACACTTTTTTGATGATATATGATGATATACTCCTTGGATCGTCTTGATGAGTTAATTTATGAGATTATCTTTTATGCAGCTATATGATATGTTATGCATTTTTGATTTATGCTATGGATGCAATTATCTTATTTTATGATATAGATAAATGAGTGCAATGATGTATGGATTTTGATGAGATGTTTTTCTATTTTTCAATGTATGGATGTAAAATGTTTTATGGAAATGCATATGTATGTTTTTTATTTTCATGTATTTAGATGAATGCAATGTGAACTCTTACTTTTATGAATGTATGATGTATTAAACATGATTTCTTTTCATTTCCTTTGATATATGAGTAATGAATAATGAGTAATGCTATGCATGAATGCAAAGATAATCTCACTTGCGTTTGTTTGTTTTTTAAATCAAGGATTATAATGAATGTTTGAATTTAATCTCCCCCATTTCTTTGATGTTTGAACAACTCAAGTGTTTAATTGATGTGCCCCCCCCTTTGTCCTTGGAAATTAACCATAAATAAATGCAATTAACTTTCCATGATAATGCGATGCAATTAATCTAAACATGATAATGCAATGCAATTAATCTAAACATGATAATGCCATGCAATTAATCTAACATGATAATGCAACCTAAGTGTCACCAGTTTTTAGCAAAGAAATGCCATGAGGATAAATTTTCATCATTGAGAATTTTTGGGACCGGAAAGCTAGTACAATCATCACTAACCACATCATGATGATACAAATACCACTTTTTATCACTTTTTGGTAACCTCATTTTGAAACTGGCACAACCCTCACTTGTTGGATGACCAAACTATGGGAGTCTAAATACCGGTGTCAACGGATTCAATGTGGCAAGTGGATTTTTGGTATTAAGATATGGAATACCTAAATAGCCAAGGGATCCATTTGCATAAACAAGCAAAGGTTAATCCTTCCTCTTATGAGATAGTCCTCAATGGTTCTTTGATGACCATGTCATTAGATGAATTCTCATAAGTTGATGAATCTTCCTTAAAACAGTCACTCAAAGGCAAGAAAATATCACATCTTTATCATGGCCAATCTAGTTGAAACATCATCGATTAGCTAAAAGAGGTAATAAAAAGTCAATTTCCTAAAAATTTATCAAAAGAAAACTTTAAGTGTTTTGCCATGCTTCATGATTTTCAAAAAGTATTTCCAAGCATTCTGATCTTTAAGATGTTTTGTCAATTTTTAATCCTAAATAATAAAGTCAATGAAGGCTTACGAAGCAAGTTGTAGGATCAAATACTTGGGTGGTAAACAATGATAGCCATCAAATGTTCACAAAAATTTCTCTCTCTAAAGTCCTGATAAATTTCTCTCTGACATGACTGATTGTAGCACTTATTGAATCCCTCTGGTACCAAAATTTCAATCCTTGCCTACCCCCAAGTGATAAATGCGATCATGGGACAAACTTAGGGCTGTAGGCAATGCAACAATGTGACTGAAAGCTTTATTATGACTATGTACAAATGACGGATGCAATGAAGGTTTACAAATGGGATGTTGAAAATGCAATATGTACACATGTGACTAGGAAAGAAAAACTTAAGGGAAACAAAAGGCACTTGTTTACCAAGTTTACACCCTTTGGATAGATCAAGCTCTTCTTCTTTTTTTCTTTTTTTTAAAGCTTTTTTCCTTTTTTTTGCTACCAAGGTGCCTATTTTCTAGGTTTTCACCAAGGCACTTTTTCTCTTTTTTCAATTTTTTTGTATTTTTTTCTTCTTTTTTTTTATCATCAAGATGCCTATTTGCTAGGTTTTCACCAAGACAACATCTTATTTGAATGTTTTTGATCTTTTGTGTTTTTCAATGTTTTTGGTATTTTCAGAATCTCTTTTGAACTATGTACAATAAATATGATGCTCTCTCATCTGATACTCTTTATACTCTTTCGTTTGACTCATGTGTAGAACCTTTTGAGATGAATACTATTGATGGGTTCTTGGAGTTCCTCTCCTTCACAATCTGATAACTTATAGGTTCCTATGCCAAATGAAGATACTATGATGAATGGGCCAAGCCAATTAGCTTCCCATTTGCCTTTCTTCTCTCTTTCAACCTGATTCTTTGGGTTCTCTCACAACACCAAGTCTCCTACCTGAAAGACTCTTGGTTTGATATGTTTATTATAGTTCCTCAAGATTCTATTTTCATACACTTTTAGGTGTTCATAAGCTTGTGTTTGATATTCTTCAAGTAACTCTAATTTTTGAAGTCTAGTGACTCTATAGTCTTCATCTGTGATAAATCCTTGTAATGACACTCATAGAGATGGGATTTCAACCTCTAATGGTAGAACTACTTCAGCCCCATAGACTAATGAGAATGGTGTGGCTCCCGTAGGTGTTCTTATGCTAGTTCTATAGGTCCACAATGCTGGATTAATTTGCACATGCCAATCCCTTTCCGATTTATTGACCAACCTCTTCAAGATTTTCAAGATATTCTTATTCATGGCTTCAGCTTGCCCATTTTCATGAGGGTAATAGATTGATGAGGAGTGGTGAGTGATATGAAATGTTGCACAAAGTTCATCCACATCCTTGTTTTTGAATTGTTTGCCATTATCTGTTATTATGGCATGAGGAATACCATATCGGCAAATGATGTGATTCAAGATAAACATAGAAATTTGTTTACCCATTGCCATTATCAAAGGAACTGCTTCAACCCACTTCGTGAAATATTCCATTGCGGTTATGATGTATTTGTGCCCATTTGAAGAAGGTGGGTAGATGATGCCAATCAGATCAAACCCCCATTGGTAGAAAAGCCATGGTGTGACAAATGGGTGTAACTCCTATGCGGGTGCATGTATCATGTCACCATGATATTGACATTTACTGCATATCTTCACAAAGTGGCAAGCATCCTTTTCTAATGTCTTCTAGAAATACCCTAAGTGAAGGATTTTATTAGATAGGTTTAGCCCGCTAGAGTGTGACCCGCAAATGCTGTTGTGAACCTCGTGTAAAGCTAACTTAGACTCTTCTCCCTCTAGACATCTAAGTAACATCCCATCAAGACCCTTACGATACAATGTTTCAGAAAGGATTAGGTAACGGCCTAATTGGCGTATGAAATTACATTTTTGAGCCCGGGTTTGGTCTAAGGGTAGCACTTGGTCCTTGAGGTATGTGTATATAGGTCCATACCAAGGCGATTCATGTCCATGTAATAGGGCAAAAATTTGGGTTTTGGGAAGGTTGAATGCCGGTTTCACCAACTCTTCCACCAAGAACTCATACTTTTCATTTTGATCTGGTTTTTGCAACAAGGAAGCCAAGGTTGCCATGGCATCAGCTGCTCTTTTTTTCTCTCTAGGAATTTGCTCAAAAGTGATCAAGGCAAAGTATTTCTTCCATCCATCAATCATAATCTTATTTGCCATCAAATTTTCATCTTTGGTGTTATATTCATTTTTGACTTGATTGATGATGAGTTGAGAATCTCCATAAACTTGTAGCTTCGTGATGTTCCACTATAAGGCCATTTTGATGCCTATGACTAGTGCCTCATATTCCGCTATATTATTTGTGCATGGAAACATAAGCTTGTATGACTTAGGAATAGTGTAACCTTGGGGAGTGACCAATAGTATGCCGGCACCTGAACCTCCTTGAGTATAAGAGCCATCAAAGAATAACTTCCATGTTTTTGCTTCTATGTTTACAATGGCGGAATCTAGAAATTCCACTTGAATAGTTTGTGTAGAAGTCATGGGATTCTCAGCTAAATGATCTGCTATCACTTTCCCTTTTATTTCCTTTCTGTCAATGTACTCAATGTCAAATTCACTCAATATCATAACCCACTTGGCTATCCTACCCATTAAGGCAATTTTACTTAACAAGTACTTGAGAGGGTCAATTTTGGCAATTAACTTGACCTTATGCATCAACATATAATGTCTCAAATTTTGAGATGCAAACACCACTACTAGGCAAGCCATTTCCATAAATGTGTAATTAATCTCATATTTGATCAAGGTCCTACTCAAATAGTAGATAGCTCTTTCCTTTCCTTGTTCATCTTCTTGTGCTAGAAGTACTCCTAGTGATCTTTCAGTAGCGGATATGTATAGAAGCAATGATTTGCCTTTGATTGGTGGCATGAGAATAGGTGGATTTATCAAATAGGTCTTCAATAATGTGAAAGCTTGATCACATTCCTCATCCCACATGAATATAGTATCCTTATGTAGCAATCTGGTGAAGGAATGACACTTTTCAGCCAATTGAAAAATAAACCTTCTTATGGATTGGATTTTGCCTTGTAATGATCTCATTTGGCTAATGTTCTTAGGTATCTCCATGTCTATGATGGCTTGTACTTTCTCTGGGTCCACTTCAATTCCTTTAGCGGAAACTATATAGCCTAATAGCTTTCTGAATTGAACACCAAAGGCACATTTCTTTGGGTTTAATCTAACTTTGAATTGTTCCAACTGGATGAATATCTTCTTTAGAATTTGCAAGTGTTCTTCTCTTTTGTGGAACTTTGCTAGTATATCATCCACATAATCCTCTAAAAAAGTGTGCCTCATGTCGTGGAAGATAGTTGTCATGGCCCTTTGATATGTGGCTCTGACATTTTTAAGACCGAAGGGCATGACATTCCAACAAAAGGTGCCCCAAGGGAAAGTAAAAGCTATCTTTTCTTGGTCTTCGGGTGCAATTTTGATCTGGTTGTAGCCACTAAAACCATCCATTAATGAGTACATGGAGTGACTTGCTATCAAATCCACTATGGCATCTATGCTAGGGAGTGGGAAATCATCCTTAGGGCATGCAAGATTCAAGTCTCTAAAATCCATACACACCCGAATAGATTTATCATGCTTAGTGACCGGTACAATGTTAGAGATCCATTTAGCATATGCTATTGCCCTTATAAATCCAACCTTTAACAATTTTTCCAATTATGCCTTCACTAGGAGAGCCACATGTGGGTGCATTTTTCATAGATTTTGCTTCGTGGGTTTAACCCTGGGTCTAACATTCAAATGATGCATTATAAAATCAGGATCCAATCCAGGCATGTCGGCATATGACCATGAAAATTTTACTTGTTGCTCTTGGAAAAATTTGATGAAGTCCTCTCTTTCTAGAGGTGTAAGTGATGCTGCCAAGTGTATAAACTTTGGATCCAATTCTATCCCAATGTTGACCTTTTATGTCGGTTCTATAAGAATAGGTGAGCTTTCTTCCTTGTGTTCGGGCAAGGTATCCAATCTCTCTTCCTTTGGTGCCATAGTTGGTTTTTCACCAAAGGAAACATCTTTTATTTTCATTTTTTTTGGTTCTAGTGGTGCCACATATTGGTTTTCAGCACTAGAACTTTTCATTTTCTTTTTTTTTTTCATTTTTTTCTTTTGACTAAGAGAATGGACCCCCGCTACTCTCATCATGTCCATATCAAATTTGTTGGTGAAAGAGAGTTCAACCGCATTAAGGTATTGGTTTGCTGCTTGGTCGTTTGGAAAGTAAAGTAAGTCATTTGGCTCAATTTGGTCCCAATCAATGAGATCCGGATGTAAAAAAAGTAAGGATTCATTAGGTAAGATGTCATCAATAGGGTTTATGGACATGACTTCATTTTAGGGTTCATACATTGTATCATTTAGATGTATGATGTGTGCTTCCTCGAGATGGTCCATGGAAGAAGGGTCAAAATCCCCTTCACTTGAGTCCTCTTCGACTTCTACGGGAAACAATGTGGGAAAAGCCATGAGTGGGTTAAAACTAACATTTGAATTTCCCTCCTCTGAAGGCATCCAAAATGTCTCTATCCATGCTTGATTGGTAGGTGCATGCCCTATGTTAATATCTTGGATATTAGGTTCTTCATTGATTGGAGCTTCTTGCCTTGGGATTTTTGCATAAGTATGTATTGCAATCACCTCCTTATTTTGACATGACTCATCTGATAGGTTATCCCACTCATAATCTTAGGAGTCATCACTATCTCCATCGGATTCTAAGGCATTTATTTGAGGATAAAAATCTTGCATTGGGCTGGAGCTTTCGCCTTTGTATTGGTAGCCTACTCCAGATTTTTCTTGTTTTGCCCTCCAAGTAGGTTCAATGGGTTCTAGTAACCCTCTATTCTTTTAGCCTAAGGGTCCTCTTCCCTTTTATCCCATCTTTTTCATAATCTCAAAACATTTCCCATATTTCTCGGTTTGTATATTAACATGCTGAATTCGTTCCATGGGAGTGTTTGAGGTATCTTCTTCATCGTGATAGAGCCATTGAAGTACTTCATTTTCATCCTTGTCAAATGTTGCTTTATCACTTTCTCTTATGAATTAAGAGTTGTACTTGTGAGGCAAGTGTTCTTTTGATAGTTTTCCATGTGTCCTTGGAGACGTGGGCATGTCAAATAGGGAAACGGAATATTCCCCTACTCCTTTTGAACTAATTTTGCATTGTTTGTCAAATGCCTCCATCATCTTATCCATTTTCTTGTAATTTTCCTTTTTAGCTTCATCTTTTTCTTCTCTAGTAGGTTTATAGGGTACTATCTTTGATTTGGGAGTTTGATATGAACCCTCATTAATAATTGGACCCTCTTAGCTCATCTTTTCCTTTCCCTTAGTTGATGTTGTTGAGCTAGCTTGAGGAGAGTTTTGAGTAGCTTTTAATGTTATGACTGGATCATCCATTTTGGTATCTTCAATGGTGACTCTTTGAATGATTCCTTCCCGGTTCTATGGAATATATAACTCATGAAGGGGTTTGAGTGCATTGCAATATTGGAACGGGTTTGAGTCCCCTCCAACCGTGATTTCTTCACCCATGTACAGAAATTTGATGCATTGGTGGTACATGGATGGGACTACTTGCATCTCGTGAATCCATGGTCTCCCCAACAAAATATTATAAGTTAACTTCATGTCCAATACTTGACAATTGGTTTCCTTCTTGATGGGTCCCACTTGTATGGGCAATACGATCATGCCTTTAGAGGCCCTTTCAACTTCATCATAAGCTTTAATGGTGATTTTTTTCATAGGGTTAATGCAAGACTCGAACAACCCTAAGGATTTGACAAGACTTAATGTACAAATATTAAGGCTAGCTCCTCCATCAATGAGGGCTCTTTTGACTCTATGCCTTTCTATTAGGACCTCTATATGCAATGGTAGATTTTGAGGATGGGTTATAGACATGTCATCTTGGTCAGAAAATGAGAGACAATGAGGTGCCACAAGATGACCTACCATATTTTGGAACTTTTCTTCTTCTAAGTTAGTAGGAATGTTTGTCTCTATTAGAGGTTTTTCCAAAATATCCTTATGGTTCGGGGATAACTTCAACAATTTTAAGATAGAGATTTGCGTTGGAGTTCTTTGCAACTGATCAACCAAGCTATAAGGTTTTGCTATTGTAGAAGGTTGCTTGACCACAATGTTGGACTGGGGAGTGCTAATAACTTTAAGAGCAACCCCTTGTAGAGTCATTCTAGAATTTTGCCCTCTTGTAAAGACATTTGATACCTCTTTTTGTGGTTGTTCATTAATTATTATAGCATTCACAATGTTATCATAAGGTGGTACAAAGTTAAGATTATTGGCGCTTTGTTTCTTACCATTAGATGACTCCCCTTTATCATGTTTGTAGAAAGGTTGTTTGAATGTTGTATGATCTTCATTATTTTGAGGTCCACCAATGGTGATCATGCCATTATCGATTAAGTCTTGCACTACATTCTTTAGTTGCAGACATTCATTTGTTGTGTGCCCTCGAATTCTATGGTACTCACAATGGCTATTGGCACTCCACCAACTAGGCTTATTATTTGGCTCATAAGGCTGAATGTTGGGTAAAGTAATGACATTATTAGCCATGAGAGTCTTTAATGCCCTTTCGAGGGGTTCACCCAAGGGTGTGAAGTTCCTTTGAGGAGTGGGCACCAAATATTTATCAAATTTGTTATTTCTTGCATTATTTCCTTGGTTGCCCTTATTGGCATTATTGTTATTGGAAGGTGCATTGGATGTCTGATTGGAATTGTTCACCTGATTAGGTGTCCTTGTAAGAGAAAATGGAACCACCTTCAAGTTGCTAGACTCCACCACACCATCATTAACAATTCCCTTATTGTTGTTCTTATACCGACTATTATTATTGAACCAATTATTCTTCTGATTGTTGCCATTGTTGGAGTTATTGTTGTTGGAGTTGTTCTTATTATCTTTGTACAATTTTAGTTTTCCACTTTTGACCAACACCTCCTCCATTGTGACTCCATTTTCAATTAAATCTTGGAAGGTCTTGGGACATTGCATCTTTAATCGGTAGTTCAACTCATTGCTTAAACTATTTATGAAGATATCCATCTTCTCTTTTTCAAGCACGCTCCTAGGGTATCTTGCAAAAACTGTCCTCCATCTTTGTAGAAAAGTGAGGAATGCCTCCCCATCCTTTTGTTTAGTGTTGCATAATGTTATCATTGTGACCTCATGCTTGATATTATATGAGTAATGGGCCATGAATTTCGAAGCTAACTCTTCGAAGGTCTTAATGTCGGAGGGTAACTTAGAAAACCACTCCATAGCCATGCCTCCTAAGTTTCACAGGAATAGTCTCATTAAATATGTTGTATCGTGCATGAACTCTAAGCTCAATGCACATAAATCCTGTAAGTGGTCTTGGGGATCCGATGTTCCCTCATACTTGTCATTTTTGGGGAACACCATATTGATTGGGAATGGCACCATGACCAAGCTTTTATCAAATGGGAATGGACACAATGCTTTGATGGAGAAAGGCTTGGGAGCCCCACTTTGCTTAATGGTATCCAATTTCATTTGAAACATCTTGAACTACTTATTCATGATGTCTAAGGTACTCTCCTCAACTTCCGGTAGTTTGAGTTGATTACCATCGTAGTCACGGGGAAGCTTGAGACCTTTTTGTGCTAAGTCTTGAAAGTACTTTTCTCTATCTCTATCCATTACCTTTTCCATGAGCTTTCAGAAATAGGGACATTGGATAGCCTCACGAACCTTTTCGTATGTGGCATCTTCTATCGTTGCTAATATGTTAGTTCTAGTGTGAGTGTTGTCTATACCTTGAGCATTTTGATCTGCTCCTCCATTATTGGTATTGTCTTGGTTATTTATGCCAATGCCTCCATTATTAGCATCGCCTTGGTTAGTGAGATCAATACCACTATTATCTTTACCACCTAGACCACCATAATACATCATGTTGTCTTCTAATTCTTGTTCGGGTGATTTTTGGGGTACTCTAGGAGTGGTAGACTCATCTCCTAGGTAAGGGAGCTCTTGTCTCAAATAGGTCCTGTCTACTTGCAAGGTTTTTTTAACACAGTAAGATCTAGTGAAAGCCAGCATGAACCTTGGAGAAGAAGAATTGATATTACTTAGGGTCTAATCCTTTGCAAAATTTTGAAAAATATGTAGAACAGGATCTTTGACCAAATTGAAAGCCTAAGTAGTAAGAACATGGAAAAGGGTACTCGAATATGTTCTTAAAATTTTTTGACCCACCCTACAAGTACTCTTTGTTTGCCCTTTTAGATTTCTAGGTGTCACTGAACCAAGTATAGGCATGACTGAAAGTTTTATATGTGTGTACTGGTTTGTTGTAAGGTGGCACTCTATAGGTGTACAGGCTGTACTTTCCTGTTGATAGGTGAGTTTCCAATTTACACACACATATTTAAAAAGGTTATGAGCATGACTTTTCTCTGTCTACGCATTTTTACACTAGCCATAGGTGTGACTAAACCTCTGATAGGCATGATTGTTTTGTTCACAGGTGACACTTCTCTGACCAGGTTGTAAAATTTTGAATTTTTTAAACATTTGAGATCAGATTTTTTGAAAATTTCTTGTTTGAAAATTAAAAACAAACGCAACACACACATCAATGTCTCTAAAAACTATCTAATGTGTATATTCTTGAATTTTTTCACAAGTATAGCACAAGAATAGATTCCAAACAGCCTACCTAAAGTCAAATTGGCTTGTAAACATGGCTCTAAAAAGGTGGCTTTTCTATTTTAACCAAGTTTTAATAAATATTCTGTTCAAATTGACTTCAATCTCTCAATCCTCCAAGGAGGCTTCCCACATGCACTGAAGTATGATTTTACCCAATCCGTTAAGACTACTAGAGGAAGGTTGAAAAATCAAAATACGTTTGTCATGCACCCCATTAAGGATACATGCATTTCATTTTAGAGTGGGTCGAATTCTCGTGGCAAAAGTGAGTGTATCCCACTTTGGGCTGTCCCTCTCATCGGCCTCGTTAAGGCAAACTTGGGAGGTGAGCCCACTAAATCTCTATTTTAAATAACATGTTCATGGAAAGCAAGAAAATGGAATTAAGGTTAAGTGTTTGGAAATTTGGTTCACCTAAAAGGTGAAGAGCATATCCCTAACTTTCCCTTTAGTTCCTCAAACACTTCAAACAATAAGGTTCTTTTTCAATCTCATTACATAGAGATTCTTAAAAATAGAAGTGTTTGGTTCATTTCTCATTTTTAATTAAGCTATGTTTAGAAGGAATGCCACAATCTAATCAAGTGCAAGCTTGAATAGAGAAATACCTCTCCTTGTAGCTAGCATAAAGCTAGGGGCATTTTTTAGAGTATTTTGTCATATTTTTTTTTACTCACCTTAGCAATAACTCCTTTCCATGTGCTTATACTCCAACAAGTTAGTCAACACTAACAATCAAAGTGAGGGGAAACCAAAATTGAATTGACAAAGCCAAGCTTTATGTAATGAATTTGAGCACTCTAATTACAAATTTCCATGCAAAAACTTGAAATTAAGGACTGAAAATCCAATTTAAAGAAACATATTTCTGTTTATAAGCTTCAATCACAACTAGGTATCTTTGGTATACCTGATTGTCCTCTTCTTGTGTTGATTCAAGGACAGCTTTGATATGTGCTTGATTCTCCCTTTTGATCCTTTTAGCAAGCACCTTCTCTTCTTGATTAAATCAAGATTCTGGCTTCTGGACTTTTGGATGCCTGTTCATTTACTGTCAAAATAAAATAAAAATGGAATTAGACAACTAATTGGATCAAATTAACAACAAATATAGACAACAAACATCAGGTGACATTGTCCAGCTAATAGGTGTAAACAAACTGCTGACAAGCGTAACTTTGACAGTAGCGAGCGTCACGTTATAGCAGCTCAAGCGTTACTCAAAGTTTTGCAGGCATGAATAGTTTATTTAGAGCCGTAAACATAACTTAAAATTGTGCAAAATAATTCATGCTAAGTGACATGTTAATAGCAGCAAGCGATAAATTTTCTTTACAAAGCGTGACTGAAACTATAACATGCATAGCATAGCGTAAGCTTAAGTGATAGAAAATAAATGTTAGGCGATACTCCCTGAGTCATAGGTGTGACTTTATGAAGCAAAGGCTGAATGCTTTATGAGCTTAGGTGTGAGTCTCCAGTTAATCAGCAGTAGTTCAGAGCTGTTAGGCGATAGAAAATTGTCTGCGGGCATGTTTGAATCCTCCATAGGCGTGACTTTACCTATTTTCTGCAAAATAAACATGGAAAATATACAAAACAAGCATGCAAATGAAGATGAAAATGATGATAAAAGATAAAATGATGCCTAGAGCCCCATGGTGGGTGCCATTTGTGTGTGTGAGTTTAACACCTTCATGGAATTAAGATCTAATAGCATCAATTTAAACTAAATACAATGCAAATCTACTTTGAAATGAAACTATAATCTATATTATCCCATGGTTCTCTAGAAAGAAGTGGTAAATGAAGCTCTCAGCTTAAAATCCTCACTAGTGACACTTCTAAAATGAGAAATTATGCTGCTATTATGCTATTACAATGCTTCTATGATGATTCCATGCTTAATCTAGCTCAAATTGACAAACTACAATGATAATTGCTCTAAAATGCTCAAATTGCTCTTAGAATGCTATTCAAATGCCTATAATAACAATGCTTTGCAAATGAAATTCCATGATGAAAATGCTCTCCAAAATGCCTCATATTTATAGTAAATGTCCAAGGGTAGGGGGTGGAGTGAAGTAATCATGGTTATCACTTGGTTGAGTCAAAAACTTTGCATTGTCCATAAATGAGGGGACAAGCCTTTAAATGGTTTCAAAACTTTGGACAATTTAAATGTTTAAGTGATTTATGTCTTTTTGTCCTCAATTTTCATTGGTTCATCACTTTGTTGAAAGAAATTAGGAATATTTAATTCAATTAATTCATTAAATTTAGCCATGCAAGGGTAATAGGTTCATTTTGATTTTTGATTAAAACAACTATACAATTAATTGATTAAAATCAATTATATAGTGTTTTTGGCCCTTTTAAGCTTCAATTTAATCATTTAACATCATTATTTAATAATTCCTTTGTTTTAATTGATTTTGCTCAACTTTATTTAATTATGTCCATTTTTACTTGATTTAATCCCTTTTTATTAATTTTTGAGCCATTTATTGATTTAATGCATTTTGATTATCACTTATCGAATTTTATGTGTCTACAAATGTTAACTGTTCCTGCACAATCCACTCATACAATAGTGAAATGCTATGTGGAAGGGATGGTTGATAGTGTTCCTTGAGGGAAGGGAGATTTTGAAAGACTTGTTATCATTGTATTGTTTATTTCCAATATGTTTGCATGCAGGGCAAACCGGGAGAATGAAGGATCACTCGCTGATTGCATGATAACCCCACCAAGCATTCTTTCCTTTAATTTTCCACAATATCTCAAAGTATGATCATTATTCTTTACTTTCTTCTATATGCTATTCTTTCTATGGTTTTGTTATCTTAGAAATATATCAAAAACATTGCAGATGTGCATATAAAAGTAAAATATTGTCCTTCAATTGTTCCACATTGAAGCATTTCCTCTTTCGAGTATTTTCTTCGTTTGTACAATATCTGTCAAAAATGGTTCCCATATTTCTTCAAGATCTATTTTAATCTTTATATTGCAATTTTGATTAGATTTGACCTATAGTTGATTTCATTAGTATTTTATAATATATACTCCTAATGTGAAATGTGGAGAGAAAGAAAGAGACACACTAGGTATGAATTACACGATATACCCATCATCACTTAGCACTTAAATAATAAATTATGGACAAGGAACAACCCCCTAACCTCTGGATGTTTGTTTCATGTTGACCTCTTATTATATACAAAGGTAGACCTATCTTAATTAGGCTAACAACCACAGTGTAGGGGCCATAAATTATGGAACCCAAAATAGTGCACACTTGTATTAAATTAGGTTCAGTATACTACAAGGGAATGGAAACCATGCAATAGTGCCTCATGGGGATGGAAGAAACCCTTCACCAAGAAGATGGTTGTGACTGCAATATTTACTAGAGGCAAAGAACATAATTTGGCTCCAGCAATTACTCCTAGAAGATAATGGCACCCACAAAAAACTTGGAAAAGATAGCACTTACTATATCTTTTATCACTCTTTTAAAGCTGGGACAATAAATCTCAAAGATTGATCAACGAATTCTTGAACACAAAGAACCATTGATAGATATGATTCATGGGTACAATAGCCAACAACCAGTTGTTCCAATCATGGTGTCCAATAATTATGTTAGAAAAAGCATCTACAAATCCCTTACACAACCATAATAGATTCAAACCATGAACTATAAGAACCTAACAATGGGACTAACAAAGATATAGCCTAAACAAATCTTGATCATATTCCACCCTATTGTAAGGCCCAAGAAGTAACTCTATCTTAAAGCTACACATTCCTCTAGATGAAGCTCAAAGGTCAGGTAGCTGAAGCATAGCAATACTTGAATGAATATAGGAATAATTTGATGTACAATCATTTTCTAGCTTGGTTTGTGGGTTTTCCACATAATATTTTCCCTTTAACCACATTTATAGTTTGAGAAAATCAGAAAAAATTGTTTCAAATTTATATTTTCCTTTTGAACTAGCACACTGCCATCAAAATGCATAATCATTGGTCATCTCAAGAAAATTCCTATTGATTAGTAGGATATCCTTATAAAAATTTGATGGATGGATTTCTTGTGAATTATCGACTGCTATGTATCCTGCAACTATGGAAGAAATAGTGTTGGTGTTAGGTTTCATTTATTATTGAATTCAATGGTTTCCAAGATGTGTTGAGGAGTTTGCTCCTTGTTTAATGTTAACTATTCCTGCACAATCCACTTATACAACAGTGAAATGCTATGTGGAAGGGATGGTTGATAGTGTTCCTTGAGGGTAGGGGGATTGTGAAAGACTTTTTATCATTGTATTGTGTATTTCCAATATGTTTGGTTGCAAGGAAAACCAGGAGAATGAAGGATCACTTACCGATTGCATGATAACCCAGTTTTGAGGGTCACTGGTTGAGGGGACAGTCAAGGTCCCGATGATTGGGCCATTGGAGGACCCTATTTCTTTGTAGTAATTGCTATTCAAATTGGATGCAAGGATTTCTTATGAATTATCCGCTGCTATGTATGCTGCAACTGCATCCGTAAATATGCATATACTTCTCTATGGTTGTAAGCCACTTAGAGATCAAAATAGAGAAACTAAATCAAAATTGTTCTTTGTCCTATTTCCTTTTAACAAAGTCTCAACTATCGATGATACAATATACATTTGATTCCCTAAGCTATCAAATATACAAATGGCACCTACCTAGAAGCTCACCAAGAGAATGAAGGATCACTCACTGACTGCATGATAACCCGGTTTTGAAGGGTCACTAGTTGAGGAGACAATCAAGGTCTGGATGATTGGGTCATTGGAGGACCCTAGTTCTTTGTATTAATTTCTATTCAAATTGGATGCATGGATTTACTGTGAATTATCAGCTGCTATGTATCCTGCAACTGCATCCATAAATCTGCATATACTTCTCTAGGGTTGTAAGCCACTTAGGGATCAAAATAGAGAAACTAAATAAAAATCATTCTTTATCCTATTTCCTTTTCAAAAAGTATCAACTATCAATGATACAATACATTTGATGCCCTAAGCTATCAATACAAATGGCACCTAGCTAGAAGCTCATGATTTGTCCATTTGATAACCACAGTCAAAATTTCAAAAAAATGGATATCCTTGAGCACAAGCACCAATAACATCAAATAATGGAGTTAAAGCACGGGCTAGGGCACGACACCAGTAGAATGCGGTCATTTCAGTGATAGCAATTTAGAATGCGGTCCTTTGGCGTGTATTAAACAAAATAGAATTTTCAACATATTATTATCATTCTATTTCTTTGTTGTAAACATGCCATCGGTTCAGTTTTGTAACTTCACTATTGTATGAGTGGATTGTTCAGGAACAATTAACATTAAACAATGAGAAAACTCCTCAACACATCTTGGAAATCATTGAATTCAATAATAAATGAAACCTAACACCAACACTATTCCTTCAATTCACTTCTACCAAGAATAAAGCATTTAATCCATTCAACATTACATATAATCATTAGACAGTTACATTTCCTGACTGTGTAGAGGAACAGTCAACACCAAAACGATCAAAACTACTTTCACTCTTTCACAAGCTATTCTAAACTTCAAGTAAAATGAGCAATATGCTATATCAAATCATTCATATTCATAGTAACCATTCGAAGGATCATTTGTTAAATGAACCCTCTAACTGTACCACTGCGGCAGAGAAAGGAAACCTCAAAATAGAGAAAGGAAACTTAGTAAAACCAGTCTATGTTGATGTTTGTGAGGGTACAATCATGATAAGTGCCTCTCAAACCTCTCCAAACATGTAGGATTTTCTTTAAATACTTTATTAATCTCTTCTAAACATTCACCAAATCAAACCTACATTTGAATCCACACACAATAACCCCAAAATGAAGGGTTTTGTATCCTTTAATGAATCTCAGTCACTGGTAGCGCATGGATAGTCAAACCAGTTGTCTCCAAAGCATTCAATAAGTGACTGGATTGTATTTAATACACACTATTCCTTCCATTCACTTCTACCAAGAATAAAGCATTTAATCCATTCAACATTACATATAATCATTAGACATTTACGTTTCCCGACTGTGTACTAGAGGAACAGTCAAGAAATGTAACTATCTAAACGATCTAAACATTTGAAAATAGTGAATCGATATCCTTGAGCACAAGCACAAATAATATCAAATAATGGAGATAAAGCACGAGCTAGGGCATGACACCAGTAGAATGCGGTCATTTCAGAGAGCATTTGTGATCAAATAAAATGCAATGCATTTGAAATTTGCAGTCGAATATGATGTCAGATGCTCGAAAGATGAAGAAATCACATTCCTTCTCTCGCGCTCAGCTTTCGCTCCTCTATCCAATCGAAATAAAAATGATGAGGTTGTTTCACTTTTTTTTTTCATAGCCAAATCTTCCTTGTACCACACAAAGAACATGCCATTGGTTCAGTTTTGTAATTTGTTTTTTGTGTAATTAGTAATTGGCAGATTAAATGCAGATAACACCTTTATCAGTTTAATTAGCATGTTATTATCATATCAGATAAAGTATGTTTAAAAATTGTTGGGACTGGTCCTTTTGCGTGTATTAAACATAATAGAATTTTCAGCATATTATTATCAATCTATTTCTTTGTTCTAAACATGCCATTGGTTCAGTTTTACAGATTTGTTTAATCCGTTAAATGCATTTTTCATGAGGGGTCTTGTTCTCAGGAGATTGATGAAGATTGTGCACCTCAAAAACTAATTCATAAGGTACCAATCATGTTTCCTATTCGCTTATATTTTTGGATGTGTAAATCTGCTTATAAGTTTCATGTCCTTTCTTTTGATTACTATGGATGAGATATATATCTTACATTTAACATTCAACTTCTTTACATTTTAAAACATGTAGTGTGTTTTTTGAGGATTTTACCAAATCAACTTTTAACATAAACCTAAAACACCAAACTGATATCTTGCCCTTTCAACTTGACAAAATATTTGCATTTGACCAATAACTACAAGCAACTGAATGATAAATCCACATACCTGTATCTTTTTAAAATACCTGGAACATCAAAAAGATGGCTAAGTGGCTGCCGCCATGATTTTTATCTACTGAATATGGAAAAAAAAAACACCAAAAAAAATCGAATAGAAAACATGATTGATCATTTCAGAGAGCATTCATGATCAAATAAAATGCAATGCCTTCTCTCGTGCTCAATCAACTTTCACCCGCTCGTTTTCTCCCACTCCTTTTCTCTACAAATGAAATAAAAATGATTTGGCCATTTCAAAACAGTGAATCGATATCCTTGAGCACAAGCACCAATACCATCAACTATTTTGATCTGTGGGTACCCTAATGTTGGCAAGAGTTCTTTTATTAATAAGATTACTCTGCAAGCTTGAAGAAGTGATATATTTTGGCAAATGAAGAGTAGAAAGATGATGATATTCCTGAGATCATGGATGGACACAATGTTGCAGACAAAATGGGAAGACATCTTTCTAGACTGGCCCTAGATCCTTCAAAAATTGGGGTAGTGTAATACCCCAAAAATGGGCTATAAGTTCATTAATTTCCTACATCTTCAATTCGAACGAAATCGACATCAAAGTCCTAATCTAAAGCACATCTAAACATCATCGAATACTAATTAATTATCTTAAATTCTGCATCGGGGAATATTCCTAGTAATATTCCTAATCATCATAATTATCTTTAATTTTATAATTATTTGGCAATAAATCACATTTATCCTAAAATTTGATTAATTAAATATTTTGCATATTTAATTAATTAGATTTAATATTTGCCACTTAATTGTGTAATTAAATTTAATTCTATCTATTATTAATTGTATTATTAAATTTTGACAATAAATCTAATATCATATGAATAATTGATTAAATTCTTATTTAATTAATTAAAGCAAGTTGTCATTATTTAATAATATAGTTTTTAATAAAAGTTTCATTAAATAATTGATTAACCCATAAATTAATTATTTATTTTTAAAAATCAGTTAAGTTGAGCATAAATCACTTTATTATTAAATTAATTCATAATTAAAACATGCACAATCATAAAAGCAGACAACTGTCAATTATCAATTAAAGCTAAACTCTATTTTGAGTTAAAACTTAGCTTTTGCATGTTTTTGTGGATTAAATTATTTGTTATTTAAAAATAACTCAAAAATCAACCTGAGTTATTTGAGTGATTTATGGCTTTTTTTCATGCACCTCCAAAGCCTTGGATTTCTATAAAAACAAGGCTCATCTTTTCATAACTCATCTCTCAATCATCTCGCAAATTGCAAACTTACTCTACAGGAATCATAACATTTCAGATTTGGAGAATTTGCACAATTGGAGCTTGAAAGAATCAACTTGCGAATTCAAAGCTTTGTGAGATCAATTTCAATTGCATAGTTTTTATATCTTAGCATAGAACTTCATAGTTTTCATATCATTGTTAGAATCTTCATTGTTAGATCATTTAGCATTCATTTCATATCAGTTTTCAATAGCATTCATAGATTCATATCAATTTTTATCATTCTTATTGCATAGAAAATATCAAAAATATAGATTAATTGCATTCAATTTCATATCCATCTTTTGCATTCAAATCCTTCATTTAGGTATCGTCTAGGTCACTGATCTCGATTACAATCTGAGAACATTAATCTCGCACCTACTAGAAGGCAGTAAATCGCTTGGTTAGATAGTTTTCAATTTTGCATGATTTTGATTTTAGCTAACCTCTAATGTTTTACTGAAGTGTTGTGTCTACAGATTAGGTACAATTTTCACACACATATTTCTGGCGCACACCGTGGGGCAACCCACCTTTGCATGCTGATTTTGATTATTGGAGCTAAAACCCTAAAGTTTCAAAGATTTAATTTTATCTCCCAAACGGCTTAGAGTTTTGGTCTGAAATTTTTTTTTTAGGTTGGAGACATATCAAGGAAGCTTTGAAAAAAAATTTAGAATTTTTAGAATTATTTAGAATTTTTATTTATTTTTAATAAAAAAATTACTTTTTGACGCAAATCAGCATATTTCTCTAAAATTTTTATATTTTTCGAAAGCTCTTCAAATTCTATAGGGGGTCTATTCTTTGTATTTTAAATTTGGATGCAATTTAGTAGCTCAAATAGTCAATTTACAAAAACTAGTCTGTTTTGATAAAATGGGTCTCTAGGGCACAAATGAAGAGATTTTTCTAAAATTTTTGCATTTTTGGAAAGCTCCCTATTTTTTAGTAGGGGTCTCTATTCTGAATTTCTATTTTTGTGGCCAAAATCATATCAAAAAAATTAGATCTTGTTGACTAGGTCAAATGCAGTGCAAAAAAAATTAAAATTTTGTGATGGGTATGCACTTATTTTTTATATGATTCAATGCATGATATGAGTTGTGATTTGGATTAATTTCTAGTTATTATTGCTCCTAACAATTGATTTTTAGATCTAACCCTAGGGTTTTCATAAGTTGAATATACCTTGCATATCTTGTTTGCTTGTTGGCTTGTTGGAGAGTTCATCACTTGCTTGAATGGAAAAGCTCAACAAAAATTGCTAAAAATGAGGTAGAATCTACTAAGCACGTTGCAAGGATCACGAGGTATTCTCCTTGTTCTGAAAACATTTCAATTTGGACTTAAAATAAATCTCTTATGTGTCAAGCTTGTGTGCATCTTTTCATGCTTTTGATCTATTTCTACACACTTGCATAATTTGATACTAGGTTGTGATCCCTTAAGGATTCATTAAGTAGTCTTAGAATACTTGTGATTGATCTTGATTGCTATCTTGGGTTATTGGACTCGCTAATCCGTCGGCCCCTCATTTCCGCCCTGTGGTTGCAATCTCAGCGCCATAAAGGGGAGAGGTCAACAGGACAGAAGCGTTAAGTGTTCCACTTGGAAACCCTTTTGTGCTTTTAGGAACTCACTTGTTTTCTAAGTTGTGGACTCATTTTCAGCTTGTGTGAGGTGTTAGGTATTCCACCTTGTGGACTCATCTCATATTTTCTTTAAGCGTTAAGTGTTCCTCTTTCTGCTTTTTGGATACTTTTGGTAGATTTGCTTTTGGGAATATATCTGTGCTCACATAGTAATTAGGCCCTATGAACACTATTCATGATTCTTGAGAGATTGGATTCCCAGTGAAATCCTTCTTGATGACAGAATCCTTGTAGGTAGGGAGGATACTTAGTGCATTTCACATTCAACTTGGTTAGTGTGTCTTCTCTTATTGATCGACACATTCTCTCTCCGGAGAGGTTGATAGATCACGTAGGGTTGATATCACGAGCTTTGGTGAATCAAAATTGGTTAGTGCATCTTCTCTTATTGATTGATACATTCTCTCCCCGGAGAGGTTGATAGATCACGTGGAGTTAATATCATAGACCTTGGTGGAACAAAACTTTGTCTTAGCGTGTCGGATTAATCTGCTTGCTTTGTTTGGGTTAAAAGTGAAAAGGTGTCAAAAACCTTGGATCTGGAGCCAAGTCCCCTTGTGGTATAAATCTGTGAGTCACCTTTAGAGAGGGTTAACCGTAGCGGACAATCCCTTCACAGGGCAAACTACGTTGACGGAACCTCAAGCGGTAATAGCCATTTTTGCCATGGTAGTGACAGTCACTATATAAATGTCCTTGTGGAAGAAATCTCCACGGGTATAGTTCATTGTTGGGTTGTCAGATCTCCCTAGCAGCTCTTGAAGATTAAGTTCTCAGACTGTGTCAAAACCCTAGTGCGCTGGGATTGGAGTTCACCCCTTTGAATCATAAAAGTTGCAGAGTCAAACCATTACTAAAAACCCTAGAGAGGCCAAATTTTCATTTTATAGGGTATATGTGTGTTATTGCAAAACTTTTCAGAACATACACAATTAGTACTCTCAGGGATTAGCACAATTTGGTCACTTGATTGTTCATGTGCAAGGTTGCTTTTGCCCTTGTTCATTGTTTTCAGATGTGCTTGGAATCACTTGCTTGTTGTTCTACGTGTTTGTTTATCTACTTGGCTATTAAAAATCATCAAATCTGGTATAACCTTCAAAATCTGGACAGTACAATTTGCAAACAATCCAGAACTGAAAACCTTAAATTTTGCAAAAATTGACGTAAAATTCTTTCTGGAGTCAAAAGTCATTTCAGGAAGTCAAAAGTCGTATGACTTTTTGTCAAATGTCATTTCAGTATTGCCCATCTGTCGTACGATTGAGAACCTAGTGTCGTACGAGTTTTCAAACCAGCAAATTCAAGAAAGTCAAAACCCTGTTAGCAACTATCATATGAGTTTTGTCAACTATCATTTTATTGCTACCCAACTGTCGTACAAGTTTAGCAACTGTCATTTCATAGACTACCCAGTGTCGTACGAGTCTGCAGAGTGTCGTTTGGAAAAATTTGAGAGAGTTGTCAAAATTTGTCAAATTGCAAGATATCCAATGTTTCCAGCCTAGTTCCAGAATCTGTCAAAAATATCACTGTGTCAAAAATAGAGCAATAGCTATTCAGAATCAGTACACATGTCTCAAAGAATCAGTACACAAGAGGAAGAAGCTCTAATCACCGCTATGATGAAGCAACTGCAAGCTATGCAAGTCCAACTCGATAAACTTGAGAAAGCAAGGAAACCTAAAGAGTTCTCCATGGAACCTCTATACTCTTTTCCATTTGATAAAGACTTGTACATGTCACCATGCCCCCAGACAAAATTTGAGCAATATGATACCTCTTCCACAGAGAGTGACACATCCAGCTTTGGAGACTATGATGACTATGATGACAGACAATGTAATGATACCTATGACACCTCTGTTCCTAAGAGTCCTTCTCGTCGTTCGTTCCTACTTACTACAAATGGGTCATCACATTGGATAGATCGTGATGGTGATCCATATGATTCTGATTTTGAAAGAGATTTTGATGGCTTTTGTTGACAATACCTTGATGATGATCCATCTACTACTGCTGAGGACTATAAAATACATCATGCTAGCTTGAAACGTCAATACTATAAGGATCTCTCCTCTAAGAACTCTCAGGCTGAAAATAAAGATTACACTCTCAAGCAAGATCATGTTAGTGCTGAACCTTTGTCTGGTGATGGTTCCCTTCCATCCCCTACTTCCTCCTATACTCGTACATTTCCTAAAGCTTTTGAGTCTTTCAAATCTTTCACAGAACCTTCATCCGACACAAGCCCTGATACTTTTCATGCGGTTCCCTAGAGTTATCCTCCAGGGCTACCTCTTAAAGAAACTCAAGCTAACCATCACCTGGCTGCAAATACTTTCAATGATGATAAACCTAAAGAGCCTAAGCCTTCATATGCTATAATCCCTACTTTAGCTAGTCCTCCACCATCTCTGCAACAGTCTTCCATACAATCCCAACATGCTTCCTTGTCCTTAGAAGTGGCTCTATGTCAAGAGGACTCCAGAAATGATAAAGAAAAGAACATAAAGAAAGATCAAGATCAAGAACCCTCCATGTCATCCACTCCTTTTCACGATGTCTCTTATCCACCTCAGGGTTCTTTTGATCCTGTACCCCCTTTTTCATGCATTCCACCATGTCTTAAGTCTTTGCCTAAGCAAGATCAAGCTACTACTCACACTGTTGAGCTTATTGACAATCAAAATGACCTTACTACACTTGCGCTTTCCAAAGATGATACTTCCATTAAGGTTGGTAAAAATAGTGTTGTTACTTCCAATGTTAAGCCTATTGAAAATCAAGAGAAAAATTATGAGCTTATGCTATCCAAAGATCTTTGTCAAGATCAAAGTCTTCCATCTTCTTATTCTACCACTCCATGTTCGGTTCCACTTTCTACTCTTCCTAAGTCTTTGCAAGCTTTGAACAATCCTATCAAAGAAGGTGCTCATATTCAAGATATCCATGATTCTATTGAAAATCCTAATGCTCACTCTGAAAATGTTGATATCTTTGGTTGTCATATAGATGCTGATGAACTTATTGATTATCCTTTTGCGTCTTCCACTTCCATCCTTGGACCTCTTCCACCACTACTGCGGGCTTCACATCTGCCTTCCATCTTGGGTCCTTATGTCTCTTCACTTTCCCCTCCTACCTCTCCTAATTCGCCATCCATCTTGGGTCCTTACATCCCTCCATCTCCCATCTTTCCTCAAGATCAACATAGATGCATACCCTTGAATCCTTTTCATCCACCCACCCATCTAAACCAATCATATCCTCCCTCTTCCACAAATCCCAAGTCTTTTGGAAGTAACTTGAATGTTCAATACAAGAAAAAGAAGCAATACAAGAATCCATCAAAAAGAGAAGATCACCATGTCTCCTCTAAACGACATGGAGGCATAAAGTCAAAAGAGATATCTAAGAAGAAAACTACAAGACAAGTATGGGTTCCAAAATCCATCATTGAAGATATTCTCTCCAAATTACCAAGAGGAAATAAAAAGCCTACAACTATATGGATTCCAAAGTCTCTCTTGAAAGATTCTGGTGTTGAGAAAAAAGTGAAATTGACATTCAAGCTTCCAAAGGCTTCCACTTCATCTCCCTCTAAAAATATTCTTCCATTCCATGTGCCTAAACCACAACCTCTGCTATCCATTCGCCATATTCCTTCACGTATTCTTTCATTCACGATTCCTCCATCCTCTCACCACCCTTCAAGGTATGTGTTGACGTTGATCTTGCCTTCCTTTCCACCTACCCTTTTACAATCCTTCCATGCATTATCCTTCTACCTTCTATCATTTTTCCTCATTTGCCTATTCCTCCTATCTTCCAACCTCACTCACTTTACATAAAACCTTATCTTCGATTTTTCTCTTCCATCTCCCTTTCCCTATCAGCATCTTTGAGCATATCATTTGAATCCTTGGTATATCATGGTTTATCCTTTCAAGGAGCACTATCTAAAAAGTTTTCCTTCTTCCAAAAAATAAAATAAAATAAAATTGAAAATGTGCCTTGGTGAAAATTTGGAAACAGGCACCTTGGTAGCAAAAGTAAAGAGAAATAAATTCATCCTATGGTGAAAACCACTTCCTTGTGGCACCTTGGATAAGTACCATGATGAAAACCTGGCAATCAGGCATCATGCGTAGTTCTTCTACATATTTCATCCATTCCATCTTCTCTCTTTGATCTTGACAATGTTGATCTATACACGAACATTTGACTATTTTGTGAGCTATCTTACGATGATCTTGCTTTCATTCCTTCCATGTTTAGCCTTCATATCCATCTTCCTCCATTCATTTTTGCCTATCGCTATCATTTTCTCCTTTGGTCTTGATCTAATAAAAAAAGAAAGAAAGAGTAAAACATAGTGCTATGAAGCCTCTTGACATGTCTACTCTTTTGGACTGCATCCTTTCCTGCTCTTGCATCATGCTTTTGTGACTTATCCTATACTAGCCTTTCCCTACTTATCCAAATATGCTTTACATGATGATTTTTCCCTAGCTTGAGTATTCTTGAGAAGTTTTCCCTTGAGGATTTCTTCCCTTCATTCTCCTTCATTCTATTGTCTTCCATCTCTTCCACCAACTTGCTAATCCCTCTTGTTCTCCACCTTGCTAGACATTGGGACTGCATGATATGATCTTTCTTGGGAGTTTGCAAATGGAAAAAGATGCTATCAAGTATACCAAGTATTAGAATAATTATCAAAACAAGCATCAGAACCAGTATCAGAACAATTATCAGAATCAATATCAGAATCAATATTAGAATCAGTATCAGAACCAGTATCAGAACCAGTATCAGAACAAGTATCAAAATAGGCCTACAGAACTAGTATCAGAACGCCTACAGGGGCTACACCTTTCGCTTTAGTTTATGGGTCTGAAGTGGTACTGCCTATTGAGGTTGAAATCCCATCACTCAGAATTAGAATGCATGGACTTTTCACTGATGAAGACTACAGAGTGTCTAGGTTACAAGAACTTGAATTACTAAATGAGTGCAGACAAGCAGCGTATGATCATCTCAGAGTGTATCAGAAAAGAATGTCTAGAGGCTACAACAAGAAAGTCAGACACAGAGAATTTCAGGTTGGTGATCTAGTGTTGAGAGAAAATCCTAAAAATCAATCACATCGAGAACGCAAGGGGAAGTTCGAACCCAATTGGCTAGGTCCCTTTGTTATCACTGCTACTTTTGGCTCTGGTGCCTATCAACTCTCAACGACTGAAGGAGAACAGCTCTGAGAACCAATCAACGTTCTCCATCTAAAGAAATTCTACGCCTAAGGCATTCAATGCTTGGTAAATATCCTGAAAAAATCCTAAAAATCAAAAAAAACCCTGAAAAAAATAAACATCTTGGTGAAAACCTAGCAATAGGCGCCTTGATGATTCGCAAAAAAATTGAAAAAATAAAAAATACAAAAAAAATTGAAAAATTAAAAATACAAAAAAAAAATTTAAAAAAAAAGAAGAAAAAGTGCCTTGGTGAAAACCTGGAAACAGGCGCCTTGGTAGCAAAAATAGAATCTCTACCAAGATGGTGAAAACTCGGCAAACAGGTGCCACTTGTTCAAAATGCTCCATCTATCAGCACAATCTTGGTCTTTCCCAACTTTTAGTCTTGCTTTAGTTTGTACATATCTCCCGGTTTGTTTTTGCATTTCCAGTTTTCAATAAGTCAGTGTATACACCAATCAGCTTGAGCGTCTGTATCCTATCAATGTTCAAACTTGGGGGCAATCAATGTCATATACTATGGCCTCCAATGTATCTTAGACATTTCCTATCCAGTCAGAGTCCTTTGAAGCTTCAAGTTGAGTCAGTTTGTCTGTCTCATCTCCAGAAAGGATTTTGCATCTACAACAACGCAATCAAACATCAAAACACACTGAAAACAATCTGTGATTCATGCTTTTATCTCCTTGTATGCTTACTGATTCGCATTGAGATTTTTGCATATTGTGTCCCTTCGAGCTCTTCGATGATGTCCTTTATAGGATTTAGAGAGTGATGACTGGGGGCATAATCTTTTCTTTATTTTCTTCTTGTATGTGAAAATCTAACAACTTTGGAAATTATGGATTGAAATGGTGTCCGACTGTAAGAGCCTCTATCTCAAATTGGATGGCCATGCGTACCTCGACCATTGATACCCAGACAATTTAAGGAAGTTTGATCTAACTATTATCTTTTTGAAGTAAATTCTTTCTCCTACTGTGAAACGCGATCTTGCCTAAGGAGGTGAACGATAAAGGGTCACTACGGGTAATTCACATTGGATTTAGAATGATCTCTTGACTGTTTGATGTGTTTGCAATGCAAGGCATACTCAGGTCATCATGATGTTTATGTTTTGATGCTTGTACAAATTGCTATATCAAAATGGACATGATATTCAGGTCATCCAGGCGTTTGTGCCTTGGTGCTTATATCTACTCCGACATTCTGAAAATAAAATCAATATTCATATGTCCATGGTTGTATAACCAGTGGGTATTGTATTGATTCTTGCGCATACAAATCGATATTCATATGTCTATGGTTTCATGGCTAGTGGGCATTGTATTGATTTATCCGGTTACCTAAAATTTCAATGATGATAACAAATTGACACATGATTAGTGACTAGGTCCTAGGTCTTAGGTTGCATTTCATTTTGCATGTCTCTTTGCATTTTGCATGTTGCATGATCTCACAATGGCTAAACAAACTTCAATGCTTAAACGATTCTTCAATCACCTCTTCAAATCTAACAAGAGCTGAATCTCACATGAAGGTTCCTCCAATGAAATAGCAAGTAGAATCCTTTTTCGGGATCAAAATTCAAATCTGAGATCATTCATATTATTAACTACTTGCATAATCGACCTTCAATCATCACAAAAATCCAGTATTCAACTTAACTGATTATCTAACATCAAACTATCAAAATTTCAACTTGGTCAACCATGGTCAAACCTAGTCAAACTCAGTCTCTAAGACCTCCAAACGATGCAGAATGCATTCACCGGACGTGTTTAACCACTTCTCAAATCAATTAACATGCTTCTAAACTCTCAATGCTGACTTTTCTTGTCAGATTTCAATTTTAATCCCGAAGGGGGCATGGTATTGCACATCATTAAAAGTCTGTAAATCAAATTCTATCGATCAAGTCTATCAATATCTTTCATCAATGATCAAGACAACAATCACGTCTAGTCGCTGATTCATCAAAATTCTTCATCGCTCGGGGCAAATCTTTCATCACTTGGGGCATATCAGATTCATCGATCCATATCAATCTGGTATTCTCTTAATCTTGTAATCTGTATCAGTTTTTGCAACCATCAGATCATAGTGTTATTTCCTTGGTTCTTCGGCAACTAAAGGATTTAGATGGGATACCTGCTAGTTCTGCTAAGACAATCGAGTCTAGAACGGGTCACTCACTTCTTTGCAATCCTAAGGTTTGGAATCAGGCGTTTTGACACTTTTTTGCAATCATAGGTTCATTTGTTGTTATAGTGAACATTATCTTTGGTCATTCAAGAACTCCTATCTCAATATCTTTCAATCGGTTTCTATCTTGAGATCGGTTTATCTTTTGAATCAGTTTCATATCTTTATCAAACACAGACTGTCTTTGAACCACTGCGCTTCACACGGTAATTCAAAGAGGGGCAAAATGTAATACCCCAAAAATGGGCTATGAGTTCATTAATCTCCTACATCTTCAATTCGAACGAAATCGACATCAAAGTCCTAATCTAAGGCACATCTAAACATCATCGAATCCTAATTGATTATCTTAAATTCTGCATTGGGGAATATTCCTAGTAATATTCCTAATCATCCTAATTATCTTTAATTTTATAATTATTTGGCAATAAATCACATTTATCCTAAAATTTGATTAATTAAATATTTTGCATATTTAATTAATTAGATTTAATATTTGCCACTTAATTGTGTAATTAAATTTAATTCTATCTATTATTAATTGTATTATTAAATTTTCACAATAAATCTAATATCATATGAATAATTGATTAAATTCTTATTTAATTAATTAAAGCAAGTTGACATTATTTAATAATATAGTTTTTAATAAAAGTTTCATTAAATAATTGATTAACCCATAAATTAATTATTTATTTTTAAAAATCAGTTAAGTTGAGCATAAATCACTTTATTATTAAATTAATTCATAATTAAAACATGCACAATCATAAAAGCAGACAACTGTCAATTATCAATTAAAGCTAAACTCTATTTTGAGTTAAAACTTAGCTTTTGCATGTTTTTGTGGATTAAATTATTTGTTATTTAAAAATAACTCAAAAATCAACCTGAGTTATTTGAGTGATTTATGGCTTTTTTTCATGCACCTCCAAAGCCTTGGATTTCTATAAAAACAAGGCTCATCTTTTCATAACTCATCTCTCAATCATCTCGCAAATTGCAAACTTACTCTACAGGAATCATAGCATATCAGATTTGGAGAATTTGCACAATTGGAGCTTGAAAGAATCAACTTGCGAATTCAAAGCTTTGTGAGATCAATTTCAATTGCATAGTTTTTATATCTTAGCATAGAATTTCATAGTTTTCATATCATTGTTAGAATCTTCATTGTTAGATCATTTAGCATTCATTTCATATTAGTTTTCAATAGCATTCATAGATTCATATCAATTTTTATCATTCTTATTGCATAGAAAATATAAAAAATATAGATTAATTGCATTCAATTTCATATCCATCTTTTGCATTCAAATCCTTCATTTAGGTGTCATCTAGGTCACTGATCTCGATTACAATCTGAGAACATTAATCTCGCACCTACTAGAAGGCAGTAAATCGCTTGGTTAGATAGTTTTCAATTTTGCATGATTTTGATTTTAGCTAACGTCTAATGTTTTACTGAAGTGTTGTGTCTACAGATTAGGTACAATTTTCACACACACAGGTAGGATCCAGACCCAGGCTAAAAAGATGTCTTCCTTTCTTTTGTGGAATTATCCCTTCTTTGGCCTTTACTCATTCCTCTTCTCAAAAATGATTATCTAGAAAGTTTGGATACTGTTTCTCATCCATGCACGAAATGTGCTATTGACCATATAAAATTACTTTAGGCCTCCAGTATTGATGAGATGTACAAGTGTAAAATGTTTTTGCGAGACTGGGATCAATTTGTGTAGTGTACATAAATGCAAGGCGGTGATTATTCTCAACGATTGACAGGTAGCTAGGACAGTAGCTAGGACTAAAGATAACACAGCTTAAGAGACCATCATAGGTTGTCTCTTTCTTTAGTCTATATTATTGACAAAATATTTTACCTTTCATTAGCTCATCAAATCCGGGGATTTGAAAGAATTTAATATAATATTTTCATGACAACGTATATTATTTAAGTTGACGTTGCATGAATTTATCTACTTCATGCACTTGTATACTATGAAGACGGCGATAAAGAAGCATCTCCTCCCATGGCCATGCTTCTTTATCGCCATCCTCATAGTCTACAAGTGCGCGAAGTAGATAAATTCATGCAACGTCAACTTAAATAATATATGTTGTCATGAAAATATTCTATTAAATTCTTTCAAATCCCCAGATTTGATGAGCTAATGAAAGGTAAAACATTATGTCAATAATATAGACCGAAGAAAGAGAGAACCTATGATGGTATCTTGAGCTGTTTTATCTTTAATGTGCATATCTGTCAGTTTTTCAGCACTTAATAATTAATTCCGACATAAGTGCTACGCATTCGACAGATAAAATGTTGGAGAAAAATAATTTATGACAATACTTTCGACAGTAATGCTATACGTTCGACAGGGAATCTGTCGGAGAAATGCTGAAGGACTATCGCTCTTTCGATAGTTTAAGTGTCGCAAATAGAAATTTTTTGACAGAAACTTTGATATTAATGCCATATCACCGACATGTATATCTGTCAAAATTAGGTGGCAACTATCACTATTCCAACAGTTATAATGTCGGAAAGGATATGTTTTCGACAGTTAATTCTGACAAAGATTGTATATTTCTGATAGGTCATTGTGTCATAATTCTGATGGATGAACCGTAGAAAATGTCATAATGAAGTTGTTGCCATGTCCAAGTTTCCGACATGATATGGTGTTAGTAAACCGACGGATATGTCTTCTTTCATAATTTCCTACGCAAAAATGGTGACGGACTCATTTGTCGAAATGCCGACAAATTAGCATTGCAAATCCGACAAATGGCCATTTGAATTTGACCTCAAATGTAGTAGTGTTAGACCACAGGCTAGAAATTGTCTCCTTATATTGTTTTGGATTCATGTTGTCAAACATGGTCTTTCTTCACAGGAAAATATTCGGGCAATAATTATACCAAAAAATGATCTCCTATACTCTGAATTAAGATAAAAATGTTGTCATCTGTCAAATATAAACACACTAGAATTAGTAGTATCTTGTATAAAATCAAGTGTTAATCCATTAAATCGATTTTGACTACAAAGCATTGTAGATTTAATCTAGTCATGATTCATATTTGATTCATTCTCTAAAATTTTGAATGGATGCACACATTACATATAGACTTCCGTAAATCCCACCATTATGGAGAGCACTTCTACATTCCTCCCAACACCTAAAACACACAACACATGATCCAACTGGATCCAAATAAGAAACTATTATTGATGTAGGAGCATCTCGGGTCCTTGGCAATCCTATGTCACCAAAAAGATTTTTGAAGTTTTATGTGTTGCTCGGTTCCTTCTTTGACTGAGTTGGTTTAGTGTTGCTCGGTTTCTTTTGTTTACCAGTGTGGTCAGTTATCTATTTTGTGCTCGGTAAATTTCCTTGGTGCTTAGTGATGCTTGTCTAGTGCTCGGTTTCCTTTCTTACCGAGTCATTTATTTTGGATTTATGTTGAGTCTGACTTGTGCATTTAATTTCAGTCACAGATTTAATATTGGTATCTGGGAAGTGTGTGGACCTAGATCTGGTCATTCCTTCTACTGATGGTGGATTTTAAGGCCGACTTGATTCGGTAGCTTCTTGTATAAATATAGTTGTTTGGTTAGAGTTTAGGGAGTAGTTTTTAGGGATAAAAGATAGAAAATTAGAGATTGTTGGTAGATCCTCGCATGTTGGAGGACTTATGTACTTGACTGTAATATCTGGCCTAAACTGGGAAGGCCTTACAGCCCGGCATGTATGAATAAAATTGAAGTAATATATAAAAGTATATGCATTCTCTCTCTCACTGTTGTGTGTTTTTTCTTCCGCGTGTGATCTCTACAAGGTGGATTTGGTTAGGATGTGCCTTTGGGCCCCTCTCCCCATCCTCTTGTTGGAGCTCAAAAATCTAAGTTGTATTTTTTACTCCATATTTGTAAAATTTTCTTTAAGTGTCTGATCAGTGCTTTAAAAGTTTTCAAAAGATGCTTGTCTTTAGGTGCACAAATAAAGGAGCCTGTTGAGTTTCATGATGCGTCACTTGGATAGGGTGTTCATCATCTATCATTTGACATATCTAATAGGCTTGAGGTCCTAACTTTCAAATTTGATAAGTTTTTGAAGTGGTCTTTTGGAGGCGTTCCCTAAAATCTGCATAATGCGTGTTTCCTAATTTTTACTAAGAAGCCCACTTTGAGAAAGTGCATTTATTGCCCTATGATTGGTCATAACATGTAGGTTGTTGCATCATGTTGTAGGTATGAGAGAGAGTGTTCATGCCAATTTTCAGCCCCCCATGTGCCCGTTTGACCTATTTTCCAAAGCCATTTCATTTGCAATTTATTAAGTTTTGCCAAAAGTGCATTGTTCAAGTTCTTGAGTGGCTTACTTTGGGGTCCTTCCATTTGCACCCAGTTCAAGGTCAAACATAATTGATGGTTGTTTCATAATGTAGACATGGAAGTGATGCTCCTTGATAAGTTTCAGATCATGACCAATCCGTTTGACCCATTTGCTCATTCAGTTCTGGATGCAACTTCTACTGTTTCACTGCATTTCAGTTCGGGATGTTCTAAGTGGCTGACTTTGAAGTTTATTTCTGAATAATCCTTTTATCATTCTTGAAATCTGATTATAACCTTGTTTTCTACATATGATAGTGATCATTTATCCAGGGTTTCAAACTGTGAAGGTCCCATTTCATCGAGTTGCAAGGATCAGTAAAAATGTGTTTATAATGATGAAAAGTGCGGATAGGATAACTTTACAAAGTAGTCTTTTTTCTGAAATTCATAGCTTTTTGCCAGATGATCATTTCCAGTTGAGGGTTTTTTTTTGCGTTCCTTATATATGAGGCTTCTTCCAATTTCAGTGGCATGCCCTCAACTCATCGTTTGATATTTTTAAATTATCTCCTTCCGAGGCAGTCGGCAGTGTTTTCAGTTTGCGATTTGCCGACAATTCTAAACAGGCATTTTCAAATTTTAAAATCTCCTGCCCTGTTCATTTTTTGGTGAATCCCTTTGACACGATGTTTCTCTGTAGTGCAAAGTTTGTACTCACCAACTTTCAGCTTCCAAGGATTAATTTTCAGTGGTGTTTGAATGGTGCGACTGGAGGTGTTTTATTTAGATTTTGGCGACTGGCGAAGTAATAAAAGTTGAAGTTTTTTAATGTTTCCAGTTGTCCAAATTGGATCCGGTTGCAGACGTAAGTCATTTTGGATGTATTTGGGGTCCGGTTGTTTGAATTTGAAAATTTTTTAGGCCGAACCAATTTGGGGTCCAGCTTGCTTCATTATTTTAAAAGTAGAATTTTGCCAGCTTCATAGAGCCGCTAGAAAATTGATGGATTGAATGAAGTAGCAGAGGATCAAGACAGATATTCTTGATCTCACATCAACGGATATCTTGGGGTTGTTTCTTCTTTGAAAGTATGTTATGTAATAAAAAACAAGAAGAGCGACACATTTTGAAAAGGGGATTTTAATCAGTAAGAAAGACAACTCAAAGTTTCTCAAAATGTTTAAAAAAGAAACTTGATAAAGGCTGCCAGATACCAAGTAAAGGTTGTTGATATTGCTATGTTAATGCAAAGAAATGAGGCATATATTTTAAAATGAGTTGGTTTGCATTTTAAAAAGAGGGCAACCTATCCTTCTTAGGCTGCTCATGCACCATTTGGTGTTTTATATATGCTGATATGTACACACTTTCATGTGAAGGTTGCACATTCACCATTGAATGGGTTGTAGACTTGTTTGAGAGAACCAAAACGTGCCAATAAAGGAATTAAAAGGGCAACACATCATCCATAAGTCTTGGGAGCATCATGAGAAGAGATGTTGATGACCAAGAAAAATAAAATATTGCAAAAATGAACCAAACAAGTGTTGTGCGTAGCATTTAAATATACTAAACACGCCATTGTAGTGGGAGCGTATTAAACAAAATAGATGAGTGTGTGAGACAAAGATGCCAGCATGAAATAAAGGAGATGCCAGCATTTAAACAAAGGAGGAAGAGCCAAAACTTTTGAGTGTTGTGCACATTGGCAAAGAGGGTGTGTGGGTACCAAATCAAAACAAGGATGAAAGAATGATTTGGATGTTACATTCATCTCCTCTAGAGCTTCTCACTTCATTGGGTGCACCCATTTCTTTTTATGCTGAATATACACACTAAATACTGGTGCATCTCCTTCTTCCCATACCGTAAGATTTCATGTAGGGGGTGTGTATTAATAAAAGGGAAGTGCTTGCAAACTAGCGTAGGAAGAATTTGATTTAAAAGATGCCAGTGTCTGTGTGAATATTGAAGAGGGGCTGCCAAAATAGTGTTGTGTGTGCCTTTGCATGCTACATGCACCATCGAGTGGTGCTTCTTTGCAGGCCCATAGAGAAACAAAAGGGTATAATGCAAAAAAAATTATTTTATTAAAAAACCACTAGGCACACCATGAAGTGGACTGTGCATGGAAAGCTCATACACAATAGTAAACACTCCAAGTGCTACGCATGCCTCTTGTGCTTGTGTGAGCTTTGCAAAGGGGGGAGGTTGCCATGTTAGAGGAAGTTGGCAATTAAAATGTGCCCTGCAGCACACAAAGAGGACGATATAATGTCTTGCGTGAAGTTAAATGGAGGTGTTGTGTTATGAAGGACTGTGTTTTTTTTTATTTAATCCCACATTCTCTATGACTACTACCAAAAATTCTTTTGAAAGAAACAATACCACAGCACAAGTGTAAAGTGAATAGAGGAAAGGAGAGTGTGGCCTCACGGATTTGGTGGGCCCAGCAGGGCACATACTAAGATAAATTTTGAAGAAAAATGTTATTAAAGTCAAAAATATTATCCCACATTGCTTGCGCAAAGGAAATCCTTGTTATTCAAATAGCCCAGTGAACACTAACTAAGTGTCCAAGTATGGATGCCTCTATAGAGGCCATTATCTGTGCACATTGTTCAACGTAATGATTTGGCAGTGAGTTGTAGGTGACATGGCGAGTGGGGTCGTGCGCAGGTAAGAACACTTTGACACTGTGTACATTGTGCAAGGTCCGCCAGTGCCTCGAGATACGTGTGATCATCTGATGGTGGTCGCATGATCGCAAGGCCCAAAATTGGCCTTTGCGATCATGCGATAGGCCGACACATGGCAGCCTAGTGACGTAGCCGTGTGGTTGCAGTTTAGTGCCCAAGTGGAGACACAAGCCAATCGGAGAGAGACAAGTGGCACGACCGGTGATGTGGCGATCAATCTGATGAGGTGGTGATTATGTGGTCTTCAGGACCAATTTGATGGTGCCATGTGGCCATTATTTGTGCACGTTGTTCAAGGTAATGATTTGGCAATGAGTTGTAGGTGACATGGCGAGTGGAGCCCGCGCACAGGTAAGAAAATTTTGACATTGTGTACATTGTGCAGGGTCCACTAGTGCCTCAAGATATGTGCGATCATCCGACAGTGGTTGCATGATTGCAAGGCCCAAAATCGGCCCTTGCGATCATGTGACAAGTTGACACGCGGCAGCCTGTGACATGGCAGTGTGGTTGCAGTTTAGTGCCCAAGTGGAGACACGAGCCAATCGGAGAGTGACAAGTGGCACGATCGGTGATGTGGCAATCAGTCTGATGAGGTGGTGATGATGTGGTTTGTAGGACCAATCTGATGGTGCCATGTGGCACATGTGGGACCCGCCCAATTTTAAATCTATCTGCAGAGGTTTTAACAAGTTATAATAGTCCAAACTTTAGAAATTCGAATATGACAATTGCTTATAAAGCTGGAGATTGAAAATGATGTTGCAGATTGAATTTTTACTCAAACATATGAGTATAATATATCATTGGAAATGCCATGAAATGACGGATTAAATGGCATGGGTTAGAATCAGTTTTGGATAAGCGGGAAGGAGCAGTAAGTGATTTTGTCTCCGAGGTCAGATTTTGGTGAGAAAAGAGGTTGTTTGCAGAATTGATCTTTCTGGAAGTAACAGGTGTCATAATTGAAATATCTTTTAGGTCTTTTCCTGGGGGATATATGTGAAATCTTCTCATTATTGTAAGGGTTCTAAAATCCTGGTCTCCATAGAGGGTTTGAAGTTGTGCTTAACTCCTGGAGTTTAAGTCATTTTCTGGTTCCATTAGGATGTAATACTTCCTTGTATTAGACAGTATTGTTATATCAAAGGAAAGCTTCTAGTCTTTTGCATATTATTGAAGTGGTTTAGATCTTCAAGCAGGTGTATACAGAGGCATGATCCTCATACTTAATATAAATATCATTTCTTATATCTCTCCATTTGTGTCCATCTAATGAGTTTTGAATTTTCTAATTCATTGTATGGAGTTTTAGCCATGCATATGTTGTCATTCTCTAGTTCTGATTTAGGATCAGATTAAAGGATGCTCTAGATGAAACATAGATTCATTGGATTTTCACTGGGATGTTTGTAAGTAGTGTGGGTTTGGGTGTTTATATTTATGGTTTGGATCTGTGATGAAGATTAGTAGTTGGAATATGTATTCTATTGTGCATTAGAGATTCTGGCCCAATGGATAAGGCACTGGTCATAGGCAAGTAAATTCTACAATGATGTGTCTGATATGGTGTGTTACATCCCACAAATTTTAATCATTACCAATCCCATAATCCCTCAAAGTCTTGAGGTCACAAGGCCATTTTTTTTCCATCATAGCAATGGAGAGTCAATGAATGACTGGTTATCATTCAGTACTTTCTTGCTATCATCTGCTTTGTTTCAATCTAGTTTAAAGTCTTAAAAGTGCCATATGTTATTGGATTAGGTACACTCACCTTGGTTCTGCAGAGCCAGAAGTGCAGAGGGCAGTCTTGTCCCTATAGTTGGTCCAGTTACCTAAAGATCCATAGCATATTTGGAATCAACCATTCCTAAAATCCAATCTGAAGGTATATTGGTAGCCTAAGTGCATAAGTCATTTTGAGGAACCAACACCTCTCTTGCATTAGGTGGTATCAGAGCGAGGTTAGATCTGGATCTAGGTTTGCGAATCTAGGTTTGAGGGTTCCTTCTTGTCAAACCCTAGTTGAATTTTTGTGGGGTAACATATTGTGATCTGGCCTACAATTGCAGAGGGTTTCAAGATGGTTCATGGGAGGAGAGATGCGGATCCAGGATTGGAAGACATGTTGAGACAACTTGCTGCTAGACTAGAAGTTGTCGAAACAGCCCAAAGAAGAGGAAGACATCTTGAAGATGTTAGTGATGATGAAATTGAGGAAGAATAAGGTAATGTAGAACATGTACCGGTGATGGATCAAGGTGAGGAAATATTTTTGAAAGCTTTGACAAAGTTGAAGTCTACACCACACTTTAATCCTCTTGAGCATAGTGGAAAATTGGATTCTGATGAATTGGTGGATTGGATAACTGAGATGGAAAAGTATTTTGAATATGAAAATGTACCTAAGGAAAAGAAGGTGAAAATTACAAGCACAGAGTTGAAGAGTCATGCATCCTTGTGGTGGGAACATCTGCATCTAGACAGAAAGATGAAAGGCAAAGACAAAATCAAGGTATGGAATAAAATGGTGAATAAATTGAAAGGGAAATTCTTACCTTGTGATTATCAAATTAACCTAGTTAGGTGAATGCAAAGTTTGAAGTAGAAAGATAGCTCGATAAAAGAATATACTGAGGAATTCTATAGATTAGAAATCAGATATGGACATCATGAAGATGGTGTGGAAAGAATTGCTAGATACCTGAATGGTTTGAGAGTTTCCATCCAAGAAGAAATTAGTTTGGTCAAATTGGAGAACATTGAAGAAGCTTATCAATTTGCATTGAAAGCTCAGGAGAAATTGAACAAGAGACATGAGCAAAGACAAAGAGGTAAAGGTGGTAGATTCCCTAGTGGAAGAGGTAGATCTTATGGTGAAAACAGTAGATCTAAACCTAAAAAGACAACTCTGGATAAAGGCAAGACCGAGTGGAAAGGTGAAAGTTCATCTAGAGGCAGAGGCAGTAACTACCGAGGTGGATATAATAAAGGTGGTTTCCGAGGAACTTGTTACAATTGTGGAGAAGAACATAGATCATTTGAGTGTACACATGCAAATAAGAAGGTCGGTAATAGTAGACTTTGGTGCAAGAAGAATCACTGAATGAACCTGAGAATGAAAATAACTTGATGGTAAGGAGAGCACTTTGGAGTGAAAATAATAAGATCTGGTAAGCAAAAGTTTGTTCAAGACCAGATGTAGAGTTTCTGATGAAGTTTGGAAGGTAATCATTGACAGTGGTAGCTCAAAGAATCTGGCATCTAAGGAAATGGTCACAAAGTTGCAGTTGAAAAGGTTGGAACATCCAAAGCCCTATCAAATTTCATGGATCAAAGATGAGCATACACTCTTGGTAAGTGAACAATGTTATGTGAATTTGAAAATTGGAAAGTACTATGATAAGGTGCTATGTGATGTCATACCTATGGATTGTTGTCATATTTTGTTGGGTAGACCTTGGCAATATGATAGACATGCTATATATGATGGGAGATTGCATAAATATACTATTTGGGCTGATGGGAGAAGACAAATCTTGTTACCTTTGATTGAAGAACTTGTTAGTAATGTTTGCACATTTGTGAAAGTTTTCTTGATGGAAGGAACAAAGTTTGTTAAAGATTTGAAGAAGAATGATGTATGTTTTGATGTGATTCCTAACAAACCAAGTAAGAAAACAGAGGATAGTGTCCCTGAAGAGATTGATAAGTTACTCACCAAGTATAGTGAAATCATTTCTGATAATGTACCTGATGGTTTGCCACCAAAGAGAATCATTGATCATTGCATGGATCTTATTCCTGGAGCTAGTTTACCAAATAAGGCACCACATCAGTTGACACCTACCGAGAATCAGGAATTGAACTGACAGATTCAAGAATTGTTGTAGAAAGGTTTGATCAGAGAAAGTTTGAGTCCTTGTGCAATACCTGTTGTATTGGCACCTAAGAAGAATGGAGAGTGGTGAATGTGTACTGATTCCAGAGAAACTAACAAGATAACAGTGAAATATAGGTTTCCTATACCAAGAATGGATGACATAATGGATAGTTTGACTGAAGCAAAGGATTTTACCAAAATTGATTTGAAAAGTGGATATCATCAAATTAGAATTAGAGAAGGTGATGAATGGAAGATTTATTTCAAGACAAAAGAAGGTTTGTATGAGTGGTTGGTTATTCCTTTTGGTTTAACTAATGCACCAAGTACTTTTATGAGATTAATGAATGAATTTTTGAAGAAATTCATGGGTAAATTTGTGATTGTATATCTTGATGACATTTTGATATTCAGTAAGACCAGAGAAGAACATTTGTTGCATATTAAACAAGTATTGCAGAGATTGAAAGAAGAAAAGTTGCTAATAAATCTGAAAAAATGTTCATTCATGAAAGAGGAGATTGTGTATTTGGAATTTGTGATTTCAGCTGATGGTTTGAAAATGGATCCTGAAAAGGTTGAAGCTATTTTAAATTGGCCTACACCTAAGAATGCTAGTGAGGTAAGATCATTTCATGGTTTGGAAAGTTTTTAACAAAAGTTCATTAGGAATTTTAGTTCAATTTGTAATGCTATGACTGAGACTATGAGAGGAGACAAAAGAGAATTCAAGTGGACACATGGATTTGATAAAAATTTTGAGACTTTGAAGCAGAAGGTTGTTGAATTGCCTTTTTTGGAATTGCTTGATTTCAATAAGGTATTTCAAGTGGAATGTGATGCAAGTGGTAGTGCAATAGGAGCTATATTGAGACAAGAAGGTAAACCTGTTGCTTTGTTTACTGAGAATTTGAATGATGCAAAAAGGAAATATTTTGTGTATGATCAAGAATTATATGCTATTGTTCAAGCATTGAAGAAATGGAGACATTATTTGATACCAAGTGAATTTGTGTTGTATACCGGTCATAAGGCTTTACAATATTTGGGTAGTCATAATAAGTTGAATCAGAGACACATGAAATGGGTTGAGTATTTGTAGAGTTTTACATTTATGATAAACCATAAAAGTGGAGTCACTAACCGAGTTGTTGATGCATTAAGTAGAAGAACTTTGATGACCGAGATGAAAATTTAAGTTCTTGGCTTTGATGACATGAAAGATTCTTATGAATTTGATCCTGATTTTTCTAAGTCGTGGAGAAAGTGTAGAGCACCTATTCAAGACCAACCAAGTACTAAATAGGATGAATATTTTATTCAAGGTGGTATCTTGTTTAAGGGTATTCAGTTGTGTATACCGAGAGGAGCAATGAGAACTAATTTGATAAAGGAGAAACATAGTAGTGGTTTGGCTGGACATTTTGGAGTTGATAAGACATTGAATTTGCTTAAGGAGAAATACTTTTGGCCACAATTGTATGAAGATGTTCAGAAATTTGTGAAAAGTTGTGTAATTTGTCAAGTTGCAAAAGGAGTAAGTCAGAATACTAGATTGTATACACTGATTTATGTTCCTGAGAAACCTTAGAGTGACATCAGTATGGATTTTGTTCTTGGCTTACCGAAGATAGTAAGAGGTAATGATTCTATATTTGTTGTTGTGGATAGATTTTCTAAAATGGCACATTTTATACCTTGTAGAAAGACATCAGATGCAGTACATATAGCAGATCTTTTCTTTAAGGAAATTGTTAGATTGCATGGATTACTAAGGAGTATTATCTCTGACCGAGACAGTAAATTTGTTGGATACTTTTGGAAGACCCTTTGGAGAAAGTTTGGCACCGAGTTGAAATATAGTTCTACATTTCACCCACAAACTGATGGATAGACAGAAGTTGTGAATAGAAGTTTGGGAAATCTTTTGATATATTTAGTTGGAGACACACCAAGTAATTGGGATTCTATGTTGGCACAAGAAAACTTTTCATACAATAATTCAGTGAATAGGAATACTGGAAAAACACCTTTTGAGATTGTAAATGGCATACAACCGAGAGGTATATTTGACTTGAGGGATATTGCTGATGAAAGAAAGAGAAGTGTTGAAGGAGTGAAGTTTGTTGAGTACATGAAGATGTTTCATGAAGATGTGAGACATAAGTTGGAAGTAAGTAATCATAAATACAAAGACAAAGCCAATAGATCAAGAAGACATAAGACTCTTACAGTCGATGATGAAGTAATGATTCATTTGAAGAAAGCTCAATTTCCTGTTGGAACATATGGGAAGCTAAAAATGAAGAAGTTTGGACTTTGCAAGATAATGAGGAAATTTGATAGTGGAAATGCATATGAGATTGAGTTACCTGATGACATGGATATATCACCTATATTTGAAACATTGCTGATTTGTATGAGTATCATGAACCTAATGAAGACATGACAGTACCGATGGATTATCCTAAGAAACAACTTGAAGAAGTTGAGTAGATTTTGGAACAAAGAATTGGCAGAAGTACAAGAGGAAAATAGTATATGGAATATCTGGTAAAGTGGAAGAATAGACCAATTGAAGATAGTGCATTGATTTCACAATCTGAGTTGGATGCAGCTTGAATCATGCCTATTTCATGATTTGAAGAATTATTTCAAATAACCCCCGATGTCTGATGCTGGAGCATCTTGAGTCCTTGGCAATCCTGTGTCACCAAAAAGATGTTTGAAGTTTTTTGTGTTGCTTGGTTCCTTGTTTGACCAAGTTGGTTCTGTGTTACTCAGTTTCCTTGGTTAATCGGTGTTGGTTGGTTATCTCTTTTTCACTTAGTGAATTTCCCTGGCGCTCAATGATGCTTGTCTAGCGCTCGGTTTCCTTTCTTACTGAGTCATTTATTTTGGATTTATGTTGAGGCCTACTTATACATTTAATTTGGGTCATGGATTTAATGTTGGTATCTATCATTGGGAAGTGTGTGGAGCTAGATCCAGTTGTTCCTTCTGCTAATGGTGGATCTAAAGGCCGACTTGATTCGGTAGCTTCTTGTATAAATATAGTTGTTTGGTTAGAGTTTAGGGAGTATTTTTGGGGGATAGAAGATGGAAAATTAGAGATTGTTGGCAGATCCTCGCATGTTGGAGGACTTTTGTAATTGATTTAATATCTGGCCTAAACCGGGAAGGCCTTACAGCCTAGCATGTATGAATAAAATTGAAGTAATATATGAAAGTATCTGCATTCTCTCTCTCACCGTTGTGTGTTTTTTCTTCCGCATGTGATCTCTGCAAGGTGGATTGGGTTAGGGTGTGTCTTTGGGCCCCTCTCCCCATCCTCTCTTGCGTCAATTATTGTTGTCAATTGAAAAGGAAAAAATTATATTTTATCTATGATGCGAGTAAATGATATAGAAACATATAGCTTGGATGACATTTGATACAAGTTGTTGTCAATGTTCATTATGCATACAAGAGATAACTGCTTTTGAAATTAAATAAAATGAAACTAAAATTAAAGGAAATGCATGCATTTGAGGGAGACCAATTCTTGAAGTAGGATGGAGTAAAAATGAAATGTGATAGGTTTTGAAGAGCATAATTATTATGGTTTTTGGCTATTATTTTTGTTGAACAAGCTGCTATTTGTAAGAAGAACAAAGTGAGGAGGAGCTCTATTAATAAGTTTGCAGTTGAAATAGAAGCCTCAACAACCAACTAGTTACTTTAGACTAATTCCAGGCACGGTTCATTTCTTCCTACTCTATTCCCTTTCCTCTATTAAGCATAATTTGTATCTGAAAAAATAAATGTCTAAAAGGAAATGTCTTTAAAGTAGAATATTCTAGATTGGAAGCACTATCAAAGGAATATTTGTAGAATCTAGTGCATCATCTAGTATTTCATTTGAGATTTTTAATATTTCATAGGTTTCAGTTATCTCCTACATGTCTCATGTAGAGACACTTAAACTATATTTCCTTGTCTATGACTTCTACCCCTTTGGGAAAACTTCTTAAATTCTAAAACCTTTCAAGATTCATTAGCAATGCGGAAGAAGGACCAAGTAAAGTGTTTGGGAACTTTAGACCATTTTGAGAACTATTCTTTACAATTCTGAAGTTCTAAACTATTTTTGTGAATATGAAAACCATAGCTCACAGTCCAAAACTCACACTAGACCATTTTGATTAAAGTTCAAAATAAATAAAACTAATTCTTCTTCCTAGAAGGAATATATTGCAGTTATATCCTATGTTCCTAGGGATCTTGAAATTTTTCAAACTTTTACTACAACTACAAATAATGCACTTCCTTACAGGATAGCATTTGAGAGAGGGAAAGAGCATCCATTTTACTTGTTAGTTGTGGAAAAGGGAAATCTGGATATTTTTTTCTTGCGGAAGAAGTACCTCTTAAACAACATTGAGGGATCATAATATTCCATGTACTATACAATTCTAACATCTAATGTGCAGATACAATGGGTTTGAATGGTTAATTTGATGTTGTAAGGAATTAAGAAGTACATAGTCAAACTAAGGGAAATTTTCCATTTTCATTCTAAAAATATCCCTTAATTGATAAAAGACCCATATGGAAAGTTATGTTGTTGTACTTGCTAACTCCTTAAAACCTCTATCGTGCACTACAAATGAAGAGCAACATTTCCTCATTCAATAAATAAATGATGATGAGGAATGAGGATAGTCAAAGGTCATGATTGATCCTTGTGACAATAGGTTTTGCAAGAATCTTTATATATCCTAAATTAACATATGTGGAAAATTGTAGACCCTTGGGATAAATATTTGGTGTAGTTAGTTTTTGTGCCCTAAGACAACTCATTGTTTTTTCACACTAACAAAAAGCATAAGGAGCCACTTTTCGGAGCTTGATATCTCAATACCCAAAGAAAATCTAGTGAAACCAATGGTTACTCCAAATTATCCCCATAATATTATATCTCCTTACCAATTTTCATAGTCCTATGAATTCATTTGATAGTTTCTTATTACCCAAAACAAATGCAACTTTTAATGTTTTGTCATTAGTGATGTCAATACCCATTTTGACTGGCCTTTTATGTGAATCAAAATTGTTTACTCGGGTGACCCCCACATCAAAAAGATTTTTTTCTACAATTATCTATACTAGAGTGAACACTTATGCCATTTTTCAAATTTCCACCTATTCATTTGGTATTTTTAACTGCTCAAAACTAGAGGGAATTCTTCATCTTGTTATCTACACAAAAGATAAAAGTCAGCCAAAAGCCTACTTCAAAATTTTATATTTCTCAATGGAATGAGTAACCCAACAGGTATACTATTTCCCATGATTCTTTATATAAAAGTGTGCTCTTGTACCAAATTGCAGAGATCCATCAATTAGTTTGATACATTTTCAAAAATTAAAGTAAAATTATTTTATTAAAGTTTACCAGTTGAAGTTTTTAGAAAAGTGATTATACGCCAAATTTGAAAGGAGCAGAGGATGTACAACCTCGTGATGTTGAATCTCATTTTGTTCAAGAGAGGAGATTGGTTTGAGAAGAATGGTTTATTAAATCATCAAGGAGTTTTCTCCTTCTTCTAATGAGGTTATTATTATTACAAATTTCATTAATGGAAGATATAAACAGCAATCATTACTCTCATCATCAGAGGTTGCACATTCTAGGCTACTCTCAATTCTAATTTGAAGAGGTTCAATAGCTATTTGTTTAGAAACAAAAAAATTTAGTGGAGTCGACTAATGTTTTTGACATCGAAGGGGTGATTTTCAAATGGATTTGAAAAAGAAAAAAGTAAACAACATTTAATGTAAGGATTGGGAACACTGAGAGGGGGGGTGAATCAATGTTCACTATATCTTTATAATTTCTTAATTCTTGAATCTTAACTTGATTGCTTAAGTATTGATATGAACATCAAAGTAAACAAGATAAACAATCACAACACATAACACCAATATGGTTACACGGAAACCCAAATAGGTAAAAACCCTAGTGGGAATTGACACCCACTAAGAACTGCACTAGTGTTTTATGATCCTTTTTAGAAGATCTGCAACCGTGTTAGGAATTGTTCTTTACAATTCTTATAGTACAGAGACCTAGTCAAAGGTCAAACCCTGTTAGGAGTCTTTTACAATAACCCTATTAGGGGTGGGGATACACTATCCTAGAGCTCACTGCTCAAATGGTGAAGGCTACAACCTTCTGATCTCAGATACACACTATATCTATTGGATGAACTGTTGCTGTGACACTGCTTGTCTGATCAGTTCCTTTTGTGCGTTGATTCTTTAGCCCCTTGTAAAGCCCTAAATCATTCTATCTTCACTTTTCATATCTCTACTCTGCTTATCTTATATCTATATCCACTTCCGTACATTATTACAAAGGTGCATTTTATATTTATATGCGCTAACAAAACAATTAACTAGGTCAACCTATAATCGATTACATACAACGCTTCCAAGTGAATTGGCTCAAGAGTGTTTACAAAAAAAGATGTTTACATGTCTACAACCTAATTACAATAGGTGCATAGCCTTTACAAAACATTATTATAACCACTAATCAAAATACTAACAGTCGGCTACATACTCTGTTCTATTATGGTGTTCACTGTTTGTACCACTTCAACTGACTGTATCTTCATCATACTATCTCATCTGATCATGTGCTCTTAGACTTAGCATGAACACACACTTACCAGCTTAAATTCAAGGGTGCATACCATAACTTGCTCATACGCATGTGCGTTGACGCTCTGATCTACTGGTACTCTGCTAACTATCTAGTCTTCTATACTTAGCCATATTCTGACCTTATGATAATGTGCGCTGACTACAAAACTCTATTAGATTTTGTTGCCATAATGACAACACTATATCTATTCATATACAATAGTATAGTCAACTTGCCAACAATCTCCCCCTTTTTCATTAATGAAAACAAAGCAATATGGAAAAGTTACTAACGGTACCCTTATACAAAATTCTTTAATATATACTCTTACTTATATATCCCTTATACTCTATACTATACTTCTTCTTTACATCATATATAATACTCCATATTCTACATACAATACTCCCCTTTGAGATTAATGACAAAGGTGCTCAAAAAGTGTATGTACAAGTACTTAAAAAGAAAGTACATCTGGATAAGCAATCTACAAGTTCTAGATCTCTTGCTTCCAAAATGCTATCAGTGCATTGATAGTCTGTAGATGGGTGCATAAGGCATATGCTAGCTTCTCCACCTTTTCAAAGTTTTTACTCGGACCTTTATCATATGTCACCATAGTGGCATCGATCTCCTTGATGTTCTGATTAAGTACATCTAGAGAGGGTGCAAGAGCATTTTTTAGATGTGTTTTCCTTTCCCTTAACTTAGACATTTCCTTCTTACCCTTTTCTATTTTGTCTATCTACCCCTAGTATACATTTTTTCACATGTTCACATTAGTGGAGCAATCTTCAACTAATTTTCTTACATTTTCAATCATTGCTTCTACTTCCTGAATTTTCTTGTAGTGATCAACAGTTAGCCTATCTTGGTTCATACAATCTGCAATGATCTTCCTTCCCTTAGCTACAAACTCCTTCAAGGATTCTTGACCTATCTTCAATGTGTTATACACTAAGTTTGTGCCTTTGTCTCAAGCTCTTGTAGTCTTGATAACCTAGTATAACATGGGAATCATCTCCAGGTTGTGCAACCTATGCTAATTGAGATGAGACCTCTAGGTTCTAGGCCGGTTCCTCTTGAATAATCACCTTAATTTTCTTTTAGACATGAAAATTAAATCTTCTGAGGGAAAGGGATAGAAGGAGTGCTTAAAAGGAAATGACTAGAAAGAAAACTACCTACTAGGTGATGCACTAAAATTAGGGTTTGGATCTCAGTATAGAGGAATGAAATCAATAAAAGGCTTAGGTCTAGTAGGTCACAACTTACTGAATAGGCTTTCATAAGTATTTCATAGAAGGGTTTGAACATAAGACACAATTTATGACATGCAAGCAGACATTCACTTTTGCAACTCGGTGTAGGATTGAGACAAGATTGTTAGGGGGCTGGAGTATACCCATAAAAGCATCTAAATTAGATCAAACATAATAACACACACAGTTATAGAAAGTAAGAGGGATTAGGAACCCTAAGTTGTCATTAAAAAAACATACATATACTTGATCCAATAAGAGATGACCCAAACAAGGAAGCATAGGGACATGAAGGATTGTCACAAAATACCTCTGCAATATCTGAATGATCAATGGGAAAAACACAATTGTATAAGCTAGAGGGTAGAGATGATACCATAGATGACCCTTAAGAAAAATAAAATTATTTTTACAATTGTCCAACTCTGAGCTCAAAAGCTCCAAAAAAAACAATATATACATACTCAACTGCACATAGGTAGGAGTCAAAAAACCTAACTAGGGTTTCATGGATTTTACATTAGAATAATAAAACCTACATCTATCAAGTTTGATCATGAATGTAACTCTGCAAATATGGCTGATCAGACCTCAAGTTTGCATGCCCATCCTTTTACTACATCAACCTGCAGACAAGCAACCTAGATTCATCTACTTTCCTGCACAAAGTCTCCCCATGAATGCTCGAGCTGGTACTTTTCTGAGACAAGAATCGACCCATGACAGCCACCCAAACTTCCTCATCATCTTCTTTCAACTGCAAATGTCCTGGAGATATAAATTTTTTGAGTTACCTCACCGCTTGCGGCCTGCAAATCAAATACTGGTGAAAACCCTCTTAAACACATTTGAATTTGAAAACTTAACGGCTAGCCAATCATTTTAAAATGCGACAATCGATATCCTTTGTTTCCCAGCAGATGAACAGCTTAGATCTATACTAAAACGGTCATGAAACCCTTTTGAAAAGTTCAAATCCATATCAGCAATACGAGGACCAATGAAATTTTAGCACGTCAGCACATTTAGACCCACCTTGAGTTTTCCTCCTTTAAGTCATTCAGCGACTACGCAACTGAAGAATTCTAAGTCATGAAATCCTTTGGCCTACCCTGGTCTGGTTAAGCGATTCAGCAGACAAGGCTTTTCACTAAATCGCTGGTTCTTTCTAATAACCCTAGTTACATTAAGCGAACAAGAGAAATCCCTTTATTCACTGATTCACAGAATACTCCCTTAACCACTCATGAGAATTTGGCCTACATTTGGCAAACTGGTGATCGAAGACAATCACTAGGTCACTAAGAACTTTAGGGCTTCACTAATTAATTCTGAGATTCTATGAATACACACATTCGCACATTTGCCAAATCGACTGGAGCATTGCTATGTTATCACACGAATACATGACCAAAAGGAACTTATCAAAGCCGCCAAAACTTTGTTAACCCTGGGCCCATCTCCACATGTCAATCTTCTATTTATTCTCGACCGCCCCATCAGCAGACACCCCAGCAAGCCTTCTGATGATGGACCCACTAAAGATAAGATTCTGATCCAACGGCAGGCACATGATCTCATGGCCGCTGAATATACCTTGCACCTTTGCACCAGCCGTAGATCTATATTAGACCAGGACCCCTTTGACAAATGGACCCACCTATAACCTGTCAGCACTCAGCAACCAATCATGAACCTCCAAATCACTTTAACCTGGCATCAGACCCACCTGATAGAGGCTTGAACACTTGGCAAAATAGACGGTTGGTGCATAATCTCATGGCTCTAACACCATTCATGAGAACACACGCCAGCCGTCGATCTCTATCCTTCTAACATTCTACAGGTGTTCTGACATGGCCCCACTGACATATGCCTAATCATCATTATGTGGACCAATCAGAAGCTTTCATTTGTATACACGTAGCAGTGGACCTGCCTGAATGAAGAATTATATCACCAGGAGAAATCAACGGCTGTCTTAAGTTCACAAACTTCTGACACTTTTCATGAGAAAATACACCAGCCGTTAGATCAAAAGAGGACTCACAACCGGGCCCTCTGACAAATTACAAGTCATCTCCTTTCGACCAATGAAATACCTCCACATAGGACACCGTGGCAATGGACCCACAAAGGCATGAAGCACTGAGAAAAAGGAAAGATCGATGATTGTCATAAGATCGCAAGCCTCTGACACATGCTATGAGATCTTACGACAACCATTGATCTCATCAACTAGGACCCCACTGATCGCTTAACCCTGGAGGTTTTAGCGAATGCGCAGCCAAAGGAAAAATTGCTCAATTGCTAAATAGAAAACTTAACCATGGTTAAGTCTGTAGAATACGCAAACAAGGCATTCACAGAATCACTGAGTGTTTAGTCCAACCTGGGGTTTCAGTTAGCGAATGCCTAACTGAAAGGAAATCTACGGAGTCGCTGAATGTTTAGAAGCACTGCCATTTTATCTTGCGACTAAGAGAAACACTACAGTCGCTAGTTCGCCGAGAGGAAAAGGTAACCGCCGAAAAACTTAGAGAACTAGGGACCAAAGAAAAATTAAAAGCACATGGATATTGGGACTTTTAAGTTGCTGAGAAAGCAACAAAAAAGTATAACAAGGCTTAGGGTTTTTTTCTAACACAACGGCTAGTTTTATGAATATTTAGCTTGCAGACCAGAGGATAAAACAATTTGTAGAGGCCAGGAAACAAGAGATAAATTCATGAAAATTTCAGGGATGCCTGGCAAGGGAAGAATAGAGACCCTAGAGTAGATCTGGCCAAATTTTCATGTATATGGAAATTAGGGTAACATTTTGGTGATTTCTGCTAGATGTTAGCCTGCTAGACATGGAAAACTAGTGGCCTTAAAGCAATTCATTGGGCATGGGGTCATTCCAAGAACACAAAACTTTGACAGAGATAGAACTGAATAGAGGGACAAAACTTGTGCATAAGCACTTCTTGGAAAGTAGGAGACTAACCTAGAAAGAAGGGAAAGAAAGCAGGGGAAACACATATTTACAAGAATTTACAGAGAGGGATTAACCTCAAAGCAGGGCTTCAAGTGGAATCCATTCACTAAGATAGGCAGGGAAACTCCTTCAAGATCTGATAGCTGGAAAGCATTAGATCCCTTGCACTCTGTTATAACAAATGGTCCACCCCAAAATGAGTCAAATTTTTTATGCCTGCCAGGTCTGGATCTGAATTCATCCCATTTGAGAACTACATCTCCAACCTTGAAATTTTTGACCCTGGCTCTTTCGTCAAAACTCTTCTTTGTTTGAATCTAATGAAACTCCATATCCTGCATTGATTTGTCTCTGATTTCTTCCAATTCCATCAACTGAGAATATCTAATCTGCAAAGGATCTCCTTCTTCAAATAGAGCATACTGAGTGGCTAAGTCCAAAGTTGGAAATTCAACTAAGATAGACAACTTGGCCTCTCTACCATATACTAGCATATAAGGAGAATTACCAATGATTTTCTTTGGGGTAATTATGTCTAACCACAAGGTAGACCTAAGTTTAGCATGCCAATCCCTCTGATTGTCTTGCAGAGTCTTCTTGATTATCCTAATCAAGTTCTTATTTGTTGATTCAACTAAGTCATTGCCTTAGGGGTAGTAATTGGAACTGGTATTCAGATAGATGCCATTCTTGACTGCCCACTCTCACACCTTGAGGCCTATGAATGCTAATGCATTATCTGATATTATGGAATATGGAGTGCCAAATCTATGAATTATATCATCATAAAAGCTTAAGAAAACACTCTCATTGGCTTCTTTTAATGCAATTGCTTTTGTCCACCTAGTGAAATAATCAGTTGCAGTAATTATCCATTTATGTCCTGCACTAGATGGAGGATTGATCATGCCAATGAAGTCTATGCCCCACTTCATGAAGGGTTGCTCTATTTTGACTGGGTGTAGGGGCAAGGTTGCAAGCCTTTCTTTTCCTGCAAACATGGCACACTTGATGCATTTTCTCACATAATCATGGCTATCCTTGAAGATAGATGGCCAATAGTATTCAGCCCTCATGACTTTAAAAGAAGTAGTCCTAGGAGAGAAATGGCCTCCAGAAGGTCCATCATGAAACTCAAATAGGACATCAACTATCCTTTCTGAATCTATGCATCTTAAAAGGACACCACTGTGATCCTTTCTAAAAAGAACTTCATCTATCAGCATAAAAGGAATAGATTGCAATCTATAATACCTTCTTTTTGTTGAATCCAAACCTGCGGGACATTGTCCTGTCTTCAAATAATTGATCATATTAGGCAACCAGCTTGTTGCCTTTTCCTGTTCTTCTATAGAATGCACAACCAGAGATGCATCTATTTGTTCCAATTTCTTTGAACTTTCATCCCTTGCCAAATGCTCACAAAGACCTCTTCCTCTAACCAGCTTGGTGGTTTGAATATCTATGTCATATTCCATCACCTTGGTGATCCAACCAGCTCTTTTCTCATTACGGTCCTTCGAAAGCAAAAAATCTTTGACACTTGGATGAGTAACTTTCAAGTGTACCTTGCTATGGGTCAATAGATATCTAAACTTTTTAAGGCTCTTCACCACAACAAGCACATGTTTTTCTACAAAAGAGTATCTCTATTCATACTCCTCTAAACCTTTACTAAAGAAAGCAACAAGTTGCTCCAATCCATCTGAATTTTCTTGGGTCAACATTGTAGATATAGCATCATGACCCCCATAAGCATAAAGGATAAAATCCTTACTGAAATTTGGAATTAGGAGAGCAGGGGCTTCTATTAAGGCCTCTTCGATAGCTTGGAAATTAACTCTCCCTTCTTTGGTCCAACTAAAAGCTGAACTCTTTTTTAACATGGCTATCAAAGGCTTGAGTAAATCTGCAATGTTAGGGAGGAACCTCCTAACAAAATTAATCTTTCCTATGAAAGATTGGAGACTTTTCTTGTGATGTGGTAGGGGTAGCTCTAGGATAACTACAATTCTCTCAGGATCTACTGTGATTCCTTCTTTGGATACTATATATCCCAACAATTTTCCTTCATGAACTACAAACACACATTTCTTGGGATTAAGAGATATCCCAAACTCTCTACACCTTTCAAAAATCTTCCTCAAATGTTTGATGTGATCTACTGCGTGTTTAGAATAGATGGTTATGTCATCTAAGTAGACCAGCACAAACTTGTACATAAGGATTTTAAGGCCATATCCATTGCCTTTTGAAATGTAGCACCTGCATTTGACAAACCAAAGGGCATCTTTTGATAAGCCATGGTTCCCCACTTGGTTGTAAATGTAGTCTTGTATTGATCCTCTTCATTAACCAGGATCTTATTGTATCTTGAATAGCCATCCAACAATGAAAATCTCTCAGATCCAGAGACACATTATAGAATTTTTTTCATAGAGGGTAATGGATGGTAGTCTTTTAATGAGGCCCTGTTAAGATCCCTAAAGTCAACACATAACCTCAGCTCCCCATTCTTCTTCCTAACAGGAACAAGGTTGGAAACCCAACTAGTATGCTTAATGGGTTAGATGATACCACTTCCTATTAGTTTGAGTACTTCTTTATGCATAAGTGGCTCAAGCTTGGGATTAACGGGCCTTTGCTTTTGCCTCACTGGTTTGGCATTAGGTTCTAATTCAATGGTGTGTTCAGCAAGGGTAGGATCAAAACCTTTGAGGTCTTCATATTGTCATGCAAAAACATCACCGAATTCTTTGAATAATTGGGTATAAGCTTTCTTTTCCAATTCAGTGTTCACTTTTCCAAATTGTAAGCTCCTACCTGGTTCCAACTCTAGTTCAACACAATGTTCTTGTTGGACTACCAGGCCAACCTTGCTTCTCTTAACTTCATCATCCTTGTTGAAGATAGCCTCTAATGTAACAAGACCTCTAGGCATCTTATTGGACTTCAGTTGTATCACTTGATCACCATAATTTTGTGATAGCCTATCTTGATTATGCTCTAAAAAGACATCTTCTTCAAACAAGAATTGCAGAATGTGTTCATCATTGTCAAACACTTTCCAATTGACATCATTATCAGGAATAGATGGTCTGACAATCACTTTGATATGTTGTTGATCCATTTATCTTGAAATGCTATTTGGAATATCATACTGAGATCCAATAGCAGCTAACCTATCTGCATTTTGATTTAACTTCCTAGGGATAGCAATAATATTGAAAGCATGAAAATCTTCAATCGCATCCCAAACTCTATGTTTGTATGCTTTCAAGGTGTCATTTTTGGTTTCACTTATCCCTCTTACTTGGCTGACAACTAACTCACTGTCACCATAAACTTTTAAGGCTTTAAGCCCTCTTTTTCTAGCCCACTCTAGTCCATTGACTAGACTTTCATACTCTGTAGTGTTGCTAGTGTAGGAGAAACTAAATCTAAAGGTAGTATAATACCTTTCTCCTTCTAGGGACACTAGCATAGCACCACCACCAAAACCATGTCTACTTCTAGCTCCACCAAAAAATAGTTCCCAAACTTGATTATTCTGATCCTCTGAATCAGTGTCCTCTTTGAGGAGGTTTGGTTCTATGGCTCCACTTTCTTCTATTAAATAACTTCCCAGACCAAAATCCCAAATTAGATTTTCTTGGGCCGCTGAAGCTCTTTCATCTAGAAGAATATCAGGGATACTTTCTATCTTTGTGCTTGCTTCACTGATGGTTTGGAAGTCACTGTCTTCAAATACGGGGCAGTTGACATTGATGGCATCAGATACATATGGCTCTATATGATGTGCTACTAATGGTTTTGATTTAATGGTGACCTTGGTCCCATACCTTGTATGAAAAAGCATGTGAGACCAGTCAGAAGATAGGTAGCCTCCTATCTTAGCTGTAAACTCCCTTGAAAGACATATAGCAAATAATGCAAGGAGATCTATGATATATATATCAAGGAGGATGGAGAAATTAGGACTAGCATGTAGGATCAGACTGGTATCTTTAGCCACGCCTATAGTATTGATTGAGGATCCATCAAGTTGGGTAACCTTCTTTTGGAAGGGCTCATATTTTAGTCCTAATTGGTCAGCTACTTTCTCGGGCATTACAGTGTTGGTAGCTCCACTATCCACCATACAATTATGCACTAAAGATTTTCCAATGATTAAAGATACATAAAAGGGAGGTGGCTTTGAACTCCTACCTTGAATGGCATTGGCCTTGGAGTTGCTGCTTGGAGCCTCTTTTTCTTGATCAGTGTTAACCAACACTGGCTTTGCAGCTTCTTTTGCAGGTTGAGGAGTTGTCAACTCTATCATGGCCTTCTTCAAAATTTTAGGTTGTCCTAAAAGAGCCAAAGAGTCCCACATGGACATGGTGACATTCACCTTCTTCATGTTATCTACAATATTAAACGGTGTCACAGTGTGTACTCTCTATTGTGCTTTCACCATGATGGGCTCCACCTCTTTTGGAATTTGGCCTTCTTTGCTTATAATGATAGGAGCCTCCTTAGGTGTGATGGGAGTAGCTTGTTGTACTGGCTCTAGAGATGTAGTGGCTTTTGCATTGGAATCTTCTCTCTCCATGTCTTGAGCTCTCCTTTTTGCTCTTATATAGGCAACAAAAGTGACTTCATCATTGACTCCATTGAAGTCTGGTTGCTCCCAATTGAAGACAACAGTCTCATTCTCTTGTGATTCTTGTTGAGGAACTAACCCACTAGATGAAGCCTCTGATTGAGCTTGTGAGGCATTTTGAACCATTAGAGCTTGGTTCATCCATCCATTTGAACATGTAGCCTGATTATGAGGCTGATTACAAGGAAAGCACCATTCATTCTTCATAGCCATATTATTTTGACTAGGAACCATGTCCCTCACTGGATTTGCAAAATTTAGAGGTGCAGGGTTATATGGTTGGAATGGTCTTTGATTAAAACTTTATCTTTGTCCTTGATAGCCTCCTTGGTATGGTGGCCTATATTGCTGATAAGGTTGTCCTTGATTTTGATATTGTTGATTAGGACCTTGGCCTTGTGACTGAAATGGTGGTCTAATTCCTTGACCTTGTTTCTTCAAATTTGTAACCTCTTTAGTCAAGGTCTGCAACAAATTTGTCATTTCTTGTATACTAGTTTGCTGACTACTCTTTATTTCTTGTAACTCTTGAGAGAAACTAATTGTTGGCTCCTGACCACTGGTACTGGCCTAGGGTGCTAATATAGTAGGAATAGGGGTAAATGGGGGTACTTGGGTAGGTGCAATGGGTTGAAGGCTAGGAAAAATAGGCATAGGAGGCCTTCTTTGTATCATGCCTACTTGAATCAAACAATTTTTGGCCCCGACAGCTATGTCAAAAGCTTGGAGTAGGGAAGTACCACCCATAGATTGGATCATGACAGAAATTTGACCATTCAAAATTTGCAAGTAATATAGGAAAGCATGGTCCGCTGATGGTCTCACAGAGACTAGAATTCTATTCCATGTCTTAAGGAATCTACTATTGTAATCTGTCATTTTCTCTTGAGGGTCTCTCTTAATAGTTGTTAACTGCTCAACCAGAGATAAGTTATTTGATTTATCCTCAAAATGCTTACTTAATGCATCCCCTAACTCATCCCATGAATTAATAGAACCAATAGCTAAAGTCCTAAACCATTCTAAAGCCTTACCTTTTAGAGAGGTTGCTAATAATTTTGTGGCCACATCTTCTTGAGTAATATTATCTATGCTGCATATGGTGGTCACATCTCTTATGTGCTCAAAAGCAGTAGTCTGCCCTTCACCTATGAAATCAAGTATACTTTTTAGTGCTACCAAGGGCACATCATGATGTTGGGAAAAATTAAATGGGCTACCATGATTAAAGGGTGCAAATGCAAATAGTTTTTCCATTGTAGGATTTGGAATCTGAAGATTAACAACTATGTGAGCTGTATTTGCTGCTGGATTTGAATCCTCTTCTAGATCTCTAGTTAGAGATCTACCTCTTCTTCTAGAATGAAAGGGAAAAGATCTTCTTTCTGAAGTATCAGGAGGTGTTGATTGAACTCTCCTTGTAGGGGATGTTCTTTGAGTTGACCTGCCTTTATGACTTCTTCTTGAGGACAACTCTGAAAATTCGGTAGGCTTAGAGCTCCTAGTCTCAATCTTTCGCATAAACCTTAAACAAGGTTGTCTTGAATCCTTCCACCAATGGAGCCACCAGATATACTTGATAAAACAACTTCTAAAAGTCTATAGTATGCAATCTCTATATTAGAGATAGCATAACAAAACATGAGTTTCTAATTCTTTTACTAGTCCCACTGGGCATGCCAGAATTGTTATACACTAAGTTTGCACCTTTGTCTCAAGCTCTCATAGTCTTGATAACCTAGTATAACATGGGAATCATCTCCAGGATGTGGGACCTATGCTAACTGAGATGAGACCTCCAGGTTCTAGGCTGGTTCCTCTAGGATAATCACCTTAATTTTCTTTTAGACATGAAAAGTAAATCTTCTGAGGGAAAGGGATAGAAGGAGTGCTTAAAAGGAAATGACTGGAAAGCAAACTACCTACTAGGTGATGCACTGAAATTAGCGTTTGGATCTCAGTATAAAGGAATGAAATCAATGAAAGGCTCAGGTCTAGTAGGTCACAACTTACTGAATAGGCTTGCATAAGTATTTCATAGAAGGGTTTGAACATAAGACACAATTTATGACCTGCAAGCAGACATTCACTTCTGCAACTCAGTGTAGGATTGAGACAAGATTGTTAGGGGGCTGGAGTATACCCACAAAAGCATCTAAATTTGATCAAACACAATAACACACATAATTATAGAAATTAAGAGGGATCAAGAACCCTAAGTTGTCATTAAAAAAACATACATATACTTGATCCAATAAGAGATGACCCAAACAAGGAAGCATAGGGACATGAACGATTGTCACAAAATACCTCTGCAATATCGAAATGATCAATGGGAGAAACATAATTGTATAAGCCAGAGGGTAGAGATGATACCATAGATGACCCTTAAGAAAAATAAAATTATTTTTACAATTGTCCAACTCTGAGCTCAAAAGCTCCAAAAAAAACAATATATACATACTCAACTGCACGCAGGCAGGAGTCAAAAAACCTAACTAGGGTTTCATGGATTTTACATTAGAATAATAAACCCTACATATGTCAAGTCTAATCATGAATGTAACTTTGCAAATATGGCCGATCAAACCTCAAGTTTTCATGCCCATCCTTGTACTACAACCTGCAGACAAGCGACCTAGATTCATCTACTTTCCTGTACAAAGTCTCACCATGAATGCTCAAGCTAGTACTTTTTTGAGACAAGAATTGACCCATGATGGCTGCCCAAACTTCCTCATCATCTTCTTTCAACTACAAATGTCTTGGAGACATAAATTTTCTGAGCTACCTAGCCGCTTGCGGCCTGCAAATCAAATACTTCTGAAAACCCTATTAGACACATTTGAATTTTAAAACTTAATGGCTAGCTGGTCATTTTAAAATGCGACCGTCGATATCCTTTGTTTCCTAGCAAATGAACAGCTCATATCTATCCTGAAACGGTCACGAAACCCTTTTGAAAAGTTTAAATCCATATCAACAATACGAGGACCAATGAAATTTTAGCACGTCGGCACGTTTGGACCCACCTCGAGTTTTCCTCCTTTAAGTCATTTAGTGACTACGTGACTAAAGAATTCTAAGTTGTGAGACCCTTTGGCCTACCCTGGTCTGGTTAAGCGATTCAGCAGACAAGGCTTTTCGCTGAATCGCTAGTTTTTTCTAATAACCCTAGTTACATTAAGTGAACAAGATAAATCCCTTTATTTGCTGATTTGTAGAATACCCTCTTAACCACTCATGAGAATTCGGCCTACATTTGGTGAATTGGTGACCAAAGACAATCGCTAGGTCACTGAGAACTTTAGGGCTTCACTAATTAATTATGAGATTCTATGAATACACACATTCATGCATTCGCCAGATCAACTGGAGCACTGTTATTTTATCACATGAATACGCGACCAAAAGGAACTTATCAGAGCCACCAAAACTTTGTTAACCCTAGGCCCATCTCCACATGTCAATCTTCTATTTGTTCTTAACCACCCCATCAGCAAACACCCCGACAAGCCTTCTGACAACAGACCCACTAAAGATAAGATTCTGATCCAACAGCAGGTACATGATCTCATGGCCACCAAATATTCCTTGCCCCTTTGCACCAGCCATAGATCTATATTAGACGGGGACCCCTTTGACAAATGGACCCACCTATAACCTGTCAACACTCAACAACCAATCGCGAACCTCCAAATCACTTTGACCTGGCATCAAACCCACCTGACAGAGGCTTGAACACTTGGCAAAATGGATGGCTGATGCATAATCTCATGGCTCTGATACCATTCATGAGAACACATGCCAGCTGTCAATCTCTATCCTTTTGACATTCTGCAGGTGTTCTATTGGCCCCACTGACATATGCCTAATCATCATTATGCAAACTAATCAGAAGTTGCCATTTGTATACACGTAGCAGTGGACCCGCCTGAATGAAGAATTACATCACCAGGAGAAATCAACGGCTATCTTAAGTTCACAAACTTCTAACACTTTTCATGAGAAAATATGCTAGCCATTAGATCAAAAGAGGACTGACAACCGGGCCCGCTAAAAAATTACTAAATGTTTAGAAGCACCGCCATTTTATCTTGCGACTAAGAGAAACACTACAGTCGCTAGTTCACCAAGAGGAAAAGGTAACCGCTGGAAAACTTAGAGAACTAGCGACTGAAGAAAAATTAAAAGCACGTGGATATTGGGACTTTTAAGTTGCTGAGAAAGCAACAACAAATTATAACAAGGCTTAGGGTTTTTTTCTAACACAATAGCTAGTTTTATGAATATTTAGCTTGCAGACCAGAGGATAAAACAATTTGTAGAGGTGAGGAAACAAGAGATAAATTCATGAAAATTTCAAGGATGCCTGGCAAGAGAAGAACAGAGACCTTGGAGTAGATCTAGCCAAATTTGCATGTATATGGAAATTAGAGTAACACAATGAACTGAGGGCAAGTGCAAAGTTTCCAACTAGTTCACTCAATCTCGTCTTCATATATTTCTCTTCTGCAACTTGGGATGCAGATTCTTCCAAGCTAGAAAAGTTTGCTTTGAAGTTTATCAATATGGTACTGACATCATCAACTGAATGAACCTTAGACACTTTCTTGTCTGAAGGTAACAAGTTGTTTAGAATGTTGACTGATTCAACAAACAGAGGGTTCCTCATCACTTGCTTCTCTTTTTCTTTTTCCATAGCAAGGACATTGATCTTAATCAAGTCTTCTTCTCCCCAAGAGTCCAAGCTTGTGGTGTCAGGTGTCAAACTTGACAACAATGATGCTAAAGGTAAGAAATTGATAGGAGTGTTGTCCATCACTTCTTGCTTTATTCTGATTGGTATTTCAATAGATGGCTCATCTGTTGGTTTACTTCTTTTCACCTCTTCTTCTCCTTTCTCCTTTTCTTTTTCTATCTCTTTTTCTGTCTCATTTTCTTCTTCTTCACCTGTTAGATCCTCTATTAACACTTCTTGTAGCTTAGGTGAATTGTCACCGCATATATTTTCAACCTCTTGTCTGCTCACAAAGGCTTCCTCAAATTTATCCAAGTCATTATTTGTGGCCGCCATTGCTATTTCTACATTATCAATAAAGATTGTGTCATCTTTTGGTGTCTCAGACATGGGCGTAGACTCCGCTGCCTCTGTAGGTGTTACCACTATAGGCTCTGAATCCTAAGGACCTGTTACTGGTACATTGGTAGTCTCTGACTCCTTGGCTTCCTTAGAGGTCACTTGAGTTGAGGGCGCAGTAGATGGTTACATGTGCCTATCCAAAAAAACTTTCTCAAAAGTTTTCTTAGTTTCTTTTGCTATCAACTCATACTTCTTATCCATTAAGTGTAGAGTTCTTGACTTAGTTATTAGGTGCGGCTTCACTAGATCTAATAATAATGTTTTCTCTTTTAGGGAACATACAGGGAGCCTTTCATCTAGAATCTTTTCTCTTATTCTTAGATCCTCCTCAATAGCCTATCTTTTCAAGAATTCCAAGATATTCCATACATTGTCTGGAATTACTGTCTTAAGTTCTAAGATTGTCTTCTTGAACTTGAGCATGTGTTTTATTATCAGTCCATGGATTTTTGATTTGTCAATCTCATTGTATTTCTCATAGAATTTCCCTACTTGATCAATTCTACCTTCCTCAATAATCCTTTTTTTCAATACTTGAAGAATAGGTCTCAAAACTACCTGCGGAGGTGCTTGAGTGTTCTTTTTCTAACTTCCGATTGTCCATGAGGATGGGTGGCTTGCACCGGTCTCCTTATTCCTCTTGGTTATTGACATATACTTATGAGGTGATGTACCTTTGGGTGTAGGAGAGATAACATCTATTTTACCCGGTTTATCATTTGAGTCATCAGCCTTCTCAATCTTGACTTTCTTCATTTTAGGATCATCAATTTTAGCTTCCACTATGGATGCGCTCTCAATCTCCAAGGCTATGTTTTCTTCTCTTTCTTTATCAAGATCTTCCTATGTTACACCATGAATTATGAGTATCTTAGATGTAATCTTAGAGACTTTCCTCTTAGTTGCTACATTGTTCAGAACTGCATCAACTTCCCTTGTCTTTTCTTCATAAGTTCCCCATCTAGGTTCATCTAGGGTCCTTAGGTGCTAATAGTAATACTTGTGCATATGCTTCCAAGATTGGTTGCTCTACCTCATAACCAAGTGGATGGATCCACTTTGCTCTAGGCTCAACTGCTTCCATACATGTTATGTTAGTTTCTACCATAAAACAAATGTTGTCTTTGTATTTCTCAACAATACTTTCTGGTATCATATACCTCATCTACATCTTGATCTTGAATGTCTTCAATTCCAACTCCATGTAATCCTTCAATGTGCTCTTAGTAGATGCCTTAAGAGATATTTGAGGCATTGTAGGCATACTTTTATCTAAGTACAAATCTGAGATCTTTCCAAGTATATGGAAGTACATGTAAATGATTAAAAACACAAACCCAAATATTTTGGTCTTATCATGCTTAATGGATCTAATGTTATCAATCAATTGTGCATGCAAGATCTCACGCAGATTGAACTCTCGATTTTCTCTAACAAGTCTGATTATTGTAAGAATAGTGGTTGCAGACACACTATTCACCCTGTTGGTGTGCTGAAACCTATAACCTAGTATCATAGACATCAATTTGATGTCTTTCTCTTCAATAGGCTCAATTGTCATACCGCACCTATCACTTCTAGACTTACATGCTTGTTCAACTAATTTTCTCACATCCTTTCCCATTGGAAGAATGGCACCTTTCTTAAAGAGGCCTATCATTTCATGAATAAGATCTCATGTGATTCTTATTGGGACTTCACCTATCCAAAATAGGTCATCATGGATTCTTCTTAACAAGATCTTGATCCACTCGGATTCATAAAACTCATATGACATAGCATACTCAACAATATGATGGTTTTCCAAATGTGTGAAATCATCTAAGAATGTTTTGTCTAGTTTCATCATGGACTCAAGGTGTGACCTAATCCTATCAAGTCCAACTGGTTCCTTCTTACAATATATGTATGTGTAAATATCTTCAACATGCATTACGCCCATAGGAGTTCTTGAAAATACACCTTCTAGGTCATCTAGGGTTGACTTAAAAGGGTGCCTCTTAAAAACATATATCTTTCTCTCAGAAACATCAAAGACAACTGGTGTAGCCATGACTTACTTGGTTAATGCTCAAAATAAGATTCCAAAGACTTATGAACCCAGCGCGTTGAACTAGGGTTTCATAATTGATCAATCACACTTCTTTGCTGATAAATCAAGCTTCAACACTTCACAATCTAACTGCTATGGCTCCTGTGGTTTCCAATCACTCAAACTTGAATGTGATGAATGATCTGTAATTTTCCGTAGACTATAAAGTGAATTTCTACCATTAATGCTTGCCGCGTAAACCAGAATTTGACTGAGATTTTCCAACTTCCATCTTGCAATTGATCAAGCAGTGCGCTCTTTCACATAGCATCAAATAATCTCCAAAATGTTAAATCCAAAGGCGCATACTCTGAGGGTGAGTATACTAGCCGTGCAGGGGTCTAGAGCTAAATTAGCTCCCCCTATGACCTTGAGGTTCATTCATCTAGATGTAGAGGGTGCATCCATTGTGGATGCATCCAATACATACTCATCAACCTTATCCTTCTTTTCCTCTAACCAAATCAAGGTCACATCCTCTGTAGCTTTCACAAACTTGACTTCTCCTCTTCATTCAATATTGATACTGCTAGCTTTTTAGGGCTTTCCTGACTTTGCGTTCATGATCTAAAAAACTTTGAGATGTGTCTAGCCTTATTACAAGAGTGACAAATAACTGAAGGCCTTAAATTCCTCAGTGCATTGATATAGGTTACCATTTTACATTATCTAGCTGAGTGACCATTGTAATTACATATCTAACATGTAATACTCTAAGAACTTCTTGCATTTGATTGATTCTGATTTCTCTAATTATGTTGAGTCTTGTTCTTCTGACTTGTTCTACAATTCATAGCTCTATGACCAAATGTATTCCATGAATAATAATAGCCATTGAAAGGTCTTACCTCTTTACAATCCCTTGCAATATGTACATGCTTGTTATAGGCATAACAAGTTCGGTCTACTGGCTTCATGCACTCATCCTTAGATGGTTCAACATTGTCTTTAGTCTGATTTCTAGTTTCCTTAGCATTTTTAGAGTCTTCTGGTGCTTTCATCTTTGCTTGCATGTCATGTGCTTCATTGAATCCAACACCATTGGTATCTCCTTTAAAATTCTGTGCATATAACGGTGACTCTATCAAATCAAAATTGGTGTGTAATTTCTCAATATGATTATTTGCCTCTTTCAACTCAGATTCCAACTTTTCTTTGTTGTTTCTTAGCTCCAAGATTTCCATGTTTTCTTTCCTCAATTCTTCATTCAGTTGAAGGTTCTCTTTTATCTGTTCATCATAAAATTCTTCATTGTTAGTTAGATTTTCATCCAACTCTTCAATCTGATCTCTTAGAGATGTGTTCTCCTCATTCAGCTTCTTAACCATTTTTCCCAAATCATTGTTTGTACAATTTTTCAAATCTTGTCTCAGTTTCTTGATGAATACTTTTGCACCACTGACTTTCAATTTTAGGTCTTCAACTTCTTTCTCAGATCTGTCAAGGTCTTCAAGAGCTTCCATAAGGTTCTTCTTCAGATTCTTTGCTTCTTCTGAACCCATTGATCTCCTCAAGTGGTTAAACTTTTCTTCAGAGGACTAGAGCTCTGATACCAATTGTTAGGAATGGGAACACTGAGAGAGGGGGTGAATCAGTGTTCACTATATCTTTACAATTTCTTAACTCTTGAATCTTAACTTGATTGCTTAAGTACTGATATGAACATCAAAGTAAACAAGATAAACAATCACAACACATAACACCAATATGGTTATGGGGAAACCCAAATAGGTAAAAACCCCGGTGGGAATTGACACCCACTACGAACTGCACTAGTGTTTTATGATCCTTGTTAGAAGATCTACAACCATGTTAGGAGTTGTTCTTTACAATTATTTTAGTACAGAGACCTGTTCAAAGGTCAAACCCTGTTAGGGGTCGGGATACACTATCCTAGAGCTCATTGCTCAAATGGTGAAGGCTACAACCTTCTAATCTCAGATACTCACTATATCTATTGGATGAACTGTTGTTGTGACACTTCTTGTCTGATCAGTTCCTTTTTTGTGATGATTCTTTAGTCCCTTGTGAAGCTCTAACTCATTCTATCTTCACTTCACATGTCTCTGCTCTGCTTATCTTATCTCTATATCCACTTCCATACATTATTACAAAGGCACATTTTATATTTATATGCGCTAACAAAACAATTAACTAGGTCGGCCTATAACTGATTACATACAACACTTCCAAGTGAATTGGCTTAAGCATGTTTACAAACAAAGATGTTTACATGTCTACAACCTAATTACAATAGGCGCATAGCCTTTACAAAACATTATTATAACCGCTAATCAAAATACTAACAGTCGGCTGCATACTCTATTCTATTATGGTGTTCACTATCTGTACCACTTCAACTGACTATATCTTCGTCATACTGTCTCATCTGATCATGCTCTCTTAGACTTAGTATGAATACACACTTACCAGCTTAACTTCAAGGGCACATACCATAACTCAGTCATACACACGTGCGATGACACTCCGATCTACTCATGCTCTACTAACTGTCCATTCTTCTATACTTAGCCATATTTTGACCTTGTGATAATGTGCACTAACTACAAAACTCTATATGACTTTGTTTCCATAGTGACAACACTATATCTAGTCATATATAATAGTATAGTCAACTTGCCAACATTTAAGTCATTTCAAATTTATTTAAACTCAATGCTAGTACAACCAATAATATTAAAGGGATGACAAAATAAGAGGTGATATCAATAAAATTGAAGGTTTCTTTTATCGAACAAGACATGTCTTATTAATGTAAAGAGATTTGATTATACTACCTAATCTAAAGTATTATGTCACTAATATGAATACAACAATAAATTTTAGATGATCGACAGGACTAAAAATGAATCCCTTGAACCCAAATATGTGGACTGAAGAATTGCAAGCATCACCAATAAGGCTCATCAAAAACTTCTTACATAAATAGATATATAAAAGGTAACAAAAAAATCAAAATTGAAGTCTCTATCGCAGCTACACAACTTCAACAATAAGCATCTTAAAAATTAAAATTTGTTAGAACTTGGTGGCATCTCCTATAAACTTGTATGAGATAGGAGTGTGTATGAGTCAGGGAAAGGCAAATGTAATCAATTTTGAATCAATAAAAAAATATTTCCTGTGACAGTCATATTCTAGTCATAAGGGCATAGTCCCTCTCTCTATAGTATTAAATCCTTTATTCAAATGCAAAGTGATTTGGAAATGAAGTAGATTGGTTGTAGGTTGAGTTACTTTCATTTCCATACTAAGTGTGTATTATTTTATGGATTTTTGAGACAAAGAATCTCAGTTTGGTGTTGACTGTTCCTGAATAGTTTTGTGGAATCAATCATTTATTATTTTGAAGTTTCCATGAGTCGAAGGACTTCTCCCACTTTCTGTGTTTAATATTTCTTGTCGGAGTAAGTCAACCCTGTACAATATGTTCTAGTATATGTTTGATTGCAGGGATGGACATGAGGACGAGGAAAGAAATCATTAATTGAAGGTAAATGTTGATTGAGGGTATGAAGTAGATAGCACTAGTCAAGGTCTGGAAGATCTACTTGCAGATGCCCTAATAGGAATGTAGGAAAAATGGAAAGCATAATAAATGACCATTTTAATCAATTCCCATTCGTACACATGAAATGCAGATTCATACACACCAAATGGAAGGCATTCAACCCATTTGAATCAATGCCCATTCATACACACAAAATTTAGATTTGGTTTTGTAATACACAATGATCGAGAAATTTGCAAAAAAAAAAGAATTTGTTTGAAATTAAATATTTCTCAACCAAATGCATATGGGGAAAAATGAAATTCTCTAACCTGAGATGTCGATTCAACCTTCAGCTCACTTTGTGCCCTTGACCTTCAGCTCTTCTTTATTGTGTAACTGTAGTGAATGAATATGAGACATACTGAATTGAAATGAAACCCTTTTTTTTAAGTTATGCTCGTGATCATCTCAATTACAATGAACTATTATGGTAGTCATAATTCCAATGAACATGGGAATGGATTAAAAATAAATAAAAGATTTCCTTCTATAATACGACCAAGAAAAACCATTTTAATGCTTGGTCAAAAATTAGGGTTAAATGTATTAGTGATCAAAATAGGAGTAATAATAGGAATGAGAATAACTAGAATGACAATAGGAGGAACAAACATGAAGGTAGACATGGACCCCAAGATGGTTTATTTACTTGTGGAGGTTACCACTATGCTATTAATGTGATTTAGAACAACAAAGAGGGGGGTGAATCAGTTGTTCTCAGGTCCTCATGTATAAAACAATCTCAAAAACTTATCCTTAAATCAGATCCAATAACCAAAACAAACTCGATCATCACTGATTCAATAATAGAAACATCTAACAATGCAGCCCACTACCCATCTATAACTTAACTTGTAAAACATAGTAATGTTCAAACCAAAACATTCACACAAGTATTAACACCAGGATTTATAGTGGAAACCCAATTTGGGAAAAACCACTTTGTAACATGCTACTATTATTTTCACTCTTCTGAAGTGAGCTCGGTAAAAAGCCAACCATGTCAAAGGTTACAATACACACTGTCAAGTGTGACCCAGTTAAAGGATTTCAATCACCTTGTTAAAAGTGAGCCTAGTCATAGGACTTACATACACTCCATTAGAATGCAACCTTGTTCAAAGGATTTAATGTATGACTGTTAGGTCAACCTCTGTTAAAATGATTTTGACTATTACAATGGTTAGAAAGTAGTAGCAGTATTATTTGAAAAATATACAACTCACTTTGCAAATATCAAATCTGATTCCATACACTAATGTTGGTTTACTGACTTTGAAACTTTTCCATTTCCATCTCTGATATGCTTGGAACTTTTCTTCAAGAAATCACCACAATTCTCCTTCAACCTTTTTGCTTATTCAATCAATAAAACTTTCATCTTCCAACATTCTCTGTTCTCCATGTACATGCATATCAAAATGCTCAGGTTCCCTTATATTTTCCTCAATTAGGTTAGCTCATCTTTTTCCGCTCAATCTCATTCATAGATCTTAGGGTTAGGTCAGATTCATTGAATCTACCCGCTTCATGTTCTTCGGCTCCTTTTCTAGAATCATCTCAAATCTCTTAGAGATTTACAATAAAACATTTTACAATGCATTTAATGCTTCCAAACAATCAATAAATAAAGTCAACATGTTTTACATAATCCAAGAATTCAACAATGTCGGCTCCAAAATTAAATTCTCTTCAAATATAAAATTGTTGATGCTCAGTCAATACTGTGATTGTCCACTCGGTCTTCATGTAGAAAGCTTGGTCATTACTAAAACTATTTCCTCGGCTTACACTGTCTTCCTCGGCAATTAACTGATGCTCGATCGACACTATAATTTTTCTCGGCATATACTAACTCAGTCGACACTAACATTACACGGCTTAAACATGATTTTTCCATTCTTTACTCGGTTAAGCCTACCAGTTTAGTCTTCAGTCTTACTAAGATAAACAATACATTATCTCATCATTGTGCAACATAGTCAAGTACACTTTGTAGTATCAAGATAACTCAACCTTTGCTTAGGTGCTATTGTTACCAACCTTGCTTAGCCCCTTAGCAACACTCAAATAGATATAGTTCTTTCCTAAGTAGCAACAGTCTTACCAATTAAGGTTTGACATCAATGAAAATACAACAATTGTTTCAATTGCAGTTTCCAACAATCTCCCTCTTTGGCATTGATGGCAACACCATATGATATCACCTGAATAACACATGGATTACCAACCAATCCAAAAACTTATATGTTCATCAGAGAATTATTTATAATATCCTTAGCTTCATTCTAATTCAGAATCCTATAAGCCTCACTTCTATGGCCGTCAGAAGTATTCAAATCTCCCTCTATCATGATCTTTCATTTTAGTTCATCATCCTTATCTTCAGTTTCTTCAGTTCATCTCCATCAGATCTTTTAGTATCATGTGTTATCATATCAGTTCATCTCCCTCTTTGACAAAAATGACAAAGCAAAAACTAAAACATACATCCATCAGATGTAGATAATATCTGTGCAGCTCAGTGTTTCTCCCTCTATCATCTTTCTTATGACTGATTTCTTGTCTTTGCTTCATTTCAGCATCAATTTGTGACAATTTGTGACACTCTAGGCCAGCCCTAAAGTGTGACAATCTTCTGCATCAATTTGTCAATTTTTATGTTGTAGCATATTTGATGCAGTGCTCCTAGCTTGTCTAGGTAGCCTCAGTTAGGAGAAGAACCCCTAATTGACTTCTCAAATACTCATGAGCTTCTCTGGGTAAAGCTTTAGTGAATATGTCTACTAATTGTTCTTTTGTATTCACATATTCCATTCGGACTTCTTTATCTTGTACTAATTCTCTCAAGTAGTGATACTTGATTGCAATGTGTTTGGTCTTAGTGTGCATCACTGGATTCTTAGAAATATTGATAGCACTTGTGTTGTCACATAAAATAACAACAGGTTCAGTGATTTCTTCTTACATGCCTATCAACAATTGTTTTATCCATACCAAGTTTGAACAGTTTACTACAGCAACAACATACTCGGCCTCGGCAGTAGATTGGGAAATGCAATTTTGTTTCTTTCTCATCCAAGAGACTAACCTCTATCCAAGAAAGAAAGCTCCACCACTAGTACTCTTTCTATCATCTACATTTCCTGCTCAATCAGCATCTGTATAAACTCAGAGTTCAAATTTGTCATCCTTCTTATAATATAGACCATAGTTAGCAATTCCTTTCAAGTATCTCATAATTCTTTTCACAGCCATCATATGTGTTTCCTTAGGATTGGCAGAGAATCTTGCCACAATCCCAACAACTAATGCAATATCTAGTCTGCCATGTACAGCATACTACAATTTTCCAATCATGGATCTGTATAGAGTCTGATTCACTTCTGTAGCATCATCATTCTTAGATAACTTTTGTCCAGTAACCATGGGAGTTCGCACTGGTTTAGCATCTTCCATCCCAAAAGTTTTTAGTATTTCATTAACATACTTAGACTGTGTAATGAAAATTTCATTCTTCCTCTGATATACTTGTAAACCAACAAATAATTTGATCTCACCAAACATACTCATTTCAAATTCAGTTTGCATTTCATTTGAGAAACTTTTACATAATGCATCTTGTCCACCAAAAATAATGTCATCCACAAAAAATTTTGCCAACAACATACCATTACCTTCTTCATCCTTCATGTATAGATTACTTGTGTCATTTGTTCTTGAAAATCCAATCTGTATCAAGTAGTTGTGCAACCTCTCATACCATGCTCTAGGAGCTTGCTTCAATCCATATAATGCTTTGTTCAGTTTGCACACCATATGTCTTCTATTTGGATCAATAAAACCTTCTGGTTGTTCTATGTAAACTTCTTCTTCTAGTATACAATTCAAAAATGCAGACTTGACATCCATTTGATATACCTTGAAATCTTTATAAGCAACATATGCAAGCAAAGTTCTTACTCCTTCCAATCTAGCTACAGGGGCAAATGTCTCCCCATAATCTATTCCTTCTTCTTGTGCATAGCCTTTGCATACCATCCTAGCTTTGTTTCTAGTGATTTCACCATTTTCATTCATCTTATTCTGAAACACCCACTTTGTTCCTATAACATTTTTGTTTTCAAGTCTCGGCACCAGAGTCCAAGTATCATTCTTCTCAATCTAGTCAATTTCTTCATTCATTGCTTGTATCTAGTCTTCATTCTCCAATGCTTCTCTAGTTGTCTTCGGTTCAAATTCACACAGTAGACATGTTGGATCCTTAGTCTTACTTCTGGTATGAATTCCAGTATTTTTGTTTCCAATTATCTATTTAGGCTTATGATGTCTTCTTACATATTTTGCCAAAATAGGGTCAGCTGTTCTCTCCTCTATTTCATCATGTTCCTCAACAAGATTTTCAGATTCAACTTCAGAATTCTCGGCAACCTCTTCCTGATACTCAACAGCATTTTCTTGTAGCTCAACATGTTCTTGTTCTCTCTCGGCACTATTTTCCTGATGCTCGGCAGCTTCTGTCTGTCACTCGGCATTGCTTACTCGAGACTCGGCATCAGGTGCAAGTCTGTTGCTTGCCTCTTCTTCTTCCTCAATGTACACAAAAGATCTATAATCTTCTGGTTCTCTTTTGTTGTCAGCTTCATTTCTTTCTGCATACTCATCAATTTTGACATTCACCCTTTCTACAATTTTGTTAGTGTTAGATTTCAAACACTTATAAGCTTTACTTTTTGTGGAGTACCCTAGGAATATGCCTTCATCACTCTTAGCATCAAACTTTCCATTCCTAGTGTCTTTTAATATATAGCACTTACTTCTAAAGATTCTAAAGTATTTAACACTCGGTCCATGCCCATGCCATAATTCATAGGGTTTCAGATTTGTACCTTTCTTGATCTGTACTTGGTTAAGAGTGTAGACAGCAATGCTTATAGCTTCTTTCCAATATTTTTGTGCCACATTCTTTTCAATCATCAATGTTCTTGCACAATCCAAGATAGATCTATTTCTCCTTTCTGCTATACCATTTTGTGGAGGTGTTCTAGGTGCAGACATCTATCTTTTAATTCCTCTATCATTGCAAAATAGATTAAATTCATTTGATGTAAATTCTCCACCTCGATCAAATCTAAGACATTTCAAGTTCCTACTTGTCTCCTCAACTTTAGCCAAATACCACTTAAAGGATTGAAAAGCTTCAGATTTTTCTTTTAGAAACATTACATGCATCATCCTAGTGTGATCATCAACAAATAAGATAAAGTATCTAGCACCACAGTGACTTTGTACACCCATAGGTCCACAAAGGTCAGCATGAACCAAATCTAAAATGTTTTCAAAAGTAAAGGATTTTCTCTTGAAACTTGACTTTGTCATTTTTCCTAACTGGCATTCCTTGCACATCACATTCTTAGGTTTCTTCAATCTAGGTAGACCTCTTATCTTTTTCTTCTTACTTATCTCTACCAGATTGTCAAAGTTAACATGACACAACCTTTTATGCCATAACCAAATATCATCAAGTTGTGCAATTAAACATGTTTCTTTAGATAGGTCAAGATAGAACAAATTACCTCTAGTCTGATCACCACTTCCAATCAGTTCTCCAGTAGCATTAAATATTTTAGCTTGCTTGTGATGAAATTCCACTCGGTAAATAATTTTGTTAAGCTAAGCAACACTTAACAAATTATAATTAAGACCTTTAACCCAATATGCATTTTCACAAGATATCTTATCAGTTAGTTTAATCAAACCTTTTCCTCTAACAGGACATGGTGCATCATTACCAAATTTCACACTTTTACCTCTGTAATGATGTAAAGTCTCAAAATTGTTTTTGTCACCAATCATGTGATGTGAATAGCCACTATCAATAATCCATTTATCATTCTTGTTCACATAAGATATCAATGCAGTTTTCTCATCCTCATCAGATTCATCTTTCATTGCAACATAAACTACCTCAATTTCAAAATCATGACTATCAGTGTCAGTCTCTTTTTCAGCAATGTAACAATATTTCTTACCTTTTCCTTTGTAGTCTTTGTTCCATCGGTAGCTTCTATCATCTTTTATGTCTTTGTGTTTGCTTTTCCTTTCATCATCTTTATCCTTCCTGTCAAGACATCTAGTAGCTATATGACCAACTTTATTACATGCAAAAAATATAATAGGGAGTTTACCTTTATACTTTCCATTTCCCCTTCTCAGTCTTCTAGCTATAAGAGCTTCTAGATCTTCTAGGTCTTCATCAGAAGTGTCACTATCACTTTCACTATCACTTTCACTTTCACTTTCACTGATGCATCTTTCTTTTTCTTTCTTTGGCTTATTCAGAACTAGCTGTGACTTGAAAGCAGATTCAACATTTCCAATGCTTCCAAAAGTGAAATGATCATAGTTAGAGAGTTCAAAAGTAGTCAGCTTACTAACCAAACTTTCCAAAGTAAGCACATTAGCAGAGTTACATCTAGATTCCTGAATAGCTGAGATCTTAATAGCATATATAGGACACAGGGTTCTTAGTATTTTTCCAATTATAGTTTCATCATCAATAGCCCCATTTGCTCCTCTAATAACATTCACAACTTATTTTATTCTACCACAATATTGTGCAATGTTTTCACCTTCTTGCATTCTCATTTCATCAAAATTACCTCTAAGACTCTCGGCCTTTGCTTTCAGCACATTCAAATCACCACCATAAATCCTTGCAAGAGTGTCCCACATATCCTTAGCAGTTGTGCAGTCCTTAATGTCCTCAAATTCTGGATAACTTGGGGCAGATGCAATTTCTAGCATTGCCTGATTATGTTCCTGCTTAGCTCGCATTTCTTCGGCAATCAAAGGTGCGACAAGTGAGACATAGTTGTTCTCAATGTAGTACTTTGTAGAGTCACCAATACCGGCCAGATGGAGCTTCATCAAGCTTTTCCATGCAGGGAAGTTTTCCTTGTTCAGCTTTGGTACCTCCTTCTTATACATCCTGATCATTTGCTTCAAGCCCCTTTAAACTTGATTCTGTCAACACTAATAGTAAGCAAAAAAGCTCTGATACCAATTGTTAATATGATTTAGAACAACAGAGAGGGGGGGTGAATCAGTTGTTCTCAGGTCCTCATGTATAAAACAATCTCAAAAACTTATCCCTAAATCAGACCCAATAACCAAAACAAACTCGTTCATCACTGATTCAATAATAGAAACATCTAACAATGCAGTCCACTACCCAGCTATAACTTAACTTTTTAAAACATAGTAATGTTCAAACCAAAACATTCACACAAGTATTAACACTAGGATTTATAGTGGAAACCCAATTTGGGAAAAACCACTTTGTAACATGCTACTATTATTTTCACTCTTCTGAAGTGAGCTCGGTAAAAAGCCAACCCTATCAAAGGTTACACAACACACTATCAGGTGTGACCCGGTTAAAGGATTTCAATCACCCTGTTAAAAGTGAGCCTAGTCATAGGACTTACATACACTCCATTAGAATGCAACCTTGTTCAAAGGATTTAACATATGACTGTTAGGTCAACCTCAGTTAAAAGGATTTTGACTGTTACAATGGTTAGAAAGTAGTAGCAGTATTATCTAAAAAATATACAACTCACTTTACAAATATCAGATCTGATTCCGTACACTAATGCTAGTTTACTGACTTTGAAACTTTTCCATTTCCATCTCTGATCTGCTCGAAACTTTTCTTCAAGCAATCACCACAATTCTCCTTCAGCCTTTTCTACTTATTCAGTCAATAAAACTTTCCTCTTCCAGCATTCTCTGTTCTCCATGTACATGCATATCAAAATGCTTAGGTTCCCTTATATTTTCCTCAATTAGGTTAACTCATCTTTGGCCGCTCAATCTCATTCATAGATCTTAGGGTTAGGTCAGATTCATTGAATCTACCTACTTCATGTTCTTCGACTCCTTTTCTAGAATCATCTCAAATCTCTTAAAGATTTACAATAAAACATTTTACAGTGCATTTAATGCTTCCAAACAATCAATAAATAAAGTCAACACATATTACATAATCCAAGAATTCAATAATGTCGGCTCCAAAATTAAATTCTCTTCAAATATAAAATTACCGATGCTCAATCAATACTGTGATTGTCCACTCGGTCTTCATGTAGAAAGCTTGGTCATTACTAAAACTATTTACTCAGCTTACACTGTCTTCCTCAGAAATTAACTGATGCTCGGTCGACACTAACATTACTCGGCTTAAACATGATTTTTCCATTCTTTGCTCAGTTAAGCCTACCAGTTTAGTCTTCAGTCTTACTAAGATAAATAATACATTATCTCATCATTGTACAACATATTCAAGTACACTTTGTAGTATCAAGATAACTCAACCTTTTCTTAGGTGCTATTGTTACCAACCTTGCTTAGCCCCTCAGCAACACTCAAATAGATATAGTACTTTCCTAAGTAGCAACAGTCTTACCAATTAAGGTTTGACATCAATGACAATACAGCAATTGTTTCAATTGCAGTTTCCAACATATGCTAGCTCATGTCCTCAACGTATAGGCCACATAGATGGGAAAGGTCCATAGACTCAAGACCAGATTCATGTAGTTGTTGATCACAAATAGACAGATTTCAAGGCTACTCTAATTTAGATGGATAGTAAGCTTTTTGGTCATAATGTTTCCATTTTGATAGATACTGGAGCTAATTAATTTTTTGTAGATCCTATAGTTGTATCTATATTACCTATTAGAGAGAGATATATGGCTAAACCTTGGATGGTAGAATATGGTAATAGGGTAGAGCATAGGGTAGAGCAGTATTTAGTTTGTAGTGAGTTAGAAATCCCAAGTTTTAAAACACAAGTAAACCTATATGTAGGCCCATTGGGTTCCTATGATGTCATTTTGGGCATTAACTGGTTAACTGAACATTCCATTTTGCTTCCAAGTCTTGCATTCTTTTACATTCATTGACTCTTTAATTGATACCACTTTTTTTCTATTTCTTTCACCTATTCTCACATAGCACTATCTAGAAACTTCATTTTTATCATACTACTTTATCATTTTTTGAAGCTTTGAATATTGCAGTTTCTTCCTTGTGGCATGTGCATTCAGGCAACTTTGTCCCAGCAAGTTGCTTATCTTTTCTTGTTGAAGGAGTGGTAACCTTTGATTCTTTCACCATGTGAGCTCAAACAATGTTTTCATGTAGCCCATTTGGACCCATGACTAACGAGGAGATCATGTGGATTATTCACTCGCTAAGTCAATTGGTGTGACCCGATTCATTTATTTCACTTCTCCCACTTGGTTTTATTATTATCATTGAAATCACTAGTAAGTTTGAGTCCTTTTTTTGATGGCCATACATCCCAATTTCGACACCACCTTGTCAATTAAGGGACACTAACCCCTATTACAGTTTTGGTGTCAGAATCACTGACGGCTAGGATGTGCGTCATAATTACGACAGATATGACCATCAAAATATGCATAGGAAGAGGGCATGTCAACATGGTCAGAGATGGTCAACATGTCATCGGGACTATTAATTTTTGTCGCAACTATGACAGAGAGTCTGCATAAATGACGGATATGTTGTACATGTGACATCTAACTGTCAAATATTTTTGATAGATAACCATCATGTGTAGTGCTTTTCTATCGGTCGTCCACTTATGACCGTCATAATTATGATATGATGTTGTATTTTAATATATATATATATATATATATATATATATATATATATATATATATATATATATATATATATATATATATATATATATATATATATATATATATATATATATATATATATATATATATATATATATATATATATATATATATATATCGTGCATGGAGTGAGACCTTAAAATATTGAGCTTCTCTTTGTTTCAATAATAGTTTAACATTCTCTACTTAACAGGGCCAACCACGTGAAGGTGGAAGCTCATCTATCCCCTCCTAGGAGCCTCTTATGACCCTTTACGACACTTTAACACCTCTAAGATTTATTCTTAGGGATTCTAAAGGGTCATAAGGGGTCATAAGGGGTCCTGGGACACAACAACTGAGAAACATAAATGTAGAGATCATGGTCACAATTGTTTTGAGACACAACATAATTGAGTGGTATACCTAGATGATGCAACGTAACCACTACTCCTCTAGTTCCAAGTTGACACTTCAGGATCCAAAAAACAATAGATAAGGAATAAATTTAGAGAGTGGAGGAGGAGGGCCATAATGACCGAAATAATATAGGGACCCTGTATTATTTTGGTCGTTATGGCCCTCTTCCGCTCTCTAAATTTGTTCCTTATCTATGGTTTTTGGATCCCGCAGTGTCAACTTGGAACCAGAGGAGTAGTGGTTGTGTTGCATCGTCTGGGTATACCATTTAATTATGTTGAGTCTCTAAAAAATTGTGACCATGATATCTATATTTATGTTTCTCAGTTGTTGTGATATCTACATTTATGTTTCTCAGCTGTCATGTTTATGTGCATGTTCTTTGTGTTTGGCTTCTCTCCCTCACATCCAAAATAAAATTTTCCCACTCTGAATCAAGAATGCACATGTGGCTGCATAGAATATGCATGGATAATAGGTGGAGCTGAAAAAATGCACCATGTTTACATTTGTTTAATAGGTCTATAATTTTTTTAATTTATAGACCATCGTGAACATTACAACTCTGGCAGCTATGGGCAAGAGAATCCTCCACAAGCCAACAAATAAAAAGTCTTGATTTGCTTGCATGCTGAGGACATTACCCTCACCTATAAGAGTCAACATTACAATGTTGGCAATGGTCTATAACTTAAAATATATAATTAAAGACCTCTATCAAAAATGCAAACCTGTTGCATTTTTTAGCTCCACCTAATATCCTATGCATATGAATTGAAATTGCATATTGAACTAGGCGCCTCCTTCTACAATGCATATTGAACTTGTACATTGACTAGAATGTTGGTGGAAGAAGGATGATTTTTTTGCAACCTACAGATATAGATACTAAACAACCATTTTCTCAACTCTAATTTTGTCAACACAAAGGGACATTTATCATAGTCATAGAAACATGATTATTTTTAAGTGGAATACACCAAGGAGTACCATCAAAAATATTGACCATTTACAATCATGAATACTAAACCTAAATCAAATAGCTCATTTTTTTATCAGCACATGTAGTCTCTGTGTATATAAAAAATGAATGAAATATCAAGCTGAAATAAAACAGTGAACAAAAATTCAAAATATTCAAGGCCTAATTTATCAAGAGCAACAAATGTTAGAACTAAACAAAAATCATTAGGACTATAGAAAAATCATTAAGACTATAGAAAATCAAGTTCTAGAAATGGATGGTTCTGATGCTTTGCCATTACAACAATTGAGAGCTAGGGCATCGTTTTTATTACCTTCAAGGCATTGTGTGAAGTGTTTGATCTCTCTTTATTTGTTTTTTTGTTGATATTAACTATGTCATACTCTCTGTTTATGATCATTTTATGAGGAAATGTCTTGATGGCTCATAGGCTACAATCTAGGGCATCATGCATTGTTTATGAGCTCACTGTTTGAGCACCTCATGACCCTGCTACTATCATGGCACCGTGTGGAGTATTTAGGAATTTCATTTATAATGATATTGATGCTCACTAATTTTTTCATGCCCGTGAGTTGTTTGCATCATTGATTGGCATTATTTTATTACTGATGTCCCTATTTGATTGGTGCCATATTCATGTTGTTTTGATGTTTTTTGATCTTAAACTAGGGCATCGTAAGTTTGATTTGGTACTCCATTCATTCTCACTTCTCATCATGGGTTCACAACTCATGCTTGCGGTATATGAGTAGGTGAAAAATATGTAGTTTTGACCAAAAAATTATGGGAACTAGACTTAGCAACAAATGGACTTGTGATGATTTTCACAATAGTACATGTATTACTGGATCTGCTCCCAGAACTGCTTAGGCAAATTTGCATTTTCATCACCTATGCATATGAAGAGGCTCTAATGGTAGATACGGTCACTAAACAACCATTTTGTCAACTCTAATTTTGTCAACACAAAGGGAAATTTATCATAGCCATAGAAACCTATCTTATAACTGTCCATTTCTCTATGTATATGAAAAATGAATGAAATATCAAGCTGAAATAAAACATTGAATAAAATACTATTCCACATAGAGTGAATGAAATATACCATCAAAAGAAGGTGAACTCCATAATTGGCACAAACTCAAACCATCATGAAATATACCATCAAGTTCTAGAAATGGACGGTTTTGATGCTTTTCCATTACAACAATTAAGCATTCATCATTTGGTACTTCTTGGTGTATTCCATTTAAGTATGTTAGGCACAAAGTATTCCATTTAGTATTCGATTTTTTATTGCATACACCAATCTGCCTGGAACAGTCAACAAACTAATGACTTTGATGCAGGAGCATCCTAGGATTCTTGGCAATCCTGTATCAACCAAAAATATGTTTGTTTTGAAAGGAAGATTAGTAGTTTTGATCTTAGTTGGTGAAGTATTTTCTCGGTCTTCGAGTATGGTTTCTTGGTTACAGTGTTTACCGGGGTGCTCGGTCTCTAAAGAACGCTCGGTAACTGAAGGCATCAATTTTCCTGGTGCTCGGTGATAACTGCGTTGCTCGGTGATGCTTTTCATGGTCGGTTCACTGGTGCTTGATTATTTCTATGTTGCTCGGTAAACAGTCTTACCAACTGGTGTTCTTGGAGATTTACTTGGCTAACTTGGTGCATTTAATGTTGGTATCTTTTGTTGAATTATCCTATGTGGATCTAGAGGCCGACATGTTGAATTTAATTATTGTAAGGCTATTTGAGAGCTGACTTGTATTGCATTTAATATTTGTTTGTAAGAGTTAATGGTTTCATCCATCCGACTTGTGGCTGATGATTAGTATTTAAAGGGTGTTGGGGTAGTTGTTTAGGATGGAAGGCTAGGAGAAGAGATAGAAGCAAAGTTGTGGAAAAGATCCTGTGAGATCTTGTACATCAAATTGTTATCTGATAGTTTGTGATAATAAAGCTAGTAGTTGAGGCTTGGAGACAAGAAGATTGCTTGGTGGGTTGTGAGCATAAGTTTGGATCTATCTTTGGATTTCCATCAGTTGTTGATTGTTTCAGGACTGGACTAGATGGAATCAGACTAGATCTTGTTGATCTCTCATAATTTACTGCTTGTTTGTATTTGGCCATAACCGGGAAGGCCTTGCAGCCCGGCACATTGCATGTAATCAGTGAATTTATGAATGAATATTTATGTTCTCTTCCAGATCTAGTGTTATTGTTGTGTAATTCCGCTGTGTTGTGGTTTGGCTGCAAGTGTGGATAGTCCTTAATTAGATCCTTCATCCTTGACTGCATCAATTGGTATCAGAGTGAGTCGATCTTGAATATGCGGACAGATCACCGAAGGAGAGGTAGTTTGCACCAGGATCTTGGATTGAAGATGCCTCTGAGGAGAGCTCATGAGATCTGTGAGGAAGAAACAAGTGCAAGATCTACAAGAGGAATTGAGAAAGAAGACTACATCGAAAGAAGATAGTGATGATGAATCTAAGGAAGAAGATCATTTTGAAGAAGCCGTAGAAGAAGCTAGGGATCCAGAAGAAAATCAAATCTTGAAGGCTATGTCTAAAAATGGGAAAAGACCTAAGATTGAAGTTTCTACATTTGTTGGAAGCCTTAGGCCAAAAGAGTTGATTGATTGGATTAATGAGATAGATAAATACTTTGAGTGTGAAGAAATAGAAGATCCTGATAGAGTTACATTTGCAAAGACTAAACTGAAGGGTCATGCAAATATTTTGTGGAGGGAAGTTCAGTTGGAAAGAAGTAGGAGAGGAAAGGAAAAGATCACTAGATGGAGCTGAATGGTTGAGAAGTTGAAGAAGAAATTCATTCCAGTGGATTATGAGTTATACATGTTTAAGAAGGTGCAAGCCTTGAAGCAGACCAACAAATCAATCCAAGAGTATACTGAGGATTTTTACAGAATCCTGGTTAGGACTGGTCATTCTAAAGCTGATAAAGAGAAGGTTGCTAGGTATGTTTATGGTTTGAGACCTAGTATTCAAGAAGAGTTACTTATTGTTCGGATGACAACAATAGGAGATGCTTATTAGATGGCATTAAAGATTGAAGAGAAGTTGAATAAGAAGTTTGAAGGAAGACAAAACAATAGGAATAAAGGTGGTAAGACTGGTGAAGCAGTTGCTAAAAGTAATATGGTAGAGAATCCTAAGAAGACTAATGTAGGATCTAGTAGTGGTCAAGTCACTAAGAATTTCAATACTAGATAGAGAGGAAGGTGGAAAAATGAGTTCACTGGTACTTGTTATCAATATGGTGAAGAGGGTCATAGAAGTTTTCAATGTCCTAAGAAAAGAGTTGCACTAACTACCGAGGAAGACATTGAGAATGTTGTAGAAAAAGGTGAATTTATTATCACTAGGAGGTTCACTACATGTGTCTAGGAACCAATGTAAAGCATAATTTTTTTCCCAAATGTAAGTGCAAGAATAAGTTATGTAATGTTATAGTTGATGGTGGCAGTTCTGAGAAATTTGTTTTAGAAGAGATGGTTAGTAAGTTGAATTTGGAAAGAAAGAAACATCCTAATCCTTATCAGATTAGTTGGATACAAGATGTGTCTAAGATTAGGATTGAAGAACAATTCTTGGTTAATTTTTAGATTGGATCTTGTCATGATGAAATATTGTGTGATGTATTGCCTATGGATTCTTGTCATCTGTTGCTTGGGAGGCCTTGGCAATTTGATAGAAATGTTTTGTTTGATGGTTGTGCAAACACCTATGTGGTTAGGCATGACGGATCTAGGCATAAGTTGTTACCTTTACAGGAGGAAGGGACTAAGGAATATGGAGTTGTCAGGTGTTGTCTGTGTGACCGAGAAAAACCTCAGGAACATAGGGTTGATGAACCTATTCCTACAAAGTCTAGTTTGAAGGAGAAGGAGAATGATATATCTGAAGAGTTTGTTGAGATTAAGAGGCAGATGGTCTTTCTGATAGAAATAGTACAATAGATAATGACATTGATGACACAGAGAGATGTGGATGATGCTGAGTTGATTGAGGAGTTTGGAGAGGATGGTATTTACCAAGGTACTGATGTGATCGACAGTGGAAGGGATGGTCAAAGTCATTTGTTATCAGTTGCAGAAAGGAAATATAAGAGAAGTGGGAAGCAGAAAAACTTGCTGCAAGGGACAATGGATGAAGTGAAGACAAATTGGAATGAAGGACAAGAGGAGATATGGGTTAAGAACAGATATGGCATACCTGTTCTGATTCACTTAAGACGTTCCTGATTTCCTTATGAGAAAATCTTCTTTACCTGGGGTGTCTGATGCAAGAGCATCCTAGGATTCTTGGAAATCTTGTATCAACCAAAAATATGTTTTTTTTGAAAGGAAGATTAGTATTTTTGATCTTAGTTGGTGAAGTATTTGCTCGGTCTTGGAGTATGGTTGCTCAATTACAGTGTTTATCGGGGTGCTCGGTCTCTAAAGAATGCTCGATAACTGAAGGCGTTAGTTTTCCTAGCGCTCGACGATAACTATGTTGATCTATGATGCTTTTCATGGTCAATTCACTAGTGCTCGATTATTTCTCTATTGCTCAGTAAACAGTCTTATCGACTAGTGTTCTTGGAGATTTGCTTGGCTGACTTGGTGCATTTAATGTTGGTATCTTTTACATTGAATTCTCCTATGTGGATCTGGAGGCTGACATGTTGAATTTAATTATTGTAAGGCTATTTGAGAGCTGACTTGTATTACATTTGATATTTTTTTGTAAGAGTTAATGGTTTCATCGAGCCGACTTGTGGCTGATGATTATTATTTAAAGGGTGTTGGATTAGTTGTTTAGGATGAAAGGCTGGGAGAAGAGATAGAAGCAAAGTTGTGGAAAAGATCCTGTGAGATCTTGCAGATCAGATATTTATCTGATAGTTTGTGATAATGGAGCTAGTAGTTGAGGCTTGGAGACAAGGAGATTGATTGGTGGCTTGTGAGAACAAGTTCAAATCTGCCTTTGGATTTCCATTAGTTGCTGATTGTTTCAGGACTGGACTAGCTAGAATCAGACCAGATCTTGTTGATCTCTCATAATTTACTGCTTGTTTGTATTTGGCCATAACTGGGAAGGCCTTACAGCCCGACACATTGCATGTAATCAGTGATTTTATGAATGAAAATTTATGTTCTCTTCTAGATCTAGTGTTATTGTTCTGTAATTCCACTATCTTGTGGTTTGGCTGCAAGTTTGGATAGTCCTTAATTGGATCCTCCATCCTTGACTGCACCAGACTTTCCTTGATCAAATCTTCACAAAAACCATAAAACTTTGCATGGAAATGATTAATAACTCAAAAAAATATAATATCAAATCATTTCCAAACAACATTCATTAACACATAAGATTAATTAGCATTCATTAACACATCATTGAGTTCATTAACACATAAGATTAAAACATCAAGACATAAACATCAGTCATTGTCAAATAAGTTGCATATATGAGAATCATTTCTTTTTTGACTTTTTCTTTTTTTCTGCTTCCCTAAATTGTTGCAGAGGCATATCCATGTCATCATCCTCCTTTCTTCTCGCCTTTGCACATGATCTCACTGTCCTTTGCAAAGGTGATTCCTCTACAATAACAAATAAAAGGGTTAAATTAAAAATATATTATCATAGTTGGGGTTAATTTAAAAAAATATTATCATTATTGTTACAAGAATTTCAGTACTTTAAAAAACATAAACATGATGCTCTTTACCTTCTCCAATCACATCATCTTGCCCAGTGGCTTGAACCTCAACACACTCATCGGGAACAACCACTACATCCCCTGCAATTGCAATACAAAATGTTTTATTAATCCCAACACATTATACTTAAATTTTTATTACTACACCAAATTCAATTTAAAATGTTTACTTGTATTAATAATTCAATAATCAAAATTTGAATAGAAAATATATACCTTGAGTACTACAATGCACATTCAAATTGACGCCTTCATCATTCTTGGATGGTGTATCAAGATCGGCAGGGTGCATTCCAATGTAAATAATTAGTGCATTAATTATCGACAATATATACATATAAATACAAGACAAATACTGAGAAATGTTAATCATTCAGTTTAATACATATAAATATATTCACTTTAAAGTTTTAAACAAATATATAATCATTGTTTCCTTACTTAAAACAAATATATTTAGTTAATGTTGGAACTTAACATCAAATACAGTAATTGGTAAAGTATTCAACTTAAAATAAAAATCAATAGGCTTATTTACCTGATTGACAGATCCGCCAAAAGAACCTTGCACACTCATTGATCAGAATCATTCAGCCATGACTATATAGCCTTGTTTGTAGCCTATTTTCTTGACCTCTTTTGTAATCTTTTTTTTAAACTTCAAGGCCTACAGTTTTGCATGGTATCATGAATTTTTATTGTAGTGAATTTCATCAAAACTAAATTGATTACAATTTATAAATATTTGCATACGGTTTTTCATTTACTAATACTTACAACTCGTGCAGCAAGTTTTGAATATCCACCCGAGCTGAGCTTGTGTTGTCCGTACTTTTGTTTTCTTGCTTTTGTTTCCTTTGATGCATCAGGCAACCTATGCGATGTTTGAAATATGTTAGATCACATAAGTACAAAGAGTATTTATAGTACATAATTTCATTATTAAGATTATCATGTACCTTCTTTCCTCGGGTGATAGTATTGGTCCACCATGTCTTGCACTTCTATCAAGTGCATCCTTTTTTATGATTCTCCCACTCATTAATGGGAACATAGGGGGCCGCTCATAATAAGGGTTGCGTTCTATTTGGGACCTTTAGTTTTCCCTAATATACTTCAAAGCTTGGCCCGCTTTCTCAAGGAGCCTAAGTCTTTGAAAGACATTGGGTCCAAAAAAAAATTTCATAGATTCAATGAGTTTATCCTTTAACTCTTTATCTTGTAATTGCCACATTTTAAGAAAAATAATTGTTAGATTCATAAATGAAGTGAAGCTACATTTTAATATACTTGAAGAAAGGGATGAAAAGAAATATGATCTAGAAATGAAATCAAAATATGATACCATGTGCATATGGTCGGCCCAAAAATGTGCAAACATTCATCATTAAGTTTCATAAAATAGATTATTCCCTGCATAATAATAACAGGATTATTAGTTATTGCAAGGGACTACACGGGGGGTTAGTGCATTACATTATGAGTATAAGATTGTATAGTAAAAGAAAAGATCAATATTTAAAGTACCTGGAAGATGGGATACTCTCAAGGGAAGTCCATCTTCATTGTTCACGAGAAATTGATCACAATTCTCTATTATTCTCATACATCTAACACAAGTACATCCAAGAATTTCCTCATTGCCTCCTACATAAAATGAATTCAATATTACAAAATGACCCATAAGAAAGAATAGTTCAAGTGAAATAAACACATGATAAATGAGAGAGAAAAAGAGGAATCTACTTACCAATAGGCATTGACATCGCATCTATGGTCATGCTACGTGTTGCTGACATTACAGTGGTAGTACCTCTGTGGTTCTGATCCTTGTAGTAGGTGGCATACTCAACATAGGATCAATAGTAGGTGCTGAAAAATAATATTGTTAGAGCATAAAAAAATATGGACAACCATGGACAAGATTGTTAGAGCTATTAAAAAAAATATTGTTTGAGCAAAACACAAGTGGAGGATAGAACATGCGATGTACTTGAACAACCTAAAGTATTTGCATCTGGGGCATCACCCTTTATTATTTTTTAAATCCTCTGTAAAAATAAAACATATGTACTTCAGTTAATGACATAAATAAAAGATTATATTATAAAAATCATTATTGAACTTTTTTTATAGTTAAAAACTACATTAATACTTATTGTATAAGTCTGAACATGGTGAATCAACACATCTCCTCTCATCTTTATTTGAGGAGTCTGAGGTTGAATATCTACCGATCGAGTTAACTTTCTTGGCATTGCATGAAGGACCTTTTGCAATGAAACCACAGGATCAACGTTTGATGAAAAATCAACAATGAATGGATCCTGCTCATCATGCGGCTCCTCATGGACTACTTGTTCCTTTCCCTTTTTCTAATCAACACTCATTTGTGAGAATAATATTATTAGCACTTTATTTAAAAGAAATCCAAAATAGTAGTGAAGAATAAAACATAACAAAAAATACGCATTAACATTTTTCTTATATGTGCATTTGTACAACAACAATGAGTTTTACCTGTCGAGAAGAAGAAGTCCCATGAGAACCATCATCGTTGTGTGTATCGTGTGGCTATTGATCCATACTGTAGCCCTATATTAAAAAAAAAATCATTGAGACATGTTAAAATACATGTGTTCTTATTCTAAGTTACATTGAATAATAGACAATTATCAGAATGTGTACCACCTCGTCCATGATAGTCATGGGTTTTTTTGTATCTATGCAATTCAAATTGTAATCAATAAGAATCTCTTCGCCTCCATGTATTGATTTGATCACACATACAAATACATGATTTCCCTCGCGCGACTCAAATATGCAATTGGGTTGCTTCTTAGTTGATACAAGTCATGTACTGTTTATAAAACCTGCAATATTCCTTGATGCTTTTGGCCTTCCGTCAACGTATATAGCTACTATTTTACTTTGTTCACTAACTTTTTGTTGTATATAATTTGTCACGAGTGCATACCTACACATACTTTTTTTATATCCAACAATCTGCATCCAACTACTGTAATCATAACAAGGTCTGACATACTCCATCAATATGACAACTTTGTTGTAAGAGACCTTTATGCCATCCATGGAAAATAGGCCCAAACCATGTAATGAAGATGGTGCTATGCGATATATCCTCTCTCTAACACAAAAATCAGTGTTTATTGAAGGAAGTTCATCGGGGACCCATTGTTTCTGTAGATGTTTGTACCTAAAGGACACCTCGGAGTCACCTTTTCTCTCATCATCATAAGAACATGACCCCCTTGAGCAAGGAAAAATTCCATGCATTTATTTAATTCTTTCTGATCTTTTGACCTCAAGTCAATCTCCTTGATTTAGACATACTAAATGTCTCACTTTCTTCTTCCATTCCTACATTTTCCTCGCTCGAGGAAGACAAATCTGACAAATACCTATTCCCTCATACCTGCACTTCATGAAATGAGAGAGATAGGTGGCAATGAGAGAGATATTTTACAAATGGTAAAAGACACTAATCTCTATGGGGTGTATTGACTTATACCTAACAATCCATGAGACTGTGTGGGATACCTAACAAAAGATAATAGTTATATAATCAGAAAAACATAGTTCACTCCATTGTGGAGAACAAGGGGAATCCCTTGTGATTTAAAATCATTCCTAAGTACTCAATTCCTCACAAAGTATCTGAAACTAAGATGTTTGACGAAATGCCACAAGAGTGGTGTCTCATGCAATGCTGAGATATTCATTGTATGCTAGTTTTTCAAAATGCTTCAAAGAAATGTGATCTCCTACAATATTTTGAATATCTCAGCATTGCATGAGACATCACTATTGTGGCATTTTGTCAAACACTTCTCATGCCTTGCCAGTGTTTTTATTACATCTTGTGAAGGACATTATACATTATTAAAATTATCTATTTATACTTTCAGAATTAGCTCAATCCATTGCAAGGAACAAAGATAATCCCATGTGATTTAATATCATTGATGTGCAAGGAAATAGAAAATTATCAAAAGCAAATCTCATAAGATAATATTTAGATTAAATGCATTGATATAAAAAAATACCCCAAAAAATGATAAAGAAAGATAACTTGCTTAATCACATCACTAATCTGTGCATGTCTAAATACTGGTGTCTTTCAAGTGATTTGATTCTTGTCATTCTCACTACAAATGAGAACAGTCTTAACTAGTGAGGCTGTTTAAGCATATAGAGATTAAATACACTCTTTTAGAATGAAATTTATCTTAACAAAATGTTGGTACTCTCAAATTTTGCCCAAATTTGGAGTGACCAATTCAAATTTTTCTCTAAGGCAAGGTGAGTACCCCTGAAAACTTTTTGAAGATGCCTACTTGAAGTGCAAGTAAAATGTGACTTGATGATTTTCATGACATACCAATTGGGGAACATGTTAAAAACCTATCATGGGGTAGATTTAATGAGTCACAACTTTCAGTTATCAGTTTTAATGAGTTTTGGAGATAGTTGTTTAAAGGTGTTCACTTAAATCTGCATTCTGCATATTGCCTGATTGTAGCAAATGGCCTACTTTGCATGCTTGCATCTTTGACCTAATAAGTGTTTCATGATATAAGGATGGGTCTGAGGTGTTGTAGGCATGAGAGAGAAGCTTTAGTTTCACTTGCAGATACATATGAGTTCATATGATATGTTTGCTAGAGCAATTTTGTTTGCAATTTATGTTGCTTCTCAGAATGTGAGTGCAAAATTCTAAATGCCCTACTTTTAAGTCTTGCAACTTGCACCCAATTGAGTGGAATGGATAATTGAATATTCCTCTATATTCTAATCATGGAATTGTGCTACCATGAATATTTTCAGTCCATGATGAATCTATTTAGGTAATTTTTCAATTTGATTTTGTTTGTAGATTCTAACATTTTAATGAAGATCAGTTGCATAGTTTAGTCGGAGGCCATGTTCGTGATGTTATATCTTGAATAGTGTGATTGGTCACATCAAGAAAATGGTACCCCTATATTATAGACTAAATTTACCTTAATTTGGCAAGGTCTGAGATCTTGAGGGTTTTGTATGCACACTTTCCCAAACTCTTTTCATTTGCAAAAATTGTTATTTCTCATGTCTTCTTGTTCTGTATTTCCAAGTGGTTACCTTCGAGGGGCTCCCAAATGTCTCTGGTTGATCATCATGAGCCACCTTCTTGGATTCATGCTCTCCATATAACATACTTCCAATACCCAGAAGCTCGCGTCTTCAGGAGGTCACTTGACTTGTTTTCAAATTCAGAACCAGATGCATTTCATTATTTTTGACAGGGTAATTTGCATAATTATTCTAAAGAGGCAACTTGGATGTTTAAAATCTTTTGACTTGTTTAGTTTCGTCAGATATCACTTTGCAATATGGAAGGATGCTAACCATAGAACACGTGTGCCCAGCGCCATGTCTCGGTTACTTAATTTTGTCAGTTTTTAAAGCTAGTTCCTGAGCCCAGTTGTTGTTTGTATGGTCAATTTGCAGAGGTGTAAAAGATGGATGGTTATGATCATCAGTTCGATGCTTATGGTCCGAATTCATTAAAAGCCATGTTTGGATGTAATTGAAAATAAAAATCAGCATCAGAGGTTAACGATGTCAAGCACAAGAACATGATTGCTAAAAAAAGGAACTAGGCCAGGCTGTAATTACGAAAGTCTATTTTACATAATAGAGTTGTTTGTCACTCACGCAATATACCAATGTCACGGTTTACTATTCTGTCACATATTAATGTGGATGGTGATCACTTTAGAGGTCGGCACATTTTAGCATGAAGTTTTTTCTATAGTACATTGATGGTGAATGCAGCAAGGAGAATATGTGATGTGTGCCAGTGCGTGAGTATATGTAGACATGCGTGCTAAGACAATGTGATTGGTGTGTGCACCAAGATAAACAATTTGGAATGAATTGACAAACCAATGACAGAGAATATCACTTACCAGATCTGTCGATTGCAGTTGAAGAAACTGAAGTACAAGCACTTTGAAAGAGGTCACAAAAAACAAATCTTAAAATTACAACTGAGATATTTGTGAAATACTAGAGTGATGATTGCAGAGATTGTTGTATAGCAATTTATACAAGGATTCCTACCAACTGCAAAGAGTTTTGGGTGAGGCTTCTCTCTTTTCAAAATACTACGCATATCTCTCACCAGACTATATGCACTTTATTGTAATATGTTGAGCACATCTTTTTCATAGTTATGTGCACCGTTTAGTGGTGTTGTTGCACACACTATTTGAGTTGGTGTTACACAGACCATCTATGGTGCTCCACGCACCAAAGTCTAGATGGCCAATGGGAATCGGAGAAGGACAAGTAGGGAAATAGTAAAATGTGGGGTGATGCCAGGGGCCTTGCCTTGCAGCACATAAGCATGCTAGCATATGAAGAAAGGGGCTGGCGCGTGAGGGAAGAAGCTACAATTTGAAACTATAGAGGCACCAGTGTATTAAATTGAAGGAGCCAGCGTTTGGATCAAGTGCACCAAACGTGAATGGGTTACGCACATGAAGAAGGCAGCCAACATAGCAATGTAAATGCCAGCGTACAAAGTAAAAGAACCTGTGTAGAGATAATAGGGGAGGGGAGGCTGCCAGTCATTGCTGGCACGTTTTGAAGAAAGTAAAAGTTTATTGAGTTGGAGGCTCTTGAGTTTTACACAAGGAGGCTAGTGTGTATGCACCAACGACCGATTAGAAGTCGAAATGAAAGAAGAAAATTGCCAGTAGCTACAATCAATTTGGTGGGACAAACCCAATAGTCTTATAATCAAATTCTTTGTAGGAAGTTCAATCGATTATGCTCCAAGGTCAATAGACTTGTTATGGTTTTAGATTGATCTTGAGGGTCAATGGCGTGCCGCTATTCCATCATGGATATCAAGAAACTAAAAATGTCAGTGTAGAACTGAATGGAGCGTATGCAGTCAAGTGAGAGGTTACCGGGTCTCTCCTTGGTTGTATGCCAAAGTAATATAGGCAGGACAAATGAGAGAAAAACAAACCAGTGTGCACGGGCATGAAGAGGCATTCAAAAAGGGGACTATGTTATGGGGGGATTAATCCCACATCCACCCTGCCTCGTACACATGAAATATTTAAAAGAAAGAGCACTCCAATGTATTGTAAATTGAATAGAAAGGAAGGTTTGGAGGCTTTGTGTGGGCCTCGGTAGTGCGTGCTAGCTAGGTACGCACTACGGAGTATATTTTGAATGAAATATTAATAAACTTAAAGGGATTTAGTCCCACATTTGAAGCAGAATAGGAAATGAGGTTGTTTATAACCCATTGCACATAATAACATAGTGTACAAGTGTGGACGCATAGGCAAAGGCCCATTCATGCATGCACAAAAATTGAGGTGATGATTTGGCAACCAGTTGACTATGATTTGGTGGGTGGGCCCAATGTAAGATAGGTAATTTTGATAGTGTACAAAATGCAGGTCCACTAGTACCTCGATATGTGTGTCAATATGATGGTGGTTGCATGATCGAGATGAAGGGAGATGCCCCTATGCAATCATGCAACAAGCTGACATGTGGCAACTTGATGAGGTGGCAAAATGGTACAGTCAGGTGCTTGGCTAGAGCTTGCAATGAACCAGGTAGTGACATGTGGCGCAGAGTGATGAGAGAGAAGAAAGATGGCGGTCTGTACCTCGAGATGCATGTCGAAGGAGATCAACGGTGGTCGCATGACCACAAGGAGGAAAATCAACACTTGCGATCATGCAACAGGCTGACATGTGGCAGCCCGATGAGGTGGCAAAGTAGAGCGACAGGCCAATCAGAGAGTGATAAGTGGCATGACTGATGATGCGGTGGTCAACCTGATGAGGTGGCGATGATGTGGTCTATAGGACCAATTCGATGGTGCCACATGGCACAGGTGGGACCCACCAAATTTAAATCTATGTGCAGAACTGTTAAAGTCCAAACTATGTGCAAATTTTGAATTTGATTAATGTGTCAGTAGCTGGAAATTGAAAATGGTGCTGGAGCTTCAATTTTTGCCTGAACATATGAGTATAATATACCATTAGAAACAGCGAGAAACGACGGTTTCATTGGCGGCATCAAAAATCAATTTTGAGTGAGTAGGAAAGAGAAGTCAGTGCTTTTGTCTCCGATGTCAAATTTTGGTGGGAAAAGAAGTTGTTTGTAGAATTGTCTTTCTGGAAGTAACAGGTGTCATGGTAGAAATATCTTTTAGGTCTTTTCCTGAGGGATATATATGAAATTTTTTCATTATTGTAAGGGTTCCTAATTCTCTGTGATTTTTCTCAGAATTGGTCCCAAGTGTTCTGTGGGTTGGGTAGGAGATGTAGTTTTAGTCTTTTGTTTAGTTTCAAAACACCGATTGATGACTTTTCTCTTAGTCTAGGATACAGTTTACTGTATTAGGCCAAGTTTTTGTAATAGCAAATATTGTTGGCTCAGTTAAATATCCAAATGGTTTACATTTTAAAACACTTTTTCTATACATGATGATATAGCATTTTGAATAAAATCCAGGGTTTACATCTCTCCTGTGTGTTCTTTGTTTGAGTTATGTGTTGATATTCTTCAAGTTTGATCTAGGATCAATTTAAATAGGCTCTAGATATAGCTCTGATTCTTTGAAGTTTGCATAAGGATACCAGTAAGTAGTGTGAATTCAGGAGTCCTTTGATAAAATCCACCACAAGGTGATAGCATTTTCAGATGATAAGGTCATCAAAGTTCAATATATTTGTCTATGTATCTCAATTTTGCAGTGAGGGTGTTGCCCAATGGATAAGGCACTGCCCAGTAGTGAAGCTAGTTTATAGAACTTAATGCTTGGTAAGGTTCTACTGTACTCCAAACATTTGATACAAATTTATCAAAAATCTGTGAAATATTGTGACCTACCTGTTCTGCCTCATCTTATGGTAATGGAGAATCAATGAATGAGTGGTTCTCATTTAGTATTTTCTTACCATCCATCTATTATATTAAAATCCAGTCTATAAATTGTTGAATCAAGGTTCATTTCACTGGATTAGGAGCACCCTCCTTGGTTTTGTAGAGCCAAAAGTGCAGAGGGTAGTCTTGTCCCTATGGTTGGTCCAGTCATCTTAAAACTCAATATTTGGATCTAACCCATCCTTAAAATCTATAGATGTATTGGTTCCTTATGAAAGCATAAAGTCTGGTTTGGTAACCAACAAAATGGTGACTCTACTTGGGAATAGAGATGCAAAAGTCATGCTAAATCCAGTTTGATATCTTTGGTGTTATAGTAAAGTTCAAATAACGTAGGTATGAGTAGAGCTAGACTCATGTCTGACATATTTATCTATCTAGTGGTTACCATTGAAGTATAGAGTCAGATTCAAAAGGTTAAAATATTATCTCGCCAAGTTGTGAGTGGCAATTATGAGAATTCTATGTTTGATCAATGCAAATTTAGAATAGAAATTATGATGTATGCAGTTCTGATAAACAATGTTTAAAGATCCTGGTGAAGTTCTATTGTTGGCTGGAAAAGAGATTATGAACAAGTGAAATATTTTCCTCTTCAAAGAGGTGGCGACTCTACATGAAAAGAACCTGATGGAGCTGCAAGGTGAGCTCTAAGATCTTTCGTATTTTCAGCAAATAAAAAATAGCTACAGCAAAAGGAAAACACCAAGTATTTCTCATTTTGTAATTTGTGTATTTACATGATCCTTATTGGGTGAAGAAGTCACCATAGGAAGGATTTTATATTATGGATCTGCATATTTTTCTGGTTTTGTTTAAAATCTTGGTCATGTCTTGGAGGAGTGTGTGTGATTTGAAGAATCCTTATGGCTACATAAGTTGTTCGTAATAAGGATTTTAAAATTTCATTAAGTAAAGTGCAGCCCATAATGGATTCGTGCAGAAGATTTTCTGTACAAAGGTATGCACCATTATGTTTTGATGGCATACCTGGTTTTCCAAATGAAATTCCTACTAAGGTTAGGAAGCATCTACAAGAGTTTAAATGGAAAAAATAAGAGTCAGCATGTAAACATTTGTAAGAATTTTCTGATCTAATGGGAGACTTCAAAGTTTGTCATGAAGACATCTTCATGAAGTTGCTGGTTCAGACTTTCAAAGGAGATGCCAGAGTTTGGTTTTACTCCTTGCCGGAAAGTTCTATTTCTTCATGGGAATTGTTCAGGCTTAGAATTGTTACCTTACATCAGGCATTAAGGCTAACAACAATTCTATCCTGACAATGGAAACCTCTCCTAGCTATGGGTAGACTATGAATGAAGAGGAATCTCCGGATTCTAGGCCGGTTCCTATAAAATATGGAATATCACTTTCTTGATCTGCAAACTGTTGGGAAAAGGGAAAAGAATACTATAACTAAAAATATTAGGGTGATACACCAATGAATAATTCAAACTTCTCAAAAAGATGAATTTCAATCCTAACTCATAAATGAATACTTTAACAATCTGAATCTCTATTCAACATATAGGTTAACAAACTCATGCTATCAGGGTTCTACCACAAACAGCTTGGAGAATTAACAACATACATTTCTCATGCAAGGCCTAGGGGCAGCTAATTTTCTTGAGAAGGAACAGAATTTCATTCACTTCCTTCAGATAATAACCAATTTAACACTTGCTAGAAAAGATGAAACAGGATTCGATATTGAAAAAACAAGTACACGAAATGGGAGTCAAAGAATCTGGTTCATTTCTTCAAAAATCTGACAAGATGATTACAAAAATGGCCTTCAAAGCACCTAGGAACGATATGTTCACTAAAATGCCCTCTCTCCAAAATCTGCAACCCTGTAATTGATCATCAAAAATCAATTTTATAACCAGCTCTAGCCTCAAATTCAAAAATCTAAGCTCCTCAATTTTAGTCTAAAAGTGTGCCTAAAAATATGCCACTACATTAAGTTCCTCAAACATGTCTCTTTTCCTAAATTTTTAGCCTAATATAAGGAATTAATCCTTTTACACAAAGAAGATATGCCAAAAATTATACAAGGAATTAATATTAAATAAAAACTTAATACTAATTACACTACCCCTATACCCTAACCCCTATTTCCTAACTTAGATAAAAATCTAAGTGTGAACTATTGCAAAGTGGAGAAGTCAACATGACCCTCAATCCACTTGCAATGCATTTGAGAGAACGATAGGATAAGGATGAAAGGTGGCATGTTCGGTTTTCGAGGCTAAGTTGGCACTGTCATGCATTGAATGCACTGCTTTGCTTGGCGGACTCCAAAATAGTTATTCCATTTTCCTTGGCATTTGTGTTTGTGTTCTCTTGAAGCTTCTCGGAGAAATCTCAGGGAAATGAAACCCTACGCTTCCTATAACTATGAAGGAGCTCGGCTTGACTATGATAATCTTTGACTGCTGCTGGAGTCAAGCCTTCATCTGCTACTTCCTTTGTGTGCATCTTTGTTAGAACTCAGCATTTCTCCATCTCTCCATCAGTGAACTATAAGTTTATTCTAACTCCCTGTTAATTCTTTTGCAATGGAATACAAAGAATAAGCATGCATTTCTCCTTGTTAACTGTTTGTTCTACTGCTGCTTTTGATATACTCACAGTTTATGAGTTATAGTTGTATCTTTGTTTTCAACATTCAAACTTATTGTTTCATTCCTTTACTTTTCATTACTGAAGATTTTCTTTTATGGCCACGAGCCTATATCATGCTTTATGGCATCTATCGTTTTGCATCTCTCTTTAACTGTTCCTTAGCTTTCATCTTCTTCAACTATGGCTTGTCACCGCAGCTTCATGGCTTCATGCATTATATTTGTCATTCCCCATTTTTACATGGGCTTGATTCAATATGGCTCCATGCATTTTGTTGAACTCACTGTTGTTTATATGTTATTTTGTACATGCGGGTTCGAAGGTTTATGAACCCGAACTTGTTCACTACAGTTCACATGCCATATGCGGTATTCACTGTTGTTTATCTTACCATACTATGACTATTCACCATGCGATGACTGTTATCATGCCACAACTTGCTTACCATGTTGTGACTGTTATCATGTCGCGAGCTGGGTTTATAACTTACCATCATCTACAGGTTCGAAGTATTGTTGCCTTCATTGATATTCTTTGTTTCTATCTTTGAGCTCACTGTCAGTATAAACCGTGGCTAGCACTATGAACAATGATGACAATCTCAGTTTTGACTGTTACTAATAATGTCAATTACATTATTAGTAACAGTCAAACATTGTTGATCTCCTTTTGCTATATGGGTTCAAAAGTTTGTGAACCCAAAACTTGTTCACCACAGTTACGCTGACAATTGTAAATACATTTGAAGCACTTTATGATATTTATGACTGGCATAGATATAAACTTGCTTATAAAATAGTAACAGTCACTGTTTTGTTGTTGTCATTTCATTATTCTTTTTAAACCATGACTGTTACTGGTTTATAAATAAGTTCAACAGTTACTTAAAGGAAAATAATCCCTTTGCATCTTAATAAATGGAATACCAGTAAGAAGCTTGTGGTCATTTTTTGAAATTGACATGAAACTTACTTCTCATGTTGATGAAATCTTGAACTACTATCAACTACATCTTTATCAATTTTAGCATCAACCTCAGCATATTCTGTGATAACATAGAGCACCCAAATTGTCGACTCTCTTTTGCTGACATGAATAAAACCTTGTGTACTTAACAGCTATAAACATGATGAGTTGATAAACTCTCTGCTTTAAAATTCATACATGATGAGTTCAGCCATGTTGAACAGTTGCTCCAGGAAACCATGAAAATGCCTCTTAATGACTCACTAAAGTTGCAAGGTTATGAGTGAAAAATGTTTAAAGATATAATCTGTTAAAGCACAAAACCATTACATCTTTCACTCATAACCTTTGCAAACCTTACAAGATGATTATGACTGAGAGATGCTCAACACACTTTCTTATTTCCATAGCAGATAAGTACTATGTTCTTTATGATATTCTTCTGCTGGTTCCACATACTCTGTTCCAGTTTATACATATTTTTTATTTATGTTCAGCTTGCATTCTGTAGCTTTGTCCACTATAAATAATTCACATTAATGCTGAATCTGCACTTAATATGATAAGTACAACATGATGAAAATGTTTATTTACTGTTAATGAAGTTCGAGCATGGGCTCGTGACATCCAAAAACATCAAAAATTTTAACTAATGAGGTTCGAACATGAGTTCATGACACTCAATAAAAACAAACTGTAAACACTTTATGATTTTATAGCTTAATATTGAAGCACTCTTTTGTATTCAACAACAAACATGTTTATGGTTTGAAAATGTACTTGGGAACAGTAAGGAAATATTTGTACCAGTATTTATGCAGCACCATTTGTATCTTGAACTGGAAAGTTGGCATTTCTTGTAGCATTCTTTTGTATTCAGACCAGCTTGATCTGCATCTTCGACAATAACTAAATATGAACACCAGTTAGCTTTTATCTGCAAGATAATTTGTTAATTTCTCAAATAACATCATTATGAAATACATTATCTAAAAAAGGTTTCTCAGTTTGGAAACATACTAAGTCCCTTTAATTCAGACACCAGGTTAATAAAAAGGACAACATACACCACAATGATCATTAGTAGTAAAAGGTTTCATGTAAGAAACAAGTCCCTTTAACACTACCTTGTAGTGAGTGTCAGTGTACATTTCCTTATTTCATTTAATTTTCCAGATTGATGCAGTATTGAAAACTTGATTGCTACAGTATGTTATTTGATTCTCATGTATTGCTTAGATCCATCAGGATCTAATCATTTTTCTTTCTTTCATGCAGATGGAGACCTTGAAGACTTAGATGCAGATGGAGAATGAAGAATGAAAACCTAAATGCAGATGAAGACTCTAAAGATGAAGACCTAAATGCAGAGACCTAACAAACAACCAGCAGACTCAAAGACAAGACAAGGCAATGCGTAGGACCCCTATTCCATACTTCAATCTTTCTTTTCAATTATGCAATGTACTCTAAATATTGAATTGAAATATGAAACAAGAAAGGACATTTGTATACTACATTCAGTATGAATGCACAATGTAATGATCATTGATGAATTTTGAATTTTGCAATACTTGATCAATACTTAGAGTACAATAATGACATCTAGAATGAATGCAATAATGTAAACTAACAAAACCTGCAAGGTAGTGTTAATTAGACAAACAAATGCAACCTTTTCCTACTTATGTGTATTGTATTGTATGTTGTATTTTTTGAGTAACAGGAATATTTAAATTCAGCTTTCATGGAACAATTTGCTGAAAGAATAGGGGCAAGTGTTGTGTTGAACAAATTGATGGAGATCGAGATTCAAAAAGAAGAGTTGGTTCCATTATTCAACATTAGATTTGCCAAAACTTTAAATGATATTCCCAAGAGCTATAAGCTCAATGATCAAATATGTCTAATACTTTACCTAGGTACTTTTGGTAAAAAAATGAGTTTCTTACTGAGAAACAAAGAGCCAAAGACTTTACACCAGGCAAATTAGGACAGCAATGGATATAGAAAATAACTTGAAATATAGGATCACCAAAGGATTTATATATGTTGGTGTTTTTTGTCATAATAAATCAAATGAAATTAATGGGTGTGTATCAAGAAACAAAAATCAGTTTAAAGGTATATTTGTCTGTACCGATCTTAATAACCATGTTTTAGATTGTGCTTCAGAACAAAATAAAGAATATTTTCAGCAAGATGTGACTGCCCCTCATGTGGGAGTTAGCATGGTTAATAAAGAATTGCATAATGTATTTGATGCAGAGATAGACATATACAAAGGTTACACACCTAGTAAGATTGAAACTAGTTTTTCTAGTTGTGGGGCTATAGAGACAAATTGTTTGCAGCCAAGTTTTGACAATGAAGAGGGGGCAGATCTTTCATCAAATGATGATAAAGCCCCAAATAATGAGATTATATCAAATTCTAGTAGTGTTGATAGTGAGGAAGAGGACTTATGGAGCCACAATGACCTTGATCTTCTTCAAGACAAGGAAATGGTTTATAGGCAGCCTTGTGAAAAAGACCAGGAGTTATCATGTGTTAAAGATAATTTTAAAGAAGCTAATTTGACTAAAGTGATAATGAATTCCTTTTTTTCAACTAATAATAAAGATAAAACTAATTTTTTAGTTTGTATGCTTTCATCTTTTGATCTGTCATGTGAAGTTATTAATCCTAAGATGGATGAAGGCTTCTATGAGCCAGAATATGAAACCATGGTGGCTTAATTTGCAATTAAACCATAAATGGTAGTTAGCATGTTTGATATGGACACTAATGATTTGGATATTGTTAATGGTTTTGAATCAGTGTTTTATCAAGAGGAGGTTAATAGTGCTGAAAATCTGCCCCATAACAGTGAATTATCTTAGGGAGACGTATGTCAAAAGGATGACATAAACAATGGGTTGCATACTGATTTGTTAGAGCCACAATGTGAAACATTTCATGTGAAGCTGAAGGAGGTTTCGAATTCTATGTCAGAACATTTTCTTCAGCCGGAGGTATGTTCTTTTATCCAGGAATGGGATGTAGAAAGTATTGATGTTCTATTTTTAGAAGACATTAAAGCAAATCAGCAAGGGCATAACAGTTGTCAGGTAGAATATGAATCTTTTCTTTTTCAAATCCAGCATGTTAATGTCTCTTGGGATAAACTAAATCTGAATCCACAAGTTGCAATTGATAGTGATCTGCCTAAGCACTTGTGTGATGTACAAGGGTTTGAATCTCAAAACTTCCTTTTTGATTTTCAAGCATATGAAAGGGTAAGCCAGCTTATTTCCAGTTATGATGTTGAGCTTGAATGTTTCTTCCCTCAGCTGGTTAGAATTTTAAAAAGGTGTGACAACCTCTTGTTACACAATGATCAATACTTTATGTGTTTCACTGATTTCCAAATTCCTAATGATAGTGATGGTGTTGATTATTTTCAATATGATATGCTGACATCTCATGACAGCATGTTTGATTGTGTTGGCAGAAGTAATAATTTTAGTCTACCTTTGATCAATGAAGATGAAAATCAATTATTTGATAGAGGTAAGAAGCGATTTCAATTTGATGGCTTTGGGTCATTTGTACATGATGTGCTCATTGTATAGTTGCTTTGTTTTCAATTGTGTGGTGTGTTTCTTTCAATAAAGGTACCCTAGTTTTCAGAAGGCTGAAAAGAAGTTTGATTTTTTAGTGGTCTGCTTCACCAAGAGATTATGAATTCTTTACGTGCACGTAAGGGGGACGCGTCCCCAGATAGAGCCATTGTTGGTACTCTCAAATTTGGCCCAAATTTGGAGTGACCAATTCAAATTTTTCTCTAAGGCAAGGTGAGTACCCCTGAAAACTTTTCGAAGATGCCTACTTGAAGTGCAAGTAAAATGTGACCTGATGATTTTCATGACATACCAATTGGGGGACATGTTAAAAACCTATCATGGGGTAGATGTAATGGGTCACAACCTTCAGTTATCAGTTTTGATGAATTTTGGAGATAGTTGTTTAAAGGTGTTCACTTAAATCTGCATTCTGCATATTGCCTGATTGTAGCAAATGGCCTACTTTGCATGCTTGCATCTTTGACCTGATAAGTGTTTCATGATATAAGGATGGGTCTGCAGTGTTGTGGGCATGAGAGAGAAGCTTCAATTTCACTTGCAGATTCATATGAGTTCATATGATAGGTTTGCCAAAGCAATTTTGTTTGCAATTTATGTTGCTTCTCAGAATGTGAAAGTGTAAAATTCTGAATGCCCTACTTTCAAGTCTTGCAACTTGCACCCAATTGAGTGGAATGGATAATCGAATATTCCTCTATATTCTAATCATGGAAATGTGCTACCATGAAGATTTTTAGGCCATGATGAATCTATTTGGGTAATTTGTCAATCTGATTCTGTTTGCAGTTTCCAACATTTTAATGAAGATCAGTTGCACAGTTTAGTCGGAGGCCCTGTTCGTGATGTTATATCTTGAATAGTGTGATTGGTCACATCAAGAAAATGGTACCCCTGCATTATAGACCAAATTTACCTTAATTTGGAAAGGTCTAAGATCTTGAGGGTTTTGTATGCACACTTTCCCAAACTCTTTTCATTTGCAGAAATTGTTATTTCTCATGTCTTCTTGTTCTGTATTTCCAAGTGGCTACCTTCGAGGGGCTCCCAAATGTCTCTAGTTGATCATCATGAGCCACCTTCTTGGATTCATGCTCTCCATATAACACACTTCCGATACCCAGAAGCTCGGGTTTTCAGGAGGTCGATTGACTTGTTTTCAAAGTCATAACCAGATGCATTTCATTGTTTTTGACAGGGTAATTTGCATAATTATTCTGAAGAGGCAACTTGGATGTTTAAAATCTTTGAACTGTTTAGTTTCGTCATATATCACTTTTCAATATGGAAGGATGCTAACCATAGTACGTGTGTGCCCAACGCCATATCTCAGTTACTTAATTTCGTCAGTTTTTAAAGCTAGTTCTTGAGGCCAGTTGATGTTTGTATGGGCAATTTGCAAAGGTGTAAAAGATGGATGGTTATGATCGCCAATTCGATGCTTATGGTTTGAATTCATTAAAAGCCCTGTTTGGATGAAATTGAAAATGAAAATCAGCATCAGAGGTTAACGATGTCAAGCACACGAATATGATTGCTAAAAAAAGGAACTAGGCCAGGCTATAATTACAAAAGTCTATTTTACATAATAGCATTGTTTGTCACTCACGCAATATACTAGTGTAGCGGTTTACTATTCTGTCACATATTATTGTGGTTGGTGCTCACTTTAGAGGTTAGCACATTTTAGCATGAAGTTTTTTCTATAGTACATTGATGGTGAATGCAGCAAGGAGAATATGTGATGTGTGCCAGTGCGTGAGTGTATGTAGAGGTGCCTACTAAGACAATGTGATTGGTGGGTGCACCAAGATAAACAATTTGGAATGAATTGACAAACCAATGACAGAGAATATCACTTACCAGATCTGTCGATTGCAGTTGAAGAAACTGAAGTACAAGCACTTTGAAAGAGGTCAAAAAAAACAAATCTTAAAATTACAACTGAGATATTTGTGAAATACTAGAGCGATGATTGCAGAGATTATTGTATAGAAATTTATACAAGGATGTCTGCCGACTGCAAAGAGTTTTGATGGAGGCTTCTCTCTTTTCAAAATACTACGCATATTTCTCACCAGACTATATGCACTTTATTGTAATATGTTGAGCACATCTTTTTCATAGTTATGTGCACTATTTAGTGGTGTTGTTGCACACACTATTTGAGTTGGTGTTACACACACCATCTACAATGCTCCACGCACCAAAGTATGGATGGCCAATGGGAATCGGAGAAGGACAAGTAGGGAAATAATAAAACGCAAGGTGATGCCAGGGGCCTTTCCTTGTAGAACATTAGCATGCCAATGTATGAAGAAAGGGGCTAGCGCGTGAGGGAAGAAGCTAGCATTTGAAACTATAGAGGCACCAGCGTATTAAATTGAAGGAGCCAGCATTTGGATCAAGTCCACCAAATGTGAATGGGTTACGCACATGAAGAAGGCAGCCAGCATAGCAGTGTAAATGCCAGCGTACAAAGTAAAAGAACCTATGTAGAGACAAAAGGGGAGGGGAGGCTGCCAGTCATTGCTAGCACGTTTTGAAGAAAGTAAAATTTTATTGAGTTGGAGGCTCTTGAGTTTTACACAAGGAGGCTAGTGTGTATGCACCAAAGACCGGTTAGAAGTCAAAATGAAAGAAGAAAATTGTTGGTAGCTACAATCAATTCGGTGGGACAAATCCAATGGTCTTATAATCAAATTCTTCATAGGAAGTTCAATCGATTATGCTCTGAGGTCAACAGACTTGTTATGGCTTCAGATTGATCTAGATGGTCAATGGCGTGCCGCTATTCCATCATGGATATCAAGAAACTAAAAATGCTAGCGTAGAACTAAATGGAGCATATGTAGTCAAGTGAGAGATTGTTGGGTCTCTCCTTGGTTGTATGCCAAAGTAATATACGCAGGACAAAAGAGAGAAAAACAAACTAGTGTGCCCGAGCATGAAGAGGCATTCAAAAAGGGGACTGTGTTATGGGGGGATTAATCCCACATCCACCCTACCTCGTACACATGAAATATTTAAAAGAAAGAGCGCTCCAATGCATTGTAAAGTGAATAGAAAGGAAGGTTTGGAGGCTTTGTGTGGGCTTGGGTAGTGCATGCCAGCTGGGCACGCACTACAGAGTATATTTTGAATGAAAAATTAATAAACTTAAAGAGATTTAGTCCCACATTTGCAGCAGAATAGGAAATGAAGTTGTTTATAACCCTTTGCACACAATAACATAGGGTTCAAGTGTGGACGCATAGGAAAAGTCTCATCCATGCATGCACAAAAATCAAGGTGATGATTTGGCTACTAGTTGGCGATGATTTAGTGGGTGGGCCCAATGTAAGGTAGGTAATTTTGATAGAGTGTGCAAAATGCAGGTCTGCTAGTACCTTGAGATGCATGCCAATCCGATAATGGTCGCATGATCGCAAAGGAGGGAGATGCCCCTATGCGATCATGCGACAGGTCAACACGTGGCAACCCGATGAGGTGGCAAAATGGTACAGTCAGGTGCTTGGTTGGAGCTTGCAGCAAACTAGGTAGTGACACGTGGGGCAAAGTGATGACAGAGCAGTAAGATGGTGGGTCTGTGCCTTGAGATGCGTGCTAAAGGAGATCAACGGTGGTCACATGACCGCAAGGAGTAAAATCAGTGCTTGCAATCATGCGACGGGCTAACATGTGGTAGCCCGATGAGGTGGCAAAGCAAAGTGACAGGCCAATCAAAGAGCGACAAGTGGCACGATCAGTGATGTGGCATTCAGCCTGATGAGGTGGTGATGATGTGGTCTACAGGACCAATCTAATGGTGCCACGTGGCATAGGTCAGACCTGCCAGATTTAAATCTATGTGCAGAACTGTTAAAGTCCAAACTATGTGCAAATTTCAAATTTGATTAATGTGTCAATAGCTGGAAATTGAAAATGGTGTTGGAGGTTCAATTTTTGCCCGAACATATAAGTATAATATACCATTGGAAACGGCGGGAAATGACAGTTTCATTGGCAGCATCAGAAATCAATTTTAAGCAAGCAGGAAAGAGTAGTAAGTGATTTTTGTCTCCAAGGTCATATTTTGGTGGGAAAAGAAGTTGTTTGTAGAATTGTCTTTCTAGAAGTAACAGGTGTCATGGTAGAAATATCTTTTAGGTCTTTTCCTGAGGGATATATATATATATATATATGAAAGTTTTTCATTATTGTAAGGGTTCCTAATTCTCTGTGATTTTTCTCAGAGTTGGTCCTAAGTGTTCTGTGGGCTAGGTAGGAGATGTGGTTTTAGTCTTCTATTTAGTTTCAGAACACCGATTGATGACTTTTCTCTCAGTCTAGGATATAGTAGACTGTATTAGGCCAAGTTTTCATAATAGCAAGTATTGTTGGTTCAGTTAAATATCCAGTTGGTTTACATTTTAAAGCACTTTGTGTATACATGATGATATAGCATTTTGAATAAAATCTAGGGTTTACATCTCTCTTATGTGTGTTCTTTGTTTGAGTTATGTGTTCATATTCTTCAGGTTTGATCTAGGATCAAATTAAACTGGCTCTAGATATAGCATTGATTCTTTGAAGTTTGCATAACGATACCAGTAAGTAGTGTGAATTTAAGAGTCCTTTGATAAAATCCACCACAGGGTGACAGCATTTTCAGATGATAAGGTCATCAAAGTTCAATATATTTGTCTATGTATCTCAATTTTGCAATGAGGGTGTTGCCCAATGGATAAGGCACTACCCAGTAGTGAAGCTAGTTTATAAAACTCAATGCTTGGTAAGGTTCTAGAGTACTCCTAACATTTGATACAAATTTATCAAAAATCTATGAAGTATTGTGACCTACCTGTTCTGCCCCATCTTATGGTAATGGAGAATCAATGAATGACTGGTTCTCATTTAGTATTCTCTTACCATCCATCTGTTATATTAAAATCCAGTCTATAAATTATTGAATCAAGATTCGTTTCACTAGATTAGGAGCACCCTCCTTGGTTTTGTAGAGCCAGAAGTTCAGAGGGCAGTCTTGTCCCTATAGTTGGTCCAGTCATTTTAGAACTCAATATTGGGATCTAACGCATCCTTAAAATCTATAGATGTATTGGTTGCTTTTAAAGCATAAAGTTTGGTTTGGGAACCAACACAAAAGATCAAATATATTAGTAGGACATATAAAACAAGGTGAATAAGAGTAGTTAGATATTAACACTAAAACCAAAATTTTCATTAATATGAAACCCTAAGCATATTAGTGGCAAAAGTGCAGATTTCAACCCAAAACAATCGTTAAACCATGTCAAACAAGAAAAGTCGTATGGATATTTTATCGAACAATTCACATGCCATGTCTATACTTATATTCTTTAGGCATTTTGTCAAATATATTGTGTGGATCATTAATGCTTCCATCTATTCCTTCAAGGATAGCATGCAATTGAAGCTGAAACATCTGGCATAATTGTACATTTCATTCATGTCATTGATATTCTTCTTCATCTATATCATCATCAAGATCATCATCTTCGATGACATCATCACCACCACTATTTTCATCGTCATTAACATCATCATTGTTGCCATCAGCATCATCATCATCCTCCTCATCATCATCATGATCAGTAGTAGCATCACCATATTCTTCTTCTTCTTCATATTCTTCTTTGACTAACTCTCAATCATGATCATCATCTACATCATCTTCTACTTCTTCCTCATCCTCGGTATCTTCTTCTTCCATCGCATTATACTTTATCAGCCTTCCTCTTGGATCATGTCTAACAAAAAATGACCAACTTGGTTTATGTGGAACCTCTGAGTAAAATACCTGCTCACATTGGCTTGGAAGAACATAAGGCTCTTCCCCAGCTAGCTCAAACAACCTTGTATTAATCATTGGAAATCCATTGTTATGTTCAATAACAGTTCTATCAAGATCATTTTGATTGATTCTTAGTTTGTACCATTTCATGACAAAGAGAACTAATTTGAAGGAATTAAAGTCACAGTCAAGTATATCAACCAAAATACCATAGTATCAATTTTGTGACTCTCAAGGATGTAAGTTATTTCTAGATGAAATATTAGTCACCCGGAAGACTGCACTTATCCCAGAATCACAAGTTCTCTTCGTGTCATCCAACTTTTTGATGCAAAATTTATAACCATTGAATAACATAGCCTTGTGGTGTTTCACCTACAATAATGTCAAACATGTATAAATTATTGCATCACGAGTTGAAAAACATACAGTTGATTAACAAAATTATAAGTACCTGGTGATCTCTTAAGCCATATGCTAAATTTATTTCCTTTTGTGTAACATTGGGATCTCCATTACAATGAGCTTGTATAACCAATAAAGACACAAATTCCTATTTTAATCTATGACCATAATGTTGACATCATTCAATCCATACCGTCATCCAATCTTGATTGTTTGCAATAAACAAATGTATTGCATCCCACTCTTCAGCAACTGTACAAAAATAAATAAATGAATTACAATAGATTTATTTTGAAGATTAAGAATTAATTAACTACAATAACATCTCATAATTTATTACGTTTCAGTTTCTTAAATCTATCATTCCCCACCAAGTACTCCCCTTTGAATTTTTTAATGGAGTCAAGATCCCAAATGCTATCTATTTGGGTCTTTGCTGCAAGATTAGGAAGATATTAAGTAACATACACCATCATCTGGTATACCATATATCCCTCAACCACAAATCTCTTGAGATGTGCTCTTTGTCGTACCAAACCTTTCAAAAATTTCAAGTGTCTCTCAACCATCCACATTGACCTAGCTTGTACAGGTTCACACAATTCAATCTCCTCAACTTGGTGTATGAGGTAGTGTTCTTGTGAATTGAAAAAGGTTGAAGGTAAACACTTTTACATTTCACACATTAGTCAAAAAATTATTTTATTCTAATATTTTATATCTTCTTTATGGATTTTTTTAGATGACAACCACCTACAAGGGATTCAAGACACAAAAATATATAAATACGAGACTTTACAATATATTACTTGTTTGATATATTAAACAAATATCATTTCTTACCTCATGTATTTTCCAAGATCATATATCACTTGTTTGATATTATTGTCAAAGTTCTCTAAGAGCAATAGGGGTAGCACATACTACAACAATTGTCAACTGATCATTTAATACAATGAAAATTCAATGCAGTTACACAAATATATTGTAAATATAAAAGATTGTGACTTACCTCGATGAAGGTATGCCAATCATGTGTTTTCATCCCTGACCCAAAATCACTTTTCTTTGATATAAGATTTCTTATATTCGCATAAAATCTTGTAGGAAATTGAATTTTTCATATGACTCCTTTTATGGCATTACTTTTTTGCTCTGTTAATAACCAAGGAAGAGCACTTGCATTAATTTGGTCTCCATTTTTATTTGAAACAATGATGTTTTTCATTGCATGATTGGAATCATGAATGTCACTACAAATTTTGCCAATTTTTTCTTTGTCATGCCTTTCATCCAATATTTTCCACAGTGTCTCTATTACATTCTTTTCAATATGCATAGTATCAAACAAATGCACAATTTGTAGCTTCTCATAGTAGGGAAGCCTACTAAATTTTTTAGGATAACATTTTAGTCCCTTTGGAAGCTAGTCAGTGATGCCTTCACGACCTTCAAGATCATCAACTACATAATTAGCCAACAAAACACAATCAAAATATATAATTTTCAAACATCAACCATTAGGTGGAATGATATTACCTTGAATTCTATTATATTCCAACTACCATAGGTGAGGTGTCATTCTTTGGAGCTTTGATGTAGTCTCTTCTTTCCCATTGAAAAGATGTTTTTCCACACTTCGATACTTATGATTTCTGTGGAGGAAGTGCCTATACTCATCAAACACCTACTTTCTTAAACTTTTGGAATGACAAGATTTCATCTTTGGACCACACATTGGACATGCAAATTTTTCCTTTGTTTGAAGACCTACAAGATAACAATGCAATTGGATTAAATTTGTTAATTTTGAGAATTAGAATTATCGCGTACAACTAAAATTCACCATAACATACCACAAAAATGTGTCAACTCTGGAGCATCATGAATTGTCCACACAAGCATTGCATGGAATTGAAATTGTCTTCGTCCAATTGGTCTAGAGATGTCATACATGGTGAAACCATTCCATAACACCAACAACTCGTCGATAAGAGGTGCAATATATACATTCATATTTTTCACTTGGTACTTACCTAGTTGAATTAACAACAACAACATATAATTATTGTGGTCATTTCACTCTAAGACTTATAATTACATATAGATAACTATAAAATAATAAAATACTTGGAACAATCATAGCCAACATAATGTGCTCCTTCTTTATTGACATCCATGGAGGAAGGTTATTGTTGATAACAAAAATGGGCCACACCGAGTAAATAGATCTCATCTCTCCAAATGGATTGACATCCTCTCTTGCCAAAGAAATCTTGAGATTTCAAGGTTCTTCTTTAAAGTGTGGGCCACTTTTCCTCTATGTCCATAAATGATGAACCATCCATAGGCATTCGAATAATGTCATCTCAACTCCTACCACGTACATGGTAATCCATAAATTGTGCCAAGCTATTTCACCTGAATAATCATTTCATATGTGGAATAATAGGGATGTAATGAAGAACCTTGCGAGGCACCCTTTTTATCATTTGATCATCTTGATATCTTCTCATATGGCATTCAGGAAATTATGTTGCATTTTTGTGTTCTTTATGATAAATAACATGATCTTTGGGACAAGCATCTATTGCTTGATACTCCATTCCAATATTTTTCATAGTGGCATATAATTCTCGGTACGAGCGAGGGAGAATATTTGATGGTGGTAATAGAAACTCGCCTATCAATCTACAGCAAAAAATATAAGTCATTACTATAAACAATCTTAATGGTACATGTTTCACCTTTTATAGACTACAATGACGTATATGACAAACCTTAGCATATGTGACATTGTTATGTTGGATAAACCATTCATAACCTTCAAATTCACCAACAACAATATAGAAGAGAGAAGATTAGATTGGGAGCCTTCGTAAAGGGTCATGTTCACCTTCTCAAGTAGAGGTATATCATGGACAACGTCAATGTCATCCTCATCATAATCATCATCATCAGCAGTAGCGCCACCAACAACACCAGTACCAAATGTGTCAACGATCAATGCATTCATACCATCATCTTCAAAAAAAAATTGTGGTGCATGATCATCATCTTCTATGGGATCATGATCTTCAGCTTCAATACTCATACCTCCATGTTCCTCTATACTCACACCCCCATGTTCCTCTGAGATGTGGTGGTCCATATCACGTACTACACTGGGGAGATCAACCTATATAAAAATGATGATAATCAAACCCCCCTTCAATGTGATAATCAAACCTCCTTCCATGGTTCATATGTATATTAATTGTGAAAACAATATAACAAACAACTTACCAATGGATGATAATCAAACCCCCCTTCAATGTGACCATTCTCCCTACAACGTCTCTTTGTTGTTTTGATTTTGATTCTTCTTGTCTTTAAGTCATTACAAATATTTCATGGACAATAACAATTTCCATCACCTTCTCTTTGAAAGTTAGACAACAATCTAGCGATTGTCTCCCTATTTGATTGAATTCCCTTGTATTATCTGACGTGATCCTTAATGTGTATACCCGCAAAAAAATTGGACATGTTGTACTTCATGTTTATATCTACACATATGGTTTTGATAGCAAATTTAACTTTAGATTTTATAACTGTACATATATGTTCTTTGACTCCCCCACATCTATCTCGTATACTCTCAAAAGGGAAATTCTTGTTAGAGATGCCTCCTTTCATTAATGTATTTCTCTAGATTTCAAATGGACATTTTGTCAAATGGTTGGCATGTATGTTTATTCAATTGGAGTTTCAGCAGTATTTTGTAACACCATAAGAATTTAATTTTCTTAAATCTGAAACGTTGATAATAATCTCATTAGATTTTTGAATAAAGTATACTTCAAATATCATTTGGAATGGATATATGATAGGTTAATATCAAATTCTATGTCAAGATTTACAACATTAAATTGATCATAGTTGGAAGACTGAGACACAAGAAGAATATGAGTATAGCCAACTTTCAGAAGAATATGAATGAATGCAAACATACATAAATGAATGAACATAAATAATCAAGGTACCAGACATTTCCTGAAGTAATGAAGTGTTGACCCAAGGTTGAATCCAGTATGCTCATGTATGATCCAGAACCTGCAAGGAAGGAAAAGATGGGGTTAGATCCAACGGATCTAAGCAATGCCTAGCACCCTATTACTGATCCTCATCTACAATTATGCATGTGCATAGTCAAGCCATACACTTCTAAAAGGAACTATGCTACAAAACATGTACACTTAGGAACATGAGCATTCATACCATGAAGACATAATAGAAAAGACAAAAAGAATGGAAGCATAGAAAGGAGATCAACACTGAAAGAAGAAGTAAGTGACTACATTTATGTCTCTATGAACACCTGGTGAATCACTGTTGTGACTGCATCATCCAAATAGTGCAACAACAACACCAGATGTTGTTGTTCCATCTAGTGTTGCTATGGCATCATTTCCAAATGATGCATCCACAACAGTAACCCACCATGAATATCAACACAAGGCAGTCATGATCAAGCATAATTAATGGAGGGGACATTATCAAGGTCAAATCAGAGGTCAAAGTCATCTATGAAGTGTGTTAAATCTGCATGCAGTGAGTAAATCAAGACCAAAATGGAGAAAAAAGTATGATGTCAAATGTGTTATCAAGCAACAGCTCATGGGTTGTGAGTCAACATGGTATGTTTTTTATACAAGATCACTAAAAGTACATCTTGATAAAATAGTATGCAAGATCATTAAGACTAGATGACAGTGATACAATGGTTCACATCTTGAACCTCACAAGATCTTCAAGCTACCATGCTATCAAAATAGAATGGTGGTCATGATTCAATGCATCTATAGCCTCAACAACATGGCAACATTGATCCAATAACAGAAAATACATTAAAAATGTCAAGCTCATAGTCTCAATGAAATAAACAATGTATAAAACAATATATGGTGCACAAAAGTAGCAAGCATGCAATGACAACAATAACATTGCATGATGTCCAAGCTCAAATTCAAAATAGTAAGTGTATTAATGTATGATATAATAGCAACAATATAACAAACAGAGCATCGGCCAAGGGCATGATGCCATCAGTGAACACCAAGGATCATCAAGAAAGCACGGGGGCCATAAGATCAATAGTGAAAAAATGATATCACAATTCAAACACGGACTCCATGAATCAGTGAACCTCAACAAAATGAATCAAAAAAAGAATCAATCTCGAGGGTTCTCAAAGGAATTCACAATAGTAAGCATCTTAATAGAATGAAAGTGGTGATTCAATAACTCACGGGCCTTCAAGGAACAGTAAACATCAAATGTCAATAACAACAACAGGATCAATCTCACGGTTTCCTTAAACCAGTAAATAAGCAAAGACCACACAAAATAGATACCCTAGCCATGGCTCGAGGGTCCTCAATCAGTCATCAATAGAAATCACGAGTTGTGAACCCATGATGAGCAATGAGAATGAATGGTGTACCAAATCAAACATATGATGCCCTAGTTTAAGATTTAGAAAACATCAAAACAACATGAATATGGCACCAATCAAATAGGGACATCAGTAATAAAATAATGCCAATCAATGATGCAAATAGCTCATGGGCATGAAAAAATTAGTGAGCATCAATATTAGCATAAATCAAATGCATAAATACTCCACATAGTTCCATGATAGTAGTAGGGTCATGAGGTGCTCAAACAGTGAACTCCTAAACAATGCATGATGGCCTAGCTTGCAGCCCACGAGCCATCAAGACATTTTCCACATAGTGAATATCAACAGCAAAAAAAATAAAGAGAGATCAAACACTTCACACAATTCCTTGAAGGTAATAGCAACAATGCCCTAGCTCTCAAAGCTCGCGAGTCATTGAGCATTCCAAATGAAAAGATGTAAACAATGCCAGTATTAACATTCATATTGTGCCATTAAATCAACAAATGCACTCAAAATAAAATTGAGCTAATGAGAAGACAAAGCTTGAATGCCTACCTCAAGTCATAGTTTTCATATGCCAAGCTTCCAAATTAAGCTCGAGCTTCACAACAGAAGAGCAGTGCAAAGTGGGAACTTTCCAATTTTACCATAGTTAGGGCTCTCTTTCCAATTAATTTTTTGGTTATGGTTGAAAGGGTTATGAAGACATGGAATGGTCAAGGTAATTTTTTGTGGACAGTCAAGTCAAGGTTATGTTTGTGTGGGTTAGTGGATCTTGGGAATATAATAGACATGTAATGAGTTCACTAGAGTCTTGTAATGGTGTGAAAAGAGTTTAAGAAGAACTTGTGGGTCATTCATTGATAAAATGGTGATTGTTAGTTAAGGGATTGAGTGAACCTTTTATAAGGAAAGACGTTGATGAATCTGGAAAGGAGAGAGATCTAGTTGTCAAGTTAGGACAGGAAGTATATTCTAATAATAAGAGAGTGACAGTATATTCTGCTGAAGACTTTTCTCATACACACAAATGGAAGGATTGGTGACTTTTTCTCATATTTAGAGGCTAAATTGTGTATATAAGTGGTAATGAGTTGTCTTTAGTTATTATTGGAAATTGGTAGATCGATGAGATAAATATGACAACACATATTTCTTACTATTGATTCTATGTCTGTTGGTTGCACTATCAATGACAAGGACCTTCAAGTAGAGATAATTGAAGAGGAGGTCGAAATTCATGAGAACTGATTTGGGTTAGTTTGTGGTTAATTTTGTTATTCAGGAATACTTATGTGTGTTGGGAGTTTGATTTGAGAACCATTCTTTATGAGCTTTATGTTTTTTTTAAGTGAAGATAAATATTATCTTAATTTGTTATCTTTAAATTTTATTCATTTTATGATTTTAAAAATTGAAATAAAAAATATTTCAATTATATTTAGAGTCATGGTCGGTGACACCTAACATCTAAGGTCCAGTCACTACATAAGTATTGTTGGTGACACCTTGAAGGAAATTGAAGAAGATTGGCAGTAGATTGAGTCTTGCAACAGTGCAAAGAAGAGAGCTCAAAAGTTCATGAGGAAGAAAATCTACTGAGATTTAACAGGTAACCATGTCTTTATTATTTGCAGTTAACCAATGCACAAAGAATTTTAATGAAGATGAATGGTAGAAAGACCTTACTTAACATGAAACAAATTCCTTTATCCGATCACCATCTAATGCTTTCCTACACCCATATTTCGCTTTCTATGCTACCCATTGCTCTTTTCTTTTATGTGCTCTCTATATCAATGGTTATTTTTGTCATTATCAATATTGATTTATGAACTATATTATAGTTAATTGTAATTTATTTATAGTCACAGTATTTAATTTATTGGTGAAGAACAAATCTTTATAATGCTTAATCAAAGAAGTTCGCCTACAGATTCTTTACTAAATGTCATCAATGTTGAATTCATGCAAAGTCCAAAATTTCTGTGAGACAATCGTCAACTCAGTTGTTGTTTTGATTTAGTGTCACGTAGACAAGCTCAACTAATTGCATTTATGTATCAGCTAGACATGTTGGTCTGAAGATGCCCACAAAAACTATTGATCAATAGGGAAATTTGTGGATCCATGCATGCAACATAATTCTACATTATTGAATGGGGAGTTGATCTTTTCTTCATTTTCCAAATCTAATAATTCAACCAGATTGTACATTGGAATTCAAGGAAAATGTTATCGTATGGATGGTGATCCATCAAAGATGGATAAATCCTTGTAAAATTCTCTACTACTACTAATAATAATAATATTTTGATATGTCAAAGTTCAGAGAATTGTTATCCCACTCTTAAAAGAGAGATTTTTTAATGGTAGGAAACTTAGAAAAAGAAATAAAGTAAAAATGTTGTCATCATGTTTACTGAAATCTTTTCATCCATAGAATTAAATATCTAGAAGATTATGAAGATTATGAATATGAAGGAACAACTCAGTTTAATGAAGATGTTGCTACAGGGAAGTGAGAGATACGAAAGATATGGTTGGAGAATTAAGAAGCGGATTACATGGCCTATTAAAGAATTATTTACAAGAAAGTTGAGGAAGAAGTTGAGACACATGTTAAGTTCTTGGTTGAAGGAAGAAGGACTTGGGGCACCTGAATTTGTGGAAGAAGAAGTTCACTATTATGAACCAGAACAAGGATCTATCTTTGGTGAAGATGAGGATGAAAGAGCTAATGAGATTCGAGAATCTCATGTTTTCAAAACTAATAAGTTTCCTATTCATGCAAGTCATCCAGGTGCAGATGATGAATTTTTGCCTCATGAAGGCAATACCAAGGAAATTCCAATTAATGGAATTGTAGATGAAATTCATATGCAAGAGGAAAGAGATGTGGACTTCCAAGAAGAAAGAAACAAATGGCATCATCAAACTATAAAAGAGGAATCAGAGGTTCAAAGAGAGACAACTATATATGGAGGGATAATGAACTACATATTTGTAGATGTCAGTGAAAAGAAGGAAGAAATCATTCTTATGCTGGATGGTAATTTTTGGAGATTTAGTCATTATTATAATAAATTCATTTCATGTGTAGATGCAAGTAAACATGATACTTTGGAATATGAAAGTCAATTTTTCATAAAACAGTCATGGAGGAGGCAACAAAGTGCCTTAAACATTTGTGAAAAAATGTCTGGTGATGAAGAATGGAAGGTGAATAATGAAATGGCAATGGAGGCCATAAAAGTTTTAAATATTGAAACAGCGATGCAGTGGAGCAATATCATAAGTATGGACCAACGAAGGAGTATTCTAGGTAATGAGATTGAGAAGTTATGTATACTGATGAAAAAATTTCTGAAGAGGAGACATACTAAAGTGAAGAAGACAATCCAACATAGAAATCAATTGATCTCAAGAGAATACATTGGTAGGGAAAGTGGAGTATTGCAAAGTAGAGTATGGAAATGTGAAAGATTGAGAAGAGCAGTAACATATCAAGAGGTGAAGAAGACAAAGTTAATAAAAAGGTTCGACGCCATAATAAAATTTGTCAAACATGTTTAGAATAGAAAGGAAAGCGGACAATGACAAAAGAAAGTTTGGGATCCAAGAGGGAAATAAGCTGCAGTAAATGCACCTACAATTGGAAAATATGGAACAAAGTACAACTAGAAAATTAAGTTACTAAGGACATGAGGAATATTCCCCAAAAATATGACTTGTCTACTGAGGATTTATCACCCAAACATCCCATCAATATATCATCTTTGAATACAAAATATTTGCGAGTTATGACTATTACAATTTTTCCTTTTAGGACAGTCAAAAAAATAATTAATGACCCTTACTAAAATGGTTTCCAATAAATTGATTTGGACTCTTAAAGACCCTACAAATCCCTCTACCACCACACATAAAATGGATCAACCTTTTTTTGTCTTCTATAAGGTGATTTCTTCCAATTTGTTGTCAATTGAAGTCTTCTACATAGGGAAATTTATGGATGTATAATCATTCCTCAACCTCCAAAATGACCAAAACCAACTTGCAACCAATTTGCAAAAAATTTTCATTACAAATGAAAATGTTGTCATGACAACATGACAACTTTTAAGAAACTTTTACATATTTTCATCAAATGACCCAAAAACATCAAGAATGGTCATATATGGTCACTAATGGTCAAAACTGACCTTATTTATATAACAGTTCTCAAAACAATACAAAACCCAAAAAAATGTATCTCATGGGAACAAGAGTGCCCTTGCACCAAGTTGTTCCCTTGTCATTTGATTGCATCACAAACCTTTCCCTATGTCATTTGGAAAAGACAAATGCCATGTGTTCAAAGATTTTGAAAAAAAATTCAAGACAAGTACTAAAGAAAAAGTCTTTGAATCAATCCATGTTGGAGTTAAGGCATGGGTATGTGATTGGATAAGTCACTCATACACAAAAACAATAGGGATGGGAGAGTGTAATACCTCAAGACATCTAACAATTAGTCTAGTAGGGATTCATGGTAATATTGTTACCATAATTTTCATATTCATTTTAGATTGGTAACCTAATTACTAGATGAGAGACTACAGTACCCTAGTTTGATTTATTAGATGATCTTGTTTAAATTTGTGTTCATTTCATGAGAAAAGATACATGTAAGGGAAAATAAATTTTTGCATCTAAAGATTACATGTATATAGATACCAAATATATTGTATGTATTGTACAAAGAAATGAAGTGAAAGATAAGATCATCTGGGCTCACATAGGCCATGAGCATAGCCAACTTTCAGAAGAATATGAATGAATGCAAACATACATAAGTGGATCAACATAAATAATGAAGGTACCAGACATTGCTTGAAGTAATGAAGTGTTGACTTGGGGTTGAATCCAGTATGCTCTTTTATGATCCAGAACCTGCAAGGAAGGAAAAGATGGGGTTAGATCCAAAGGATCTAAACAATTCTTGGCACCCTATTATTGATCCTCATCTACAATTATGCATGTGCATAGTCAATCCATACACTTAAAAAAGGAACTATGCTACAAAACATGTGCATAGTCAAGCCATACACTTAAAAAAGGAACTATGCTACAAAACATGTGCACTCAGGAAACATGTGCATGTGGTGACTAAATCAAGACCAAAATGGAGCAAAAAGTATGATGTCAAAAGTGTTATCAAGCAAAATCTCATGGGTTGTGAGTCAACATGGTATGTTGTTTATACAAGATCACTAAAAGGACATCTTGATAAAATAGTATGCACGATCATTAAGCCTAGATGACAGTAATACAATGGTTCACATCTCGAACCTCACAAGATCTTCAAGCTAGCATGCTATCAAAACAGAATGGCAGTGGTGATCCAATGCATCTACAACCTCAACAACATGGAAACATTGATCCAATAATAGAAAATACATTACAAATGCCAAGCTCACGGTCTCAATGAAATAAACAGTGTATAGAACAATATATGGTGCACAACAACATCAAGCATGCAATGACAACAATAGGGAATTGAAAGCTGATAGGGTCTCATGGATTATCTACCTCCTTGTTAAACATTTTGACTATTTATTTTTTATGCTTAGAGATATGTGAAGGTTCCTCTTGTCAAGGTTCCCTAAAAGGGTCTCCTTCCCCTATCGTTGTGTCTCTTCCTCTTGTTCTCTTATCTTACTTAATGGGTCCACTAAGTTAATATGTGTTTCTAGTATATCTTTTCACTTAGAATAGGGAAGATGTATTGCTAATCCATCTCTCTCCCATTGCATTCCATATGTATCTTGAGCTTATAATTATCTTCACCGACTTGTTTGTATATTTTTTTAAACAAAGATTATACTATATTGTAGAATTGGAAAATATAACAATTATACTATGAAAGAAAATAATAAGAAATCAAATCTATACTAGATAAATCCTAAGCCTTAACACCATCCCTAGCAATGATTGGCTTCCATTATGGATAATTAGTTGGTGTATAAAAATCTATGCATTATCCTAACAAGGCAACTATTCCTCAATTAAGTAACCTTTTATCTTAGGGGAAACTCATTTAATTATTGACCAGGGAATGTATATACTTAGATGACACTACCATTGTATGTGCAGTAGATTATCTCTAGCTTCTACTTTAATGCATAAAATAGTAATAATTTATAAAGGAAACAACAATGATAAACAAAATCTAACATTGGTTCTAGTCACATGGTAGTGGTTGTGAGTGTGACGACACAAGGATGGTTGCAATTGAATAAACCAGTGAAATAATAATAAATTGACTTATAATAAAATTCTTTTTATATTGAAACTAACTCAATCTATGCTAAACTAGTTTAACTTCTTATTATTAAGTGAGTAAAACTATCTTCTAAAGTAACTAATAATCAATTAAACATATTACCACTATGAAGAAATGTAATAAATGAAACTACTAATTAATCTAATCTAACTAGAGGAATACTTCACCTCAAGCAGCCCTTGCATAAGGATTCATAACCTTAAATCAATTCAGAACTTTAATCAATTGAAGATAATTGTACCCTTGCATTAATAGTACTAGCATTATAATAGCAATAGTATATATTAATTATTGTAATCTAAAAAAATATTTGAGAACATTTGAACCAAAACTGTTAAGACTTTCTTGGATTTTATAGAAAATCTTAGAAGCAATGATCATAAATGTCGTTGAATCTCTATTTCCCACATGTCATTCTTTAACAATATATGACTTATTATAAAAATTAAACAACTACTTAACAAAGCTACAAGCATGGAGTCCAAGTAGAACTCAAACATGTCATCATAGATCTTTTAATTTTATAGGAACAAAATTGTCACCCAACGGATGACCATTGTCAATGCATAAAGTCTCCATCTATGTGTGCATAGAAGTAGCAAAGGCATAGTCATTTTTGTGAGAGCAACCTCATTGATCATTACCTTTGACTCCTCTATCATTATAGAAGAGATAACTACCTACAACTATATTTCATAATTCCTCCTTTGAAGTCATAGGTTAGTTTAAAATGGAGAAAGTATACAAACACATCAATTTAATCCCAAAACATCATATAACTAGAATTAATCACATCTCACAAATGTATAGATTATACTACATACCATTGTATTATATATATCAAGTATCATTGTGGTTTTACATAATATATTTAGTCTTAATAAAATCTTATAAAATAACATAAAACTAACCCAAAATACTTCAAAAGACGTAGATTTTTAAGCTCATCAATAGTCGTGAAACATGATCCTAAATTTTATATAGAGAGTTTGGACTCTGAAGGGGTAAGAATACATATTAATGTTGATGTATATTTTCTTGCAGTGGATCATAAGAGAGGCCCTAATGATCATGCTAAACAAATCCCTGAATCATATCATGAGACTACCAATCAAAGTGACACTCAAAACTATTGATCTTATCACCTACAACTTGGTTAAAAGGGTCTTTCAGCATCAAAGTGTTTAAGGTTTGAATAGAATGAGTATTTTGGTTGAGGTATTGATGTTTCCATTGATATAAACATGTTTTTGTTGTCATTAGTGACATATTGTTGCAAATGTTATTGAGTTTTTCTATGTAGTGGTGCTAAGAGATATGCTCCACATTTCTTCATGTTGCAAATCTATTGGTGTAGTTTGAATATTTTGTTAAGAAGTGTTTGGAGGTATTAGATTCAAATTCTTGTGCTTCAAATTGAAATTTAAAATAATTGGTGTTCATCTGAGTGTAATAATGTTTGAAAAAGTTCCCTATATACCTCAACAAAAGAATCAAGCTCAAGGGTCCTCAAATGAATTCACAACAAAAAGCATCTTAATAGAATAACAGTGGTGATTCAATAACTCACTAACCTTCAAGGAACAGTAAACATTAAATGTCAATAACAACAACAAGATCAAGCTCATAGTTTCCTTAAACCAATCAGTAAGAAAAGACCGCACAAAATGGATACCCTAGCCATGGCTCGAGGGTCCTCAATCAATCATCAATAGCAAGCATGGGTTGTGAACCCATGATGAGCAACGAGAATGAATGAAGTACCAAATCAAACTTACGATGCCCTAGTTTAAGATTCAGAAAACATCAAAACAACATGAATATGGCACCAATCAAAGAGGGACATCAGTAATAAAATAATGCCAATCAATGATGCAAACAGCTCATGGGCATGGAAAAATCAGTGAGCATCAATATGAGCATAAATCAAATGCATAAACAATAAGCTCATAAACAATGCATGATGCCCTAGCTTGCAGCTCGCGAGCCATAAATCAAATGCATAAACAATAAGCTCATAAACAATGCATGATGCCCTAGCTTGCAGCCCGTGAGCCATAAATCAAATGGATAAACAATAAGCTCATAAACCATGCATGATGCCCTAGCTTGCAGCCCACGAGCCATAAACAATGCATGATGCCCTAGCTTGCAGCCCGCGAGCCATAAATAATGCATGATGCCCTAGCTTGCAGCCCGCAAGCCATAAACAATGCATGATACCCTAGCTTGCAGCCCGCAAGCCATAAACAATGCATGATGCCCTAGCTTGCAGCTCGCGAGCCATCAAGATATTTCCCACATAGTGAATATCAACAGCAAAACAAATAAAGAGAGATCAAACACTTCACACAATGACCTAGCTCTCAAAGCTCGCGGGTCATCGAGCATTCTAAATGCAAAGATGTAAACAATGCCAATATTGACATTCATATTGTGCCATTAAATCAACAAACGCACTCAAAATGAAATTGAGTTAATGAGAAGACAAAGCTCGAATGCCTACCTCAAGTCATGGGTGTCATGTGCCAAGCTTCCAAATCGAGCTCGAGCTTCACAACAGAAGAGTGGTGCAAAGTGGGAACTTTCCAATTTGACCACAGTTAGGGCCCTCTTCGCGCACGTAGCTTGATCTACGAAAATTAGAAATGAGCCTTTATTTTTCTTTTTTTTGTTTGTAATCATGCAAGTGTCAAAATTATGACGGAACCGTCGCTATTACAACAGCATCGAGGGCACTTGCAAATAAAACCACACAAATTTTAGTGTCGTCACAAATTGGCGTTGGAATTCGACCCCAAATGTTGTAGTGAATTCTTGTCATACTACCAACTAATAGTTCACTTTTGACGGCACAAGCAAACAAATGTTGCCATCGAGCCTACTAAACAAGTAAGTGTCATGACCAACTTTGGGTTTTCTTCCCCCACCAGAATGCCACTTTTTGTTTGGTCGACATAGTTGTCGAAGTAAAATATTATCGTACCATCCATTGGGCTTATAGTATGACGGTTACTATGCCTGCTATCTAACTTTTATTTTAAGAATTTTTCTCTAAAGATGATAATTACTATACATGTGAGGGTTATGTTTTGAAATTGGAAGATGAATGGAGACTATACATACTAATTTGTAATTTACAATCAAACAAGTAATCACATCTATATTTTTGAATATAGTCAAATGTGTAGTATTCGGTATTTGAACAATAATAGATTATAAATATATGATTTCAATATTATAATATTGTTGTGTATAGCTTTTGATTTATAATTATATTAAGTTTATTTTTTCAATTTTAGGTCAAAGTTTATAATCTAATAGTAAAAAGAAGAGAGTAAGATAAGATGAGAGAAAATGGTCTATGAAAATTTCTAAATTTCTCTCGTTTTAAAATGATGGGTGTAATTTACTTGATTACATTTTTTTATTTTTTATAAAACTTTTATATTACCTCTCAAAGTTCAAATCTTTGGAGGTATAAGGGATGGAAAAGATCATACTCAATAATTTTGATGGAATGGATACCAATCTTTGACTATTAGTTGAAAGATTGTTAACATAGATAAATTTGTAATGTATAGTAAAAAAAGTTGCCTTTTTTTTTTAATATAGTACAATGTGCTTTTTGATGTTTGGACAAACAATAGAATAACTTTTTATTTTAACTGTGCAAGTTTATGTCCTCCACGATAACTATGTCATCTATCATTAAAAAGAAGAGACCAAAACAAGACGAGGACAAAAATTGGCGTTAAAAGGTTTCTAAATTTAACTCTCTTGTTAAAATGTCCTAGGAATTTTTCTCTTTATTGTTTTTATGTTCTTTATTAAGAATTTTACATTATCCATCAAATTTCAACTGTTTAAAGACCTAAAGAATGAGACTAAGATCACAAATGTGTATTCCGATGTTTGAATAGACATAGGATATAAACATATGATTTCTACAATCTATAATCAAAACTCTATGATCACAAAGAAGAAAGCAAGACATGAAGAAATAAAATGAAGTACAAAAGTTTACATTTGTTATCCAAATTATACTTGAATAACTTAAAATACTTTCAATCCTTACTTATCAGTTAAAGACTACATTCTTTTATTAAATTTTTTATAAAAAATTAATAGATAATGATTTTTAAAAACTTATTCTACATCTAAATTTGTTAACTGTAATCAACATTGTTGTCGAAATGGCTACGCAAACATCAAAAAGATACCTGACAAGACCAATTTCTAAGTTTAAAAATTGAACTGAAACTATGTTCTAAATTTTAAATTAATTACTAAACTTAAAAATTAGTGTTGTCAGATATCCTGTGATGCCTATGTAGCCATTGCCCATTGTTGCTATATAAATTAGGCACGGGCTAAGTTCTTTATAGAACACATCAAAGATAAAAAGAAAAATTCAAACTTTTTTTTTCAGATTCGCAAAAACACAGTGATTGTTTTACTGAAATTTAGTCAATAGTACATTTTATAGAAAGCTTACCGAAATTATAACCCAAGATTTTTTTCGAGGGAATGTTTATCCTGTCAATAAAAACGCTGCGAAAAAAGAATTTAAGTTCCCAAAGCCCGTATTGTCATACAATGATAAGGCGATCAAAAAGTAAAATACAATCCTACTGCCATCAAATTTGACGCCATCGACGCCATTATGTGTCCCTAGTCACTGTACTAACTCTCAATCTCAAACTTTTTCACATCAACTCAACTACTCCGTGAAATGCCGTTAGCAAGTAAAGCTACGCGTACTTCAAGTCTGCAGAGGCACAACTGTTGCCAGCTAGTTGTCTTGTCCTGCCCAAACAGGAATGAATGATGGCATTTCTGTACATCTTTCCATCCTGCCCATTCCCTTGCCATTACCTACCAATTTCCACTCGGCAAATTTCAGATACGGAAATATCACCAGTCTTTCTGACATCATCGGCAAAGTAGAATGAATCTGCCATGTTTAGACGCAAATAATCACGTACTTCGTCCTTTCTTTGATACTGCCCTTTGTCCACTCTTTCACACGTATTTCGCACTCTCGGAAAGCGAGCAACACAAGACTTCAATGTCGGATAGTGGAAACGGGATAGAGCAAACAAGCAATCCCTTCTAATTGTTGAGTGTTATGTACAAATTGTGATGGATATGCAGGAATTAGGGTTTGTTGACTTGGTATCAGCGCCCACACCAATCGAGGAGGATATGAATTCTATTAAAAATATAAAAGACAGAAGATCGAACAAATTGAATTGCGGCACTAAAGCCATTTTTTATTCTATACTCTATAAAAAATATATATTAAATTGCTTTAATTTTTTATATCCTCTTAAAATATTGTACGACTTTCACTTTAAAGACATTGTGCGGTGGCTTAATCACAAAAATAATTCACTTACGATCTGGTGAAATAATTAAGTTAGGAGCAGGTAAAATGATGGGGAATGAGGTGTAAAGGAAGAGCGATGGTGTAATAGATACAAATGTTGGAAGCATGTTCTTCCCACGTGGAGTTTGAGGACTCTGAGTACAATCTCAACAATAGATGGTACAAGGGATGGCTATGCAGCTATATGGTTAGACAATTTACCAAGAGGACACTTCTCAAAAAAAAAATCGAGTGTATGAGTTCTACTTGATAAGTTTTCTAACCATATGGCTGTATAGCCGTCGACGGAAGGGAAGGGACTAATAAGTATATTTTTATGAAGATGTCTTTCAAAATTTTCACAATTTATGTTTTATTTTCATTTAGTAAGTATAATGGTCAAAAATTGTATAGGGAGACGACTCAGTATTTCAATTTGTATCTATTGTTAATTTAATATTCACACTACCTGATTTATTATTCAATGTTTTTGACAACATTGTACCAAGAGTAGTGGTTCACACAAACCTATCTCTCATGAGAATGAATGGAACACTTAGCACTCCCTAGTGCTTCACCTCTGTGAGCATCACCTAGATCCAATGAGTGCTAAGTGTTACATTCATTTTCATGAGAGATGGGAAAATTACATAGTTGAATCCTGATAGAAATATCACAATTTGAGTTGAATCCTCATAGAAATATCACAATTTGACTTACTTTGGAAAATATCTCCTACTTATGTAATCTTTCCTAAGTCTTCATCACTCACAATTAAATAATTATTTTAAATATTTAATTTACTAACAATTCTTCTTAAAATTAAATGAATTACTTAATTTGTTTAGTTATTCTTTATCCTTAAAATAGAATATTCTTTCTAAAAAATAAAATATTTATTTTATTTATTTTTTCCTCTGTGCACAATTAAATAATTTTTCAATTATTTAATGTTAATTAAGTCCTCCAATCTTATTTCCCTCACTACTACTTATTATCGGTCTCCAATCAATTTAGTCCAACTAAGACATCAAGTCAGTCATCTCTTCAATCAATTTACTTATCAATTCAATTAATTCAGTCTTTTATCCAATCCATCCAGTCTTTTGCTAATCAATCTAGTTAACTTGTCAACTAATTCTATCATGCAGCTAGTCATTTGTCAATCAATCTAAGTTATATCTTTAATCAATTTAGTTTCATTCAATCTTGTCCATCTATTATCAATCAGTCTCCTTCAATCTAAATAATTCATTTCAAACCCTAAATTATAGAAAAGGAACTTAGTTTCCTCATTATTTATTTAACCAAAAACTTTGAATCTCTGTACAATCAAGAAATAGCACAATTTTGAGAGCTCTAGCATGATAATCAATCCTATAATGAAAGCCTAATCAAAGTCACACTCAATACACAGACTAAAAACTTCTTTGCCAAGCAAAATCCCTCAGTTGTTGCACTTGCATTTCACCTAAAGAACAATACATTCACCACAAGGTTTTAAAAAGACATCCATTCTTGCAAACACAGTACAAATAATGAAGAAAACCAAGGAGCAATTCACCGACCTTTAGAATAGCCATACGAGGGTGCACTAGCGAAAATGGTGTAGCAACACTATGATAAGTAGCCTTTAATTTCATAATCCACACAAGGTTTCCAAAAGAAGAATGCATGAATACTTGGATATACTCATTCACTGGGAAATTGGATGCCTTTCTTACAATAAAGAGGGGTTTTTGGCCATCCAACTCATCTCCAAGAAAGCCTTCCTATCTTTGGTGAAGATTAGGAAGTTGCAATGAAAGGTATGCAAATATTCTATCGAAATGACCTAAATTGAAATATATAGAACAAAAATGTCAAGACTAGTGTTGGTAAATAGAACCATCACTGCGATTGTTTCTTTGAAACTGGCCTTGTTTGTCCAAAGAGTAGTGGAAAGTGTTCCAACAGTTGTAGAGAGTGCAATTAAATTACAATCTTCCTCTACATTTAAGAGGGGCAACTCCCTCATATAATTGAGGGTATTTATATTTTCGTGTACTTTTCACCTGAAAGTACAAAAGGATACAACATGAAATTAAAAGAGAATGAATAATAGAAATCCTATGGAAGAGATACAGAGACCAATTAAGATTTCACAATTGATAACAATAACAAAGGGGTTTAAGCATAAGAATAAGTTTTAATATGCAATGACAAAGAAAGAAGAAAAAAAATCTTGACATACAAGGTGATAGGTTACATTGACACACCCAACTCAAAATAGCATAAAATGGTTTTGTTCTGTTATATCAATTGCATTGATTAGTAATGGTTCACATAGATGCATAAGGGGGTCACTAATTGAACATATGAAAAGTTAGCAACCATAACTTAGAGGAACATTTAGAAGAACCAAGCAAAACTAAAAATAATTAAAAGTCCCTCTCTAAATTTCTCCAGAGTTTCCCCTTCATAAATACTCCCCTTACATTGAACAAGATTATTAATCTTATAAATTTTACACAAAAAAAATCAACTACTTAACTTTGACCAAAAGTGAGAAAAATCACTATTTACAAAAATATAACTTTGAACTTATACATTTTGGAATAAGTTCAAATAACTGATCTTGTCAACATGGACATATAGGCTTATCCTGATTCCAACATGGACATATAGGCTTATCCTGATTCCAACATGGACATATAGACTTATCCTCATTTTGGAATCATTTGTTCCCAACAATTTGGCCTTCAAGTAGCACACTTTAAATGCATAATGTAAGGGTTCCTTCCTTTGAATAAAGTGTTTCTAATAATAAATGGGGGCTTTTATAAGACAGCCAATTCTTTTGTATACATCTCTATTACAAACTGAAAAGCTTTGGCAAATGTGTCAAAATTATACCCAGGAAAAAGCAAACTCTAGTGACAAGTAAACCCAAAAGTAAAAGTAATATTGTTGCCACCATAGGTGAAGCCCACCGTCTTCTGCACAGAGCCCTTCCCCTGCTTCATCACTATTGACTGGAGTCCTATCAGAACAATCCAATCGGGCATCGCATGTTGCATTATACGATTTGCATGTCGAATTTACACAAAATCAATTATCACCATCTTTATCACATTTTTGAATAGATATTCAGCAAGCCAGATGCTTTGTTGCTGCTGCAGAATACTTGGTTCACTTGGAGCACAATGTTGACCTCCTGCATCCCATACATTGACATCGCCACACATAAAGACTTGAAAATAGAACACTGCTATTTTGGCAAGTATATCCTGCATAATCAGAGCATCTAAACTCACAAACACCATTATAACAAACACCTCCATGTAGGCTGCATTGTTCATCACAACCAGGAGTTGAACAGTCTGTTCCTGTATAACAAAGTTCATTATAAGGGAGACATAACAACTCCCCATTAAAACCAGTAAAGAGTAAGTGGCTCCACCAGCTTCTGGACAAGCTTTCAATATACCATCAACGACAATCTCCAATATTTTGTTTCGACAACAATGCTGATAACAACCATTGCCTTGTATTAGAGTCGCTTGAACAAAACCTACTCAAATCAAGGATGATGCCATGCACCTGGAATCAGGTCCACACTTTTCTCCCACCATACGATCAAGTAGTTGTACATTGTTTGTATCAACGCATGAACCATCTAAATATGCTACAAAAAAATGTACAATAATCTGCCAATGAAAATTGGCCACCTTTGTTGGGCTAAGGAAAGTAGCGAGCCCATTGTGGTAACTCGCTACTATAGCTTACAATAGGACAGTAACCTCCAGCCTCCCTATTATAAGTACAGCCTAAAGAGTGTGAAGAATTACAATGGTAAGCCCCCTTCCACTGATTGTAGGGAGAACTAACAAAATCAGCTCCTTGATATTTCTTGTCATCATCGTGCCATTAGATGACATTTCAACGAGGCATTCTCTCAAATAGATCTGGTGCATTGTCGATGATATGATAAGTTGTATACATATATAATTGCCACAAGTCGAATGATCACCATCACGGGGGCTTCACTTAATGAACTTAAATCATAACACCTGCATTCGTGACATACTAAAAAATCTCCTTATTTTCAAAAAAATATTGCCCCAAACTTCTTTTTTGTCACCCTCTCCAATACCCACCCAATACCTCACCCCTGCCCCAAAAAAACCCTCCCCCTACTTAGACAATATATTGTCCCTTTTTTTCTCATTTTAAACCCCTAATATGAATGCACGTGATATTGTATTTCCCCTTCAATGAAGTCCCCGTGACCACCACAGACATAATAGTCAGCCATTCACACATAAAGATCAAGGTGTATTATGCAATGCACAACGTATGACTGAAGTATGTACAACCTGCATCCACTTGCTAGAATAACAACATACCTTACAATGTTGGGATGTTTTCGGGGAGATGGGGGGCGAAGGGGGGTGGTACTGCAATACAGGTTTATATCTCTCTGTACCCTCTTATGGCATTGGTTTGAAAGTTTTTGAAGACATTGTCACAAATGTGAATATTCAGTAATCAAGAAATTTGTGATCAACCATATTTCCTTGAAACGTTTTGTCAAATATATGGAGCATTCTCAAGAAACCGGTATGGGCATGGAGTTCGACCATCATCATTGAGCTCGAACCAAGTTTGCAATATTACAATGTGTTCAAGAAGTGCTTCACTTGTCCACAAATTTGGGACCTTAATGCGAAACTTATTCAAAGCTCATCGCACAATCATTATATTTTATCCTTTTGGATGACATCTCTTTGTTGTGTTTTGCAAAACAATTTGGGTTTTTTTTTTTGGTTTTGTTAATGAGCCCACATTTTACATGGATATCTAGTAGCGACATTTCTAATTGCAATTCCAATGAAGATAATTATACTTCTAACCTCCGTAAAACTTCATCTCGCGTGATTGGTGAAGGTTAGTGGAATTCAGTTCTACTTGCATTTTATAGGAAATTTCCAAAGCTTTCTCAACAAATCATTGGTGCAGATCTTTGTTCGAAGTCTCCCATTTGTGCATATGTACAGAGGATTTTGGCAAATACCATTGCGTACTGTCTTCTTCCGTTCTCACCATGAAACCCTGTTTCTTTGAGGAATTTTGTCAAACGGTTGTCGCTCAATGATTCCACATCATACACGCATGTCAATTTGCAATGTTCAACGGAGCTCTCCAATGCTTTGTTGATTGCAATGTCACTATCAAAAGGCCCCTCAACTTTTTATTTATCAAATCCATTTTAGACAAACTCCTGCGATCATCGCATTCAATGTGGTGACTTTCCTTCAAGACATTTTGTCATGCAATTTCGATGCGTTAGGTACCTATGATTTAATATTTTGTAGGCATTTCTAGCAGATCATTTACAAACAATTGCGTCCCATGAGACAATATCTCTTTAAGGCATTCTGTCAAACAGTTCGTGTGCATTGTACGTTCTTCACATTTTCACACACACACATACCCACCGTGAGCATTTCCTTCAAATAGCATCCCTTTGGGCATTCTGTCGAGTGATGCAAGTACGTTACCTGTTATTCCACTTCTTGCATGTTCATTATCTCAATATTCCACTGACTAGAACCCCATCTATTATACTTCGATGGATTATTATACCTCATCCCAAAACCTCCACATTGACACGCACAGGTGGGGAAAATACAGGTGAAGGTTGTGGAATTCGACTTTACAGCCGCCCACTGCATTAGCTTGAAAGTTTCTAAGACATTGGGTAATCATTGCATTCCATGAGGCGTCTCTTGTAGGCATTTTGTCAAACAATTCATGTGCTTTGTATGCTTCTACAGGTTCCATGCATGTTTAGCAGCACATTTAAAAACAATAATCTTTGAGAAAATCCCCATATGAATATGCGATGATGCATGTTTATGCCGCATTCCAAAGATCTCATCACAGTGGGAAGGTGCAGGCCAGAGATTGTAGAATTTGGTTTTAAACCCGACAATTGCACTTGTTAAAAGGTTTTAAAGACTTTTTAACAATTCTATTTTCTACAAATCTTTTAACCACCACATTCCATGAGGTCGCGTCCATGCTTCCATATTTTACATGTAGGTGAATCCTGCAACTACAAAATATGTCAGAAACGTCAATTCAATTTGCTTTGATGCATGTCCATGGCTGCAAAGCTTGTGGACTTTACTTCACACTTGCCAAATGAATTTGCTCTTTGGGTATTCTATTTAGATATTTGCAGTTCAATTTTTAAACTCCCGGAAGAACCATCAGAGATGCCCTTTAGACTAACACTGCGAATATGGGATGGCCAATCCTGTTCTGTTCACCTAAGTGATATTACATCAATAAAATGGGAACAATATAGACAGTTATGATAATAATATAGGGATCAAACAACTGTCCATTGATATTTGTGGAAGGATCCTCCACAAGAGTCAAGTATAGCAATGCCTGAGAACCGTTCACAAATTTCTCAAAGGAATGCAGCCGAATGATATAATGGTTTAATATGCACAAAAATGGGCTTGGTTATTAGAAAATCCTTTGCCCAAAGGACTATTTGAGGACCAAAACTTGTGCCTACAGATAGCATTTGGATGTAAATTCACAAACTTTTCCAACGTTGGGCAATGAAACCATTACAAGTCGACTAGAAATAGTAAATTAGATTCTTGCTCCTAGTATCACCAAGTATTCTAAAAAGCATCCAAAATAATAACTTTTGAGTTCTGACAGTAATTGTAACGACTTTGAAAATGGTTCTAGTCTAGATCACATTTTGTTTTTCATTGCAATGCACAAACCATCAAGAAAAAGGGGATGCAAACAATGGGTATTTTTTGTATTTTCTTTTCCTAGAAATTTGACTAAATCTATTCCTTTGTACATTTCCATTTCTTTCATTTTATATTTCCCATAAAGAAAGAAACTGAGAAAGAAAAAAATTTGCTAAAGCATATGGATAACATTAGATAAATGAAGCTCTTATAAATTACACTTGCATGTTTTAAATAACAAGATATGTTTTTTCATGTAACATGTAATATGATAATGCAAATTCCATGTTTAATACAATTTCAAACCTAAGAAAATTGATGCATAATAGTCTAAGGAAGCATTATGGGTTAAGGAGAATCAAAATGAACATCATCTTGTGACAAATGAATGAATGGTGTATTTTGAAGTGATAATACACTTTCCTATATTAGAAACTCTACCTTCTTCTAAGATTTTCAAGTAGCTCTTTGCTCTAGTTTATAGATCTCAAATTTATGCTGATCATAAATCCTACAAATCAAGTGCCAAATCTAGAGTTTAGACAATGACACTAATGATTGAGCTATGTTTATGGATGTCTCCAAAGAACACAACTCAAGATTATCCAATCCACCCCTCCCATAAAATAAATACAAGCATCCTCATATTATAAAAAATTAAAGATGAGATTTTTTTTGTAAGTACTACCTTTATGGGGGTAGTGCCCTCTATTAATCACAAAAGATTACATATATGTGACAGCTCTTATAGACACCACTCAAATCATTACATACATAAACCATTACATAATACCTACAATAGGTTACTATCCTACTACCAATCCAATGTTTACAGATGAGTTTTTTGATAAGTAAACTAAATAAATAATTATTAAAGACATTCCTTTTTAAAATGGCCCCATTTCTCCATATTTATCTTTTTCTATATATATATATATATATATATATATATATATATATATATATATATATATATATATATATATATATATATATATATATATATATATGTATATATATATATATATATATATATATGTATATATATATATATGTATATGTATATATGTATATGTATATATGTATATGTATATATGTATATGTATATATGTATATGTATATATATATGTATATGTATATATATATATGTATATGTATATATATATATGTATATGTATATATATATATGTATATGTATATATATATATGTATATGTATATATATATATGTATATGTATATATATATATGTATATGTATATATATATATGTATATGTATATATATATATGTATATGTATATATATATATGTATATATATATATATATGTATATATATATATGTATATGTATATATGTATATGTATATATATATATGTATATATGTATATGTATATATATATATATGTATATATATATATATATGTATATATATATGTATATATATATATGTATATATATATATGTATATGTATATATATATGTATATATATATATATATATATATGTCTATATATATATATGTATATATATATATCTATATGTATATATATACATATATATATATATATATACATATATATATATATATATATATAATCTTTTTAACTTTCTATTAATTATTTGTCATAAACCTATCGTAGAATATGCCATGCATATTAACATGTAACTCCCATCAATAAAATGTCACCTATATAATAGACAAAACATATGTCCCAAAACACCATATAGACATACAAAAATGTCCCTAATCTACTCATTTCCTACAAGGGGAAGAAAATAATCACGAGTTGTCTTTGAATGTTGGGTGGATGGAGATGCATATGATGTTGGAATCTTTCGAGTGCACTCACTTGTCCTCCTCTCTAGACTTTTGTGGAGCTTCAGTTGATAAAATCACAAGTATAAACATTAATAACTAATACACATCGAAATTGAATTATAAAATCACATACAATAGAATATTCACATGTTGCTAGCAAATAGTCATTGTGTTCATCTACAAGAAGGACACACTCACGATCTGGAGTAACAAGCTCTTGCAAAAAGAATCAAGATAAAAATTAAAACCACATACATGAGTATCATTAAATTTTTCAATATAAACAATTAAAAGAACAAATTAAATTTGCTAATTTGTCTCATACCTCGATCAATGCTACAGAAATTGCTAACAACAATACATGATCCATCAAGGCACAAACATTGGGAGGAGTCTCCAATGTCAACAAATAAAAATGAAACAACAAGAGTACTATTTAGTTATCAAGAATACCTAGAATTATTTTGCAATACCACTAATGATTAAATGATACTTGCATGGAAGTATTATGATGTCCTTCATTGTGAGGTGTCAGTGTTAAAGGTCCACCAACAAACTATTCCACATGCACAATGAGTTATGAGACAACCGTGGACATATAATTTTCATATACTCACAATTAATAATTATAAAAATTTATTAGATATATACTTTTGGACTTGACGGTGTTGTGAAAAAGGGGGCTAGAGGAACATTGTGAGTGTCTTGAACATTTTGACCCTATATCTTGATCACAATCGTTCTACTAATTTAATTATTCTTTCATTTCAAAATTAAATATAATCAAATAAATTAAATGAACTTGTAAAAATTTACCTCTGTATGAATGTCGAATGTTGCAATGAGAAATTCATTAGTCATGACTCTATCATTTGTCTCTACCTTTTGACTATTGTCATCATCATATGTGCATATAGATTCACATGATCAACACAAAAGGGATGGAACTTGAACCTTGGAAGACTCACCCATCTTTCTTTGTACTAAAGGACCCACATAATATATGAGGGTCTAAATGAGTGTGCTATGGAGCCTAGTGTGTCCACCTCAATAGTCTCCTTTACAATAAAAGGGAAGGTGACATGCCTGATGTGAGATCTGCTAGTGGGTCTCCGCACTATGCTAGTGTCATGTTGTGCCCTTGACCTATCATAGGAAGACCCTCCACCTCTACACTAAAATTCTAAAAACTCAGAACAATTGGAAACTTCATTGAGGAAAACTCATAGTAGAGTCTTCTCAAAAAGTACAATGGTGCCTCATGATTATTACGGGGATTTTCAAAAACCATCCACCATATATCCCAAAAATTATTTTTTATCCCTTCATGGTGGCACCAATGGATGAGAATCCTTCTACAATTAACACTTAGAGGTAAATTCATTCTAGGATATGTGAAGAGCGCACAAATGTTAGCTTTATTATTTTTCTTCTTCTTCACTTCCTCGTATGATAGTTTATCTACACAATAATATTATATTTGTTCTTCTCTTTTATTTAACCAAAAATTAATTTACCCACTAACTACGGCTATGTGGGTAAAATTTGGTTGCAAAAGATTTGCTAATGATGCCCTAAGAGAATTTGTACCACCTGTTTCTTTCAACCTTCCAATCAACACCTCTAGTTTATTTTTGTTATTTTCTATTTAGCTTATAAGATATTCTTGGGTGCCTAGAGGATGCCTAAGGATTCATGAAGGAGGTTCATTTACTTGTTCTTCATGGGTAGTTGTCTGGGGTTATTGCTCATGCGGATTATTATTAATTGGAAATTAAAATAAATTTTAATTTAAAACCCTAATTAAATTTGCATTTTAAATTAATAGGCAAAAAAATAAAATTTACTCACCTCTTCAACCTCCTCAGATCTTGGAGGTAATTTTGTGGTGATCCAAGGTGCAGGCTACAAACTAGAATTGGTTTCCAATATGGCATATGTCATCTCTATTTTCTCAGGTATCAACCTCTAAGTTGTGTTTGCTGCAAAACAAAATGACGATTAAAATGGAGTTCTAAAAATAAATAATGCAGCTCATATGGTGTGTGCCACATATGGTGCATGTCATATAGGTTTGGTGTACCCAAGCCTAAGGCTCGACACACTACACCATACCCTTTTGGGGGGACCAAAAATTGATTGGCAACTTTTTGGTCCCCCATCTTTGTCCACTTATGCTATGTTCATGCCAATTCTTTGGTGGAATTTTGGAACAACTTGGTAGACTTGTTGTTAAGACTCCCTTTCTGCATGGGGCCTAGGATATTGGGGCCTTCTTTATTATTTGGAAATTATGGATAGAAAGAAACTACAGGATCTTTCAAGATAAATATTTTTGGCGCAATTGGTGTGGTTATGTTATTCATATGGTCCAAGAGACTTTGATAGCTAATTGTGATCTTTCTGTGGATATGGATCCTCGGGATGTGCACATTGTCCAAAACTTAAATATCCTTGGTAGATGTTGTCATTAATATTTTTCTAAGGGAAGATAGGTCAAGTATTTCCATGCTAAAAAGAAGGCTCAATGGGATGGTAAGTGGTCTCCTCTGCCCTAGGGGGCTCTTATGATCAATACCGGTGGGTCTTCTAGAGGAAATCTTAAACATATCGGGATCAAAGGAGTTGGTAGGGATAATTTTGGAAATGTGATTCTCTTCTTTTTTGTGCATAAGGGGTGCTAGACTAATAACTATATGGAGACCCTTTCTATTCTAATTGCATTTTCCTTGTCCTGGAAAGAGCATGTGTTCTTGGCTAGAGCAAGATTATTTGTGAGTCTGATTCACAAGTTGTGGTGGACATATTGAATAACCAAAATATGGAGGATATGGAGTGGAAATGGCATTGGTGGGAAGATAGATTCTTAGTTTGAGGGAATCCTTGGAGTCTATCTCCTTTTGTTATGTCCCCTAGGAGTGGAATAAGGCTGTGAACTATTTAGCTAAGTGAGCCTCAAAATAGATGGATGATTGGAATATTAGAAATCAAGGTCATTTGCCCCTAGATTATGTCGAAGAGTTTGAGAAGATTACTATGGAAGATATGGTGGTTTAGTTGTGTCTTCACTAATACATTTGGGGTGAAATTACGACGGCAATTTGCGACGGCGGGCAGATGTTATGTGCTTTTGCCTTTTTTTTTCAATTATAACTCGACAACGTCGCAATTGCGACGTTGTCGGGATATAAGGCCAAAAAAAAAAAAAAACGTTGTCATTTGTATTTTCAATAGCACTGTTGTCATTTGCAGCCATTGTCGATCACCCTCATTTCTCTTGTTTGGGTCTCCGATCTTGACATAAAGACTCAAATGTTCCAAAGTCTCCTCAAAACAATCACTCTATTTTTTACACACTGAACAGAGGGCACTTCGAGGACAGGGTTCCCTAATCTCACTTCTGATGAATGAAGTTTACGCGGGTAGATACTTGAGTCCTACTGTGTTAAGATTCCGCAAGCAACTGTCATTAGTATTCTTTTAATTCATGGATAAGTCTGCAGTTGTTTGGCGATGATATAGTGATTTATTTTTGGTCTCTGCAGTTATAAGTCGTAGTTAGATGTATTAACGATACCAAAAATTTATCATTCCAAACCAAGTCAACTCGGTACAGCCGAATGTGGAATTAATTTGTGCAATGTAAAGGGGTTTCGGTTTATGTGAATTTCAGTTGAGTTGTATCGCATTCAATCTAAAAATAAACTGCGGATACTCACATGGATTGAACTTGCATCATTGTGTCAATTTCGTGATGAAACCGTAGGCCCTAATTTGGGAATTCACCACGGACACTCTATGCCGTTGGTTGAAAAACAAATTAGGGTAATGTGTGTTCTTCTATTAAATACTCAGAATTGTAAAAGATGTTAAGTGTGCTTCAAGGATAAAAATCCATGGTTGAATATGCACAGCGTATTCAGTCAAGGAAACAAAGGAATACCTGTAGTCGTGCCCTAGTAGAAGTTATAAACATGCCCTCAACAGTTTGAAAGAAGTGCTTCCGAAATCTTCCAACCAAGTTCGGTTCTCCACCTAAGAACCCATCTTTAGAGCCTGCCGATTGATCCCTGCTAACTTGATCAATTAGCCTGTGTCTCGGTAATGTTTGTAGATGTTGGAGTAGGTTGTGAGAATTAGAACAAAGGAATTTCCACAGTGCAAAGAAATAGTACTCTATTTTATTTTCTTTGTGTATTGAAAATTGGAGGGAAAGGTTGTAGTAAATTCAAAAGGGTACAGTTAGCATAACAAGCAGCATAATTGGTACTATTTTGGTAAGTTGAATAAGTTTATTTGAAAGGTGTGTTTATTTGAAAAAAGGTGAAGATCTGTTTATAAGTCTGAAACAAAACAGAGTTGAAAGAACAATTATTGAAATTTGTGAAGTAAGTTACATTGGTTACTTGGTGAGTTTCAATTAAACCAACACTTGATGCAGAGGGAAGGGTGGTGGTCTTCAAAACACAATGAAAGTTTGATAATTTCGGAGGTCTAGGCACTTGGGCTTATCAATCACCTCAATTTCTTCAGGAACCTGACTTGACAAGGCTTTGCTCAATACTCCTAGATGATACTTTTGGTGTTGTAGGCTAGTAATAACTTAGATGCAAGGAACTCCAAAGTTCAAAATCAACCCCACTACTCCCAATTCTCAAAATGCACTCAAACTGTTTCAAAAGCCTAGTAAAATTCCTGCAGTAGACTTGGAAGGGAAATAACTTTATGTTTTCTCAAAACACTAGACAATATGATAACGTTTTCAAATACCCTTTTCAAAACTCTACAACATACCAAAATCTTGTATACTATTACTTTGGACCAGTAACCCAAAACATGGCAATTGCGCTGTTTCAAGGCACACAAATTGACTAGTTTTCCAAAGGAAGTATCAATCAAAGATGTCCTATCGACCTCAACTCTTGGATAGTATTTACTTATGCCTCAAATTTCTCAATTCCCAAAGGAATTAGACCCCGGTGCTTTGTAACATCAAAACCCCTAAATTGTGACTTCAAACCCCTTGATATCTAGGGCTTCCTCGTTCCCACAATTCTCCACACTCTTGCAACAAATTAGAGATGGATTCACCATCCTATGAACATCACGTGATGTTCCCAAACACCAAATATCTCCTTTGTTGGGTAGATGGCTCACTGCTACACCTTAGCCACCGTTTCCACTGGTTTTTCCTCTTTATTCAGGCTGTAATCACTCTTATCCCACACGATTCTGCATATGCAGTGTCAACAACATATCATACATGTTAAAAGGTTAACATTCCATGAATATCAGGCCTCCATACTCATGGAATGGTTCTCATTTCCTTAAAAAACCTACTGCAGTAACAAAATAATTAAAACAAAAGATCACTGGTCTACAACTGGTGCGACAGTGGCTTTAACACAATTTGGAAAACATCAATTAGAAATGTAAATGGTTACTAAACCCCTGTCAATGCATTAGGAAATCCAAATCAATCAAATTTGAAACATAGCAATGAGTCGGGTAGCAGATAACAGAGTTGTTTTATTCTTCACCAGTTTACACACCAGCGCAACAGCAACTTTAACAGAATGTGATTCATCAAATAGCAATTGAAACAGATAAAGGGACTCTATTAATTCATATGAATCTCAATTGATACAATCTTTCAAAATGAAAGAATAGTATATTGATGAGTTTTTATTCACCACTGTTACAAAACCCCCACACCAGTCTCATTCACTGTCGCATAATAGAGATTCCACAAGATTAAATAAGTTATGAAACTATCTCAACCAACTTGTCGTTGAGTTGAGGATAATTCATTAAACAAAACAAACTACAACTAAACTCTAACTTCCCTCCACAACCTAAACTAGCCGATTGTATTCAAATGTTTGAATTTGAAAAACCATACAATGGTTTTATTAAACATTAAACTCTTTTCTATAAGGTTCCTATTGCCTTAAACCTATCCCTTGACCCATTCTAGACTTCTTAAAACATTAAAGAAGCTTGGACAACATTTAGTCCATCATAAACAACTAATAGTCCCTTGAGGACATTACAAGTATGAAATTCAGTCCTTTGAGGACATTATAAATGTGTTCAAACATTACATCATTATAGGATATGGGATGGATCCTTTAGGACCTAATTGCTTACATAAAGTCTTAGCCAATGTATCCAGACTACTAGGGAGCAGAGTGTATGAATCCTTTAGACTGTACAACTTTTTCATTTTATTATCCTTTCCACGATACACTGCTAATTCGTAAAGCTTAAGGTTTCTCATCATAGGTTTGATGGTATACTTATCACCTTGAGTAGCATAATATTTCATTAAGATAATACCATCGAATCGTGAGAAGTTATGGAAGTAAACAGATCGAATCTTATGTTGAGCAGCAACCATTGCTAAACGCTCTATAAAGTCAAACAACATTTGATTACTCCTCTTTTCAAATTCGGGTATAAATATGTGATCTTCACTGAAATATGTTTCAAAGGCATAATCCGGCTTGGCACCAACATCTTCACCCGGCTTAACCACTAAGAAGCCTACAGCGTAAGGCACATGTACATCATTGATTAGAATAGTCTCTGTATCGGCTACAATTAAAGCTTGCCTATCCTTAGTTGTAGGTTTTAGTGTAGGTACATATTTGGTATACCTACTTTTTCTTCCCATAGGTGTAACTTCTTGTGGTTCACCACCACTTATGTGTTTCACGTCTTTTGTCATGCAGTTGATTAGCTTTTTTACATACCCAGTTCAAAATTTTGAAATTTAATGCTTGTTTATGTGACTTTCTTGTGAGTACAGAGTTGTACCTTGCTCTCCTACAAATTCTGTCAACCCCTGAGGGCTATATTGTGTTTGGGAGAAAAAAGATCTTTTTTGTCATTTACTTGCTCTGATTGAAATGGGTGCTCTGGAATATGTTGTAAGGCTGCTTAATGGCCGCACTAAACGCAAGAGAAAGCAGATGCAGGTAAATCATTTTCTTTCATGGCATTTTAGTTCTGCTATGGATATGCCTGTGTTTTTACCAGTGAACAGTGAGCTGGTAGAACTTGAACAGTCAGCCTGTTCTTGATCTTGATCTTGAAAGGAATGAAATTACTAGTTGTTGAAGGAGATGGCATTGAATTTTGCATCAAAGAAAAATAAAGAATCCCACAAGAAGCTCAGTAGTTGGTATGAGTGTTTCACTCTTAAAAGACTGCTACTGAAAATCAACTGTATATGTTTTTGGATCACTCCCATTTTCTTGATGATAGATCATTAAATATGATCTGAAACATCAAAAATAAATAAAAATTTTGCAACTTGCTAAATCTTTCACAACTACTTGGAAAAAATAACATGCACCCTGGAATAGATAGGATGAGCATTAATAAATTTTAGTGCAAGTCATAAAAAAAGAAGTGTAACTAAATCATAGCAAATGAAATAATTCCACTACATTCTTCACAGTCATCTCAAGGAAATTTGACATATCAGCATGTCCGAACTCAATATCTTTGATCTCATAAAGAGGAGAGGTCAGTTGAGTAGGTGGAATTACATTTTGTTATCTATCATACTAATACTTTATAATTTTTCTGAAGCAAATGATGGTTCTTCTGACATAAAAAGGAACATAAAAGGCTGTAAAGAAAACTCCATAGCATTAGAGCATCATCTTGTGCTATAGGGGAAGCCATGGAACTCTCTTCAAGATGAGAGGGTTGCAAAATAAAAGCAATACTTGGGTTTATCATGAGAAAAGGAAATGTGGGATAAAAATGACTTTAAAATGAGGTCATAGGTGAAATTTGAACCTTGGAAAGAATATTACAAGTTTTAAACACATAAACATTTAACTTGGAAATGGAAAAAAAAATTATTGCACTTCACACATACATGGTAAATATGTGAATGTACACTTGTAATCGGGTCTCAGAGACATAATTTCAAGTGTTTTCAAGTGCATTTTGGGCTATATTTGCATTTTCAAAGGTCAATTGCAAGTGGAGGGAAGAATATTTGGCATTGTAAGTGTAAAATATGCACCACAAGGATGCATTTTGGGTTTTGGAAGGCATATTACAGGTTTGGGAACATGCTTGCAATTTTTATGTTGTAATAGAAACTTGCAATGAGATCCTTCAAACCTCAAATTACTAAAGAGTGCACAATTCAGTTCTTAGGAACTTAAATACAAGTTGGACAATTGCAAATTTGAAGATATCAAATGCAAGTAAAAATACTTTCAATATGGGAGCTTGAATTATAGTCCTTGAGACTTGAAATTTGTTATGAAAATTGTATATTTTTTAATCTAATGTATATTTTAACTAGAACACTATCATCTTCAAAATCCTATATGAAATCTATATGACTATGTTTGACTCATATAATTGTGATCTCTCTAGCATTATGATGTCATTTAATATGTCTTGCTAAAGCTTGTATATTTTGTTCCTTTTGCCATGTCATGTAATATGTCTTGCCTTGTAGCTTATATGTTTTGAAATTGCTGTTAGGCCTTGTAGCTTATATGTTTTGATTGCTGGAGAGCTTCTAGAACTAAGCAAGAAGACCATTGCATGAGTTATATCCGCGCGCTCAGGTATGAAAATTGTATATTTTTTAATCTAATGTATATTTTAACTAGAACACTATCATCTTCAAAATCCTAGATGAAATCTATATGACTATGTTTGACTCATATAATTGTGATCTCTTTAGCACTATTATGTCATTTAATATGTCTTGCTAAAGCTTGTATATTTTGTTCCTTTTGCCATGTCATGTAATATGTCTTGCCTTGTAGCTTTTATGTTTTGATTGTTGGAGAGCTTCTAGAGCTAAGCAAGAAGACCATTGCACGAGTTATAGCCGCGCGCTCAGGTATGAAAATTGTATATTTTTTAATCTAATGTATATTTTAACTAGAACACTATCATCTTCAAAATCCTATATGAAATCTATATGACTATGTTTGACTCATATAATTGTGATCTCTCTAGCACTATGATGTCATTTAATATGTCTTGCTAAAGCTTGTAAATTTTGTTCCTTTTGCCATGTCATGTAATATGTCTTGCCTTGTAGCTTATATGTTTTGAAATTGATGTTAGGCCTTGTAGCTTATATGTTTTGATTGCTAGAGAGCTTCTAGAGCTAAGCAAGAAGACCATTGCACGAGTTATAGCCGCGCTCAAGTATGAAAATTGTATATTTTTTAATCTAATGTATATTTTAACTAGACTTTTAGCTTATATGTTTTTAAATTGCTTTTAGTGGCTTAATGTTGTAAGGTCTCTTGAAATAAGACCTTCAGGCGGTTGGTCAAAGTTTTACAAATAATCTTATCCACAAATTTGCCTAGAGCAATTGACTAAATGTTATAAAAGGTGATTGGGTTAAATGTCTTAGGAATAAAGTCAAAGAAAGTATTTTTAAAATATTAAAGTATTTAACTAGGTCTAAGAAGATTTGTGTACTTTCGACAGTTTTGCTTAGTTTGTGAAAGTTGTAGACCGAAGTTTTCATAGCCCGATTTTTGCTTCCTGCGAAGAACGATAATGTTAGATAATATAAGTGAAGAACAAAATAGGGAGACAATCGCTAGATTGTGGTCTAACTTGAAAAGAAAAGGTGATGGAAAATGTTAGTGTCCCTGCAAAATTTGTAAGGGCTTAAATCGTAGAAGACTGCTAATCAAAACAGTTAAGAGACATTGTAGGGAGAATGGTCACATTGAAGGGGGGCATGACTATCATCCACTGGTAAGTTGTTCATTATATCATTTTAACAATTTATATACATATGAAATCACTTGATGATGAGTTGATGATCATGGTTTATTTATGTTAATCAATTTTATATAGGTTGATCTCCCCAGGGAAGTACATGATATGAACCACAACAATCCGAAGAATATGGTTTTCGAAGTGGAGGACCATGGAGGTGCGAATATCCAAGGTGAAGATAATGATCCCATGGAAGATGACGATCATGCGCCAGAAAACACAATTGAAGATGATGGTATAAATACATTGATCCATGACACATTTAGTCCAAATGTATCTGATCATGATGATGATGATAGCCTCGATGTACCTCTACTTGAGAAGGCATACGAGCCCCTATACAAAGACTCCCAAACAACTCTTCTCTCTATTGTATTGTTGTTGTTGAAATTGAAGGTTATGAATGGTTTATCCAACATAACAATGTCACGTATGTTAAGGTATGTCATATATGTCTTTATAGTTAACAAAGGGTGAATAATGTACCACTAATATTGTTTATATTAACAACTTATATTTTTGTTGTAGATTGATAGGCGAGTTTTTGTTACCACCATCAAATATTCTACCTCACTCATATCGAGAATTATCTACTGTTATGAAAGATATTGGAATGGAGTATCAAGCAATACATGCTTGTCCCAATGATCATATTATATATTATAAAGAACATGAATTTGCAACACAATGCCCTGTATGTCATACGAGTAGATATCGAACAGATCGAATAACAAAAAAGGTGCCTCACAAGGTTCTTCGTTACATCCCCATTATTCCACGGATGCGACAATTATTCAGGTGTAGTAGCTTGGCACAATTTATGGATTACCATGCACACAATAGAAGTCGAGATGACATTATTCGAATCCCTACGGATGGTTCAGCATTTATGCACATAGAGGAAAAGTGGCAACACTTCAAAGAAGAACCTCGTAATCTCAGGCTTTCATTGGCAGCGGACGGTGTCAATCCATTTGGAGAGATGAGATCTGTTTACTCGGTGTGGCCTATTTTTGTTATCAACAATAACATTCCTATGTGGATGTCAATAAAGAGGGAGCACATTATGTTGGAAATGATTGTTCCAGGTATTTTATCATTTGATAGTTATTAATTTACATGTACATACAAATCTTGCAATAAAATGGTCACAATAATTATGTAATGTTACTGTTCATTCAAGTAGGTAAATATCAAGTTAAAGATATGAATGTATATATTGAGCCTCTTATCGACGAGTTGGTGGAGTTATGGAACGGTGTCACTATGTATGATGTGTCTAGACCAATAGGACAAAGACAATTTCAATTCCATGCAATACTTGCATGGACAATACATGATGCCCCAGGGCTAATACATTTTTGTGGTATGTTATAGTGAATTCAAGTTGCGCATGATAATTCTAATTATAAAAATCAACATATTTAATAATCCAATTATATCATTATCTTGTAGGTCTTCAAACAAAGAGAAAATTTGCATGTCTAGTTTGTGGTCCAAAGATGAAATCTCGTCATTCAAAAAGTTTAGGAAAGCAGGTGTTTGATGAGTGTAGACACTTCCTCCACAGGAATCATAAGTATCAAAGTACGAAAAAACATCTTTTCAATGGGAAAGAGGAGACTACATCAAACCCACGAAGAATGACACCTCGCCTATGGAAGTTGGAATATAATAGAATTAATCGTCGAGGTAATGTCGTTCGACCTAATGGTTTATGTTTGTAATTTATATATTTCTATTGTGATTTTTGTTTACTAATTATGTAATTGATGATCGTGAAGGTCGTCAAGGCACTACTGACAACCTTCCAAAGGGACTAAAAAGCTATCCCAGACAATTTAGTAGGTTGCCCTACTACGAGCACCTACAAATTGTGCATTTGTTTGATACTATGCATATTGGAAAGAATATAACAGAGACATTGTGGAAAATATTGGATGGAAGGCGTGACAAAGAAAAAATTGTCAAAATTTGTAATGACATTCATGAATCCAATCATGCACTGAAGAATTTCATTCACTCAAATAGCAATAGAGATCAGATTAATATAAGTGCCCTTCCTTGGTTATTAACGGAGCAGGAAAGTGATGCCATAAAAGAAGTCATACGAAAAATTTGATTTCCCATAGGATTTGCTGTGAACATAAACAATCTCATATCAAAGAAAAGTGAATTTGGGCCAGGGCTCAAAACGCATGATTGGCATACTTTCATCAAGGTAAGTTATGTTCTTCTGTATTTACAATATATTCATAAACTACATGTACTGTTCATTATGTTATGTTAGAAAATAATGAAATGATTGGTTTATAATTACTGTAGTACGTGCTACCTCTATCTCTCCCAGAGCACTTCAACAATAACATCAAACAAGTGATATATGATCTTGGAAAATACATGAGGTAAGCAGTAATATCTGTTCAATTTGTTGTATATATTTATTATATTCACGATTTGTTTTTCTTGCTATGTAATCTATTGTATATTATTTTGTAAAGTCTCGTATTTATATATTTTTTGTGACTTGAATCTCTTAATGTAGGTGGTTGTCATCTAAAGAAATCCATAAAGAAGATATAAACTATTGGAAGAGAAGAATTCCTCATTTACTGTGTGAAATGCAAAAGTGTCTACCTCCAACATTTTTCAATGCACAAGAACACTACCTCATACACCAAGTTGAGGAGATTGAATTGTGTGGACCTGTACACACTAGGTCAATGTGGATGGTTGAGAGGCACTTGAAATCTTTGAAAGCTTTGGTTCGACAAAGAGCGCATCCTGAGGATTCTATGGTAGAGGGATATATGGTATACCAGACTATGGTGTACATTACTGAATATCTTCCTAAGTTTGCATCAAATATCCATGTAGATCGCATTTGGGATCTCGACCCTTTTAAAAAAAATTTGAGTATGTTGATCTAGATACCCCCTATCCCATAGATGACTGTAAGTTTCACTGGACGATTGGAATGTTGCTGCAGAAACACAAAAAATGTCCCCAACTATAGAAAAGTAAAACTTCTGTAGTGTATTTACATCTATATTGATAATCTTATCATTGTGGAAGAAAAAAATCTGGAGTTGATTATGATGTAGGGAGGTGTTAAACTGCTTGAAAAGATGGCCAAAAAGGTAGAAGATCCACAAACGGTTCAGATTGTTGGGAGCATTGGCAAACTTGTGTGGGAAAATGGTATGTCTTTATCATGTATGTTTAGTAAACTTGAAAATTCTTTTGTAGATTAGTCCTACCCATCATGTCTAATCTTGACATTGTAAATGGAAAGTGTATAAGTTAGCCAATAAATAAGATTATACTTTCCACATTGTATTATGGGAAGAAACTATAGCAATTTTGCAATTGAATAGAGAGTTATGAATACAAAAGTTCAATTCATAAAGGATTGTGTTACTGAATAATCTCTCTTATCATGCCTGACCGTCTCTAACTTGAAACATATGAAAGAGTTATCTGAGGTTAGGATAAAGTCACTTCATAAACAAAATATGTGATCAAAGGATTTGAATGCATTCAATGTTTATTATTTTTCTTGAAAAGCTCTTTTGTTTGCCCACCTGTTGAAGTATTCCAATTTTCATCACCTCACAATAAGAATTGGCTCTAATTGTTAAAAGGCCCAATAAAATTTAGTCTCCATATGTTCAATAATTTCCTTCTTTTCCAATTGTTATAACCTTACTGTAAATATTATGTAGAATTGTGTATAGAGTAGGACACTAGATCCTGTCCAACAACATCTTCTATGCCATCTTATAGGGTGTCCATGTGACCTATCATGTTGAGCGTTCTTCCTGTACTGTTTCTTGCATCAAACGCCTTTGAAAGATGATGTCAAGCCCCATGTTTTGTAAAAGTCCATTGATTAATTGGAAGGTCTTTAAACAGAGCACACTCTTCTTTATTTTTAGAAGTTGCATATTGAGAGTAGGATGATGTCAATAGGTAATTTTTATTTCCTCTATCAATGAGGATGCAACTAGATTCTAGCATATGACTTTAAACTTGAAATATATGTAATATAGATGAAAAACATAGTAATGCTCTTTAGATTTTCTTGGCAAATGTTTGTTATTAATTTTTTGTTATATCAATTTGCCTGAATTATGTAGGATCGTGAGCCTTTGAGTGATGATGATGATGATGATGATGATGATGATGATGATGATGAAATTTAGAGGTATGCCATCAATCCTTAATCTATTTAATATTCATTTCTTGATAGAAATATATTTGTCTTATATGGTTACATAGTTTATTCATTATCTATTTAAAAGCTACAAGTTTCAACTACAAATAGAATACTGCTAATCTATTGATATAACAATAGAATACTACTAATCTATATCATCCAACAGTTTTACATTTGGGTTGAGTGCTTGAAGTGCCTAAGGCCCTAAACATTATCACTTGGTAAGAATATTTGGACAAGAACAATTACCTAGCTAAGAAGAGCTAGGATAATGTTTTACAATTGAAATGAATAAAACATAAAACCAGTGAAACATGGGTGCGGGGATATGTCAGGATGGGGGGACGCCGGGATGAGTTTTGGGTGCGGGAAAAAAAAGGGCCTCAATTTCGGGACAATGAGGGGGAGGGAGGGAGGTACTACATACTATACATATATAACTTGAAATGTTAATTACAAAAAGATGTTTCAATTTAACATACCAAATTGAACTACTAAGTTACATACCAAATTGAAATACATGAACTAGAACCATTGAACATTCAACATAGTAACATAATCATTTAAACATAGTAATATAAACTTTAAAGTTATAAACATACAACTATCATGTTCTACTATCAAATGACAAAGATTCAAAATTCATTGTTCAAATATGAAATATCAATATGTCATATATGTAATAAGATACATCATAAAGATGATCATGATTACAATATAACCTATTAAAAAAAATTAAAATGTTGTATTTTATTTTATTTTTAACCTTTATTGGACTGTCGAAATGGGAGACTTCTGGGCATCTCCTTCATGGTCGAGGGACATCCAAACATCTCCCTGTCTCCATCCGAGACGGCGAGACGTCTCCCATTGAAATGGTGATGGAATGGCTACTCCGCCCAACTGTCGGGACACTGTCTCCCTATCCCAAGTGCGTCCCCATCTCGGAAACATCCGGGTTTTAGGGGGAGACGTGTCTCTAAGTTATCCTGGTAAAAACCCTACCTTTTGCTTGATAAATCACTTGCAAAATGAAATCTTCTTGCTCCTCTTGCTCCTTTTGATCTTGCAATCACTTGCAAAATCAATTTCCAAGCTCTTTCAAACTCTTTTTCTCACTTTCATCTTAGCGGTTGCAAAAATGTGGATGCCAAATGAAACAAGCAGTAATAAAAAAAAATTTTAAAAACTTTTTAAAAATTATTTTTGGGGCTGCCACAGCCGACCGCACCCCGTCCCATCCCGAGTGCGGTCGAGGGACACTTGGGCAGTACCCAAGCACCACACCCCCGCACCCAAGACCCTGATCACTTGACTGGTGCGGGGATGGGTGTGGTTGGGGTGCGGTGGCTCCCAGCCGTTGGCACCCGGTACTCTGGGGTTTTGAGGGGGGTGCGCGTCCCTGTGTTTCACAATCTTAAAAAAGGAACAGTGTAAAAACTGAGAAGGCTATAATGCCTTGTACGCTCTGCATTATGTCTTAATCATTTCATTGAGCCAATATGATCGCCACCAACTGAGGCCTTCTCCCTTTTATATTAGAATATTGTAGTAGGTTCATTCTATGCTGGTGATATTTTTATTAGATGACAAGTTAAGCATACATTACTATTTACTAATATTTAAAATGATTATGAAAATGCTTGTCAGGATCAAGACTTGAGAAATCACATAGTAAATCAAACTAAAAGGATTGGTTTTGGCATGAGTTACCCATTACATTCAATCAAGGAGATTATCACTTCATTAGGGAAAATGGAGATAACTTATTCTATAAATTTTTTGGACTCATGGTGAAATTTATCTATTTTAAAGCTACTTTACCTACCCGTCACATCTCCCCACCCCCAGGATTGGTGTCTAGTCCATACTGTATTTGGATTCTGAATTAGAGTCTTTTTGGATTTTGCTAGGGTGTGCTTATCTGTATTGAGGTTTGTCTTGGACAAATACACACAAACCAATGTTGAATCCAATGGCATTTGATGAATTTTGCAACAAACTTGTGGCAGTTTATGCATTTTTTGGTAGTTTGTAAGGTCTATCTGTGCCCAGTGTTCTTTGTTCTGCTACAATGTAGTCTACTATTGTGGTATAGTGGAGATCTATCGATATAAAATGGTTATTGAGTAACATAAGGTTGTGGAGGCTTCTGTTGGAGAGCACAGGAAGCTTCATGTTGTTGCAAAGCTCCTTGCTATGGTGATATCTTTGCTTTGAGAATCCTTCTAGGGTTGTCAAAAGCCCATTGATTACTGTATTGCCATTCAGCTAGCAACCATTCAGGTTGGATAAACCCCTTTTGCCAATATGCAGAGGTGATGGCATGGACTTCTACAGTTCATAGGTGGGAAGGGTAATATTAGCAATGTACCCTCCTATTTTTGTTATAGTCTGTTAACTTTGTGTTAGCAATAATGGTACCAATGATACCAAAAGCTTACTTTAACTGTAATATATTTACAATGTAACACAGTTATTTATGTTATAATTAAATTTATATATAATTTTCTATATCTAATTCCTATTTTTAGGTTGATATTTATTTTCTTAGATTTTCATAGTTTTTTAGTACAGACAGACCTGAACTCAACTTGGTTTTGCTGGATCCTCAAATCCACCCCTGAACCAAACCAAACCAGGATCTAAACTAGAACTAGCAACTTGGCTTTAAACTCAACTATTGAAAAAGTATCTAGGCTTTTCTGCAAAACAAGACAAATAGGCTATAGCGATTAATGAAATGAAGATGAATGTTCTGAATAACTATATTTTTTACATAAAGCTAATTAGAGATGCATAAACATGCCTTTTTTTCAAGGAGAGAATTGTTCATGAAAATTGGGAATGATCAATTATTTTTTACTTAGTGGATGTTTATATTCCTTTAATTTATATGGACTTGAAGTTGAAGTTGTGTTGCACCAGTTTGTGCAGATGTATACCATCTTGATTTTAAAATCTATTTCTAAAAGCTTTAGCCTATTTGCAGGTGCGGACTCTTCATTCCTTAGACCATCCTAATGTTCTAAAGTTTTATGCATGGTGAGTTAGTGATGATAGGTTGTGTTTCTTATTTCTAGTCCTTTTGTAGTCTAGTAATTTCTCCTGCTTTTCATTCCTATACTGTTTCATATGTGACGGCTCTGCCATGTTGTAAGTCATTAGTGAGTTTTGTAATGGATTGAGATGTTCTTTTCCACATTAATTAAAGTGAAGGAAATACAGATTGTTCATATAGAAAAGGAAAGATTTTGAAACTTAATTTGAGCATAAGTGTAACATGGTGCACAAATATACTCTATATTTGCATCTGATAGGTTTACCTTTTTAGGTACAAGACTTCTGCACATCTGTGGCTTGTGCTCGAGTACTGTGTTGGGGGGGGATCTTCTAACATTATTATGGCAGGTAATTTTTTTTGGATCCTATTACTTAGTAATCAATTCTTTCTTAACAAAGAAAATCATGTACATAATTATTACAGGTAAGAATTTTCTGTAAATCTTATTTTTTAATAACCAACCCTTTCTTAACATACAAAATTATGTTTTTGTGTTAAGACTAGGGCGGTTTGATATTAAATTGTTTCCAAAAAATTGAAAATTGAATATGTTTTAGTCTTAATGCCTCCTGCTTTTGGTCAACTGAGGTTCATATAAGGCATATAAACATTTTAGATAATATTCTCCCCCCCTCTCTCCTTGTCTCTCCAAGTATGGATAAAAACCTGTATTGTATGTCTACATTTTTCCCTCTTAAGAGATGGTTCATACTTTTGATCTCATGTTGTCATTCTCTTATGATTCTATTCTCCTGAAAATAGTTAATGTATTATGTGTAGAGTCTATTTACAACAAATGAGAACATTTGCAATGAAGGTGTGCATTGCAGTGTCTTTTAGAGTTAGAATTTTTTATTTTTGAGTACATTAAAAATTGGAAACATAGCTTTATCTCCTACCTTTTTTATGAACAGTTATCTAGTTGACAGATAATTTTTGCATCTAGACTTGGTTTGACTACAGTATTTTACATATAAAACAAAAGCTAATTGTGGTGATTGATTTTAGGATGTATCCTTTGTTTTGAATGAACAAATTATTCAGCCTTTTTTCTTGATATTTATTATTAATACAATAAGCTTATTTGAACACCTATCTTTGGAGCTAAATGAGGTTTTATGTTGTTTGGCTTCTTTGCTTCATTGTGGTTAGTAAGTCAACTAGATTTGTCAAACCAATAAACATTAGGACCATAGGTTGGTAGAAGATGTGTAACGTGGAAGCCTCATGGTTTCTTTTGTTTAAGTCAAAGAGAACTAACACTCAGTCTTTCCACTAGACTCTTTAATCATAGGCGAATTGCGACGGGGGTAATTTGTACCCAAAACAAGGTAATTTGTCCCAGTAATTTTTTTTTAATTTTTTTTTGTATTCGTCGCAATTGCGACGCACACACAGCGAATTGTGATGGGGGTGCTATATAGGCGATGCCCACTCCCGTCGCATTTGCTTCAGGCAGGCAACGCACACACAGCAAATTGCGACGGGGGCGTTGTATAGACGACGCCCACTCCCGTTGCATTTGCTTCGGGCAGGCAACGCACACACAGCAAATTGCGACGGGGGCGTTGTATAGGCGACGCCCACTCCCGTCGCATTTTCTTCGGGCAAGCGTCCCAATTGCGATGCCAAAACAAAGCAATACGGCGGATTTGTTGTATTGGCGACGCCAAAATGCCGTCACAGTTTCTGCGGTTGTTCGTCGCACTTGCGATGGTTATCGCATGATCGCATGCGGCTTCCCAAGTGCATGCGACCATGCGACAAGCCGTCGCAGTTGCGCGGGTGTTCGTCGCCATTGCGACGCTAATATAAGGAATTGTAACGAGGTTGATGTCAGATTGAAGGGGCTTCATAGCAACGGATTGAAGTCGTAATTGCGATGGAAAAGGAAAGACGTCATATTTTGCAACTAAAAAATAGCAACGTCTATTACTGTCGCAATTGCAACACATGGCTGTCACAATTGCGACACATAGCCGTCGCAAATCGATGCCAAATTTATTAGTGCTTGTTAGGGATCACTATGTTGTTGTTGTTTTAGGTGTTGTTCTCTTTCTGGGCATGCTAGCCCTTGGTTGTACTTTATTATTTATGATTTAATAAATTTTTACCTCTCTTTTCTAGAAATATAATTTTTATCTAGTTTACTTTATGATTACATTATTTCTTTGTGCAATTTCATGAGAATTAGTAGCTACTATAGACACAAATGAAGATGGTTATTTTTAGAAGACCTAAGATAAAAGACATGTGATCCTATAAGATCCAAAGTGACAAGCATGCATTATTGTAAATGTGTGTCTAATTAAACATATTATCAATTAACATTGAGGACATGTAATTAAGAGGAGGTTACAATAATTAATGTGTGTTGAACTAATAGTGTAGAGATAATTCATTATATTACAACAATTAAATATTATAATTATGGTGGCATTATAACATAATGAAGAGAGAGTCTAAATATAATGTGAAATTAATAAAAATACAAATTATAAGATTATATATTTAATATTTAAAAATCATAAAACATAAAATTAATTAAATTAAATATAAATTATTAATAAGTTTTTTTTTTAAAAAATTAATCTTAAGTTTATTTTCAATTTGAAGATCTTTGAATTGAATATTACATCAGTATTAATCTTCTTAGTTATAATACCAAATTAATAAATAAATTAATAAATCAAGAGGTACTTGTATTTAAAGTGCACTTAGATGAAAGAATTCAAGCAAATCATATGCTATAATTTCGACTCCAATCAGAACAATAACCACTTGCAATCAAAATGTTCATCTACAAATGAGTCACTAAAGTAATTCATTTGTTCTCCCTACATTCATAACTGCACTTCTTTCTTCTCAAAAACACATTAATCCAACCAAATCCATTCATTAATGACTGCAAATTTCTAGAATTCATGAATATTTCTAGATATGATTGTGTGAGAATATTTTTTACCATCAACATTTCAGATCATACTCTATGATCCATCATCAAGATGAGAGAATTCAAGAATGTAAAAATATTCTGACAAAAATACTCTTTGATTTTTCATCCTTGAATTCTCTCATCCTGATAATAGATCATAGAATATAATCCGAAACATTAATAATAAAAAATATTCTAACACAATCATATTAAAAAATATTCATACAAATTCATTCAGTCAATTTTTATTTATTATAAACACCCCTCAATAGATTAAATTAGAAACGCCCACTTCACAAGATCAGCATGCATTCAAGAGACTATCTAAAACAAACCAAAACAAAATCAAAATCAAAATTTGCCGGTCCTCATTAAAAAGGTATGCACATAACAACTAACACCTTGTCTATTATGTGGGTCATTGAAAGCCACAAATGACAAATAAAGTGCAGGCCATTCACATGTGATTGACTACAACCCAATAAACATCTGAGAATTTCATGTTAGTGTTCTTCTCTGATGCTCTCAAGAGAAGGTCTCCAAGAAGCAGTTAAGCAAGGCTTTTGGAATGCGAGGAAACTGCATTTGGCTTCAAAACTCTGAAGTATAAAAGATGCCAGAGCTTCTTCCTTACTCTTCCCTTGAGAAAAAATCTCTGCAAGCTGTGTTGCAGGGATTCGAACCTTGATCCTGCAGCCTTGTCTTCCCAGTTTCAGTGTCTCAATGCATGAATTGTTCTCAATGCAAGAAACCAACTGAACTTCTTGAGAGATGAAAGGGATATCATTCATGGCAGCAGAGGATAATGGATGCACCACCTCTGCTCTCCCAAAGCATATGCCCATGGATAAAAACACCTTTAAACCCACAATTATATCCACAACTATATCCACAATTATATCCACAGGCAAGAAGAGAAGCTCCTAAAACACACACAGAGAGAAGAGATATGAACATGCAAGCTTTGGGCATGGGATAGTTATAAACAATGGAAGAGAGCAGGTAACCTAATACCCAATAACTTTGCCGGCCGCCGCAAAATTTTGTCACTACTATAAACTACGTTGATTTCCTTGTTGCATGCATTGACATGACCAATGAAACGTGCCCAAAAAGGGCGAATAATGTGAATGAAAGGAACAAAAATGGTGAAAGGGAGAATAATGTGAATGAAAGGAACAAAAATGGTGAACGTAGGTATTCTAGAAGCGCCCAAGCACTTTTATCAGCATGCCAGTTATAATTTGAGAAGAATTTGAGAATGGTTTGTTGGGAGGAATTTGGGAGTAAAGTGAGTGAAGGGGACAAAATGGTGAGCTTAGCAATTCTAGAAGCGCCCAAGCACTTTTCTCAGCATGGAGAATTGTTTGCTCGGTCTTTAAACCTGCCCCCTTCTAGAAATCTAATCCACGTGGTTGTAGTGCTTTGTAGATTGATTGTTCATTTGCAGCTCAAGCGTAAAAAGCCTCCATGCTGATAGTTTTCTGAAGATCTAAATGACTGGAAGTAGAAAGAAAAAAAAAATTGGTTGTTGGAAGTTTGCTTCCTGAGGTCGAGAGGGATTGTTTGAGATTTATCATCACTTAATTCACAGTTAGTTCTTACAGTTCAAAATCTAAGTTTATATAGATAGTTTTCGGTTTTCGGGGCTAGGAGAAGTCACACAACAATCGTTGGGGTCCAATACCTGTGATCTTTTTGTCATGTTTACTCTCAAATTACTAGTATTAAAAGAGTCCTAAAAATGAAAACACATTTACTAATAGGCGATCACACATGTACTAATAGTCGATCATTTTTTAACTTTTTTGGTTGGTGATTGGCCCATTTGTGCACCACTATTGGGACATTTCATAAAAAACTACTGGGCCATTTGGCCACAAGTACTAGCATTTTTGAGTGAACGACTATTGGTGCAAGAAGATAGCGTGGGTATCAGGTGACACTTTTGAAATTTCACTTTTTGACCACTTAGCGCTCAACAATCTCTACAGAGATATCCGTGAATACCCAAAAGCCGAAACCTTAGTTTTAAGCTCTTAACTCACCTACCAAGATACACCAAAAACATTGATGAAATATGACTTACGATTTAGGAGTTCTACGTGCATGAAGTTAGCCTGGGTGGCTACTAGGTCATCTCCCCTATCTTATGCACTAATTAATGTATTTTTGATACTATTCATTCTATTTGTATCATTCATTTAATTCTATTAATTGGTACCAATAAAATTTGTTAGTTTTTAAAGTTGGAACATATATAACTAAACAAAAATTCTATCGTTTATTCAATTTTATTCATTGGTGTCGATGAATTTTGATGTTTTTAAATTATAAGTGTATATAAATAGTTTTTAGGACTATTTTCTGTATGAAGACGTCTTTTATCTTCCATTTGTCCAATTTTATTAATTGCTACCAACAAATTTTATTGTTAATTCTACATGTCATCCAATTTTATTAATTGGTGCTAATAAATTTTATTGTTGTTTGTTGTGTTATTGATGGTTTTTTTAATCAAATGTATTAGGAAATTTTTTAATAGGATTATTTTAAATATGAAAAAAGGGTTAGGGGCTTTTTTAGGAAGACATTTTATCATTCTAGAATTTAATTTGTTATTCAATAATAAGGGCCCGTTTGGCGCTTGGAATTAATCTAGAATAGGCATTATTGAATGCAAGAATAAACTAATTCGTTGTTTGTGGCGGTTTTTTGAATTCTCGAATTAGAAAACTAATTCCCATTTTGGGCCTTATGCTTGCATTAGTTAATTCCGAAAAAAAGGTGGAATTAAACTTATTCCAGGGATAAACTTTTCATGGATTCGAAATTACATCAAAATGTATAAGTTTTTTGGGTCCGTGCATGAACGGTTAGGGAAATTATAATCTTGTTTTTTTAACAATTTTTTTTTATTATTATTTTTTTTAATAATTTTTTTTTACAATTTTTTTTATAATCTTATTTTTTTAAGTTAATAATACATATTTTAATTTAAAAATACAAAAGTTTTTATAATTTTTTTATAATAATTTTTTTAATAATTTGTTTTTACAAAAAAAAAAATTTATAATCTTATTTTTTTAAGTTAACAATACATATTTTAATTTAAAAATGTAAAAGTTAAAAATACATATATATTTTAATTAAAAACCCAGCAACAAAAATGATAAGTTCAAAAATTAAAAATTAAAAATTAAAATTAAAAAAATAAAAAATAATTCTTATTCCAATTTCACATTATGGGATCCAAACGCAGAATAGATTATTCCAACTTTTGTTTTGAGGATTAATTAATCTGAGAATAGGTTCTTATTCTAGAATAAGCCTATTCTGGATAAGTTAATTCCATGCACCAAACAGGCCCTAATAAGGGATCATGAGTGTACATCGATACTTCTTCAAGTAAGAATCAAAGATTGAGGAGAATTTATTCCACCAAAGCCATCTTAGACATGATCCCTTATATCTTAATGTAGAGTTTTGAGCCTTAGTGGATGGTATAATCAATGAATATACAATCACTCTCAATAATTGTGCTCAACCAATTGAAATATAACCTTTGGACGTTCCCACTATTGTCATTATAATATAAAAATTTGAATTGCAAGATGAAATAGCCAGAAAGATGTCATACCAACACTACCGATCTAAAATTTTGTATAGATTTGGCATTCAAACCTAGGCCAAATTTGTCAAAAATATAGAAGATGGTGATAAAACCCTAATGAAAACTAAATATTGATCAATAAGATGTTGTCCAAAACCTCTTCCCACAAAAAAAAATTTATAAGAATTGTGAATCTAGTTTTTAGAGCTTGAATTCTGAAAATACAAATTTGGGGCAACACTAGATTAAAGATAAGTGTTTTGAGAGCTAGGTGGGTTCAACTTTAGTTTGGTAAGCTCACTGGTTACTTGAGACAATGTTTTCTTTATTGTCTCAATTTCAATTCTAAGATGATTATAAGATCCTTTTGGTGTGAGAGATTGCTGCTTAAAAAGTGTGGTTTTGTATGCCTCATACCCAGGATAAGTGCTAGTGGTGGGATAGTATGTGTTGTTGGAATTGGGTTTAACATAGGTGTATGATTATTTAGAACATGATTGACAATGAAAATAGTATTGTTCATTCTTAGAACCCCAAATGAAGGAAATACTCTGAATTTGCCACTGGCTTGAGGTTCAAGTTGTTGTGTGAATCTGATGGCCTCATTACATACTTTTTTCAAGGTGTCTATGTCTCCAAGGAGAAGCCTCTTAAGAAAAATGGGTGTTAATACGTCTAAAGCTCAAAAGTACACTTGAATTGTTGCATCAATAGGCATGTTATATGGAGCTTCCAATTTTGTATTCATCTTATGGAAAAGATGATTAAACATAGCCAAAATCTCATTAGGTTCTTTTCAATAAGATACTAGCAGGTGATATAAACTTGTTGGGTCCACAAATTTTGAATAGATTTGGAAATTTTGCCTCAAAAGCTTTCCATGTGGAAATAGATTTATTGTACATGAATTATCCCAAGGTATAAGGGAACAATTGACACAGCACATCTTGGTTAGCTATATCTTTGTGATTACACAGTTCCTTAAAGGTGTGGATATGTTCCTCGATGGTTTTTTATTCTTCGTAGATGAATTTAGAAAATAATTTCTCAAGTTTTTTTGGTAGATTGCAAAGAGGAGTCATCAAATATAAAGGTTAGCTTTGTGTGTTTGCAAAATATGCAATTGGGAAAAGGGAAGGTATATTCTATAATACCCTCTCAGATGATTATACTTTAACTCTTTGATTTGGACATTTTTCATTATGATGGTTAGAACTATATGTTTATAGTTATGCTTATTTAGATGATGATATGCTTATTAAATGTTTAGATACACTCTTTTATGATTATTGTTTAATATCTATGAAATTGGAAATCATCTACCTTTATATGTTTATGAGGAAGAAGAGCTAACCCAAGGATTTGAATCTAACAATTACTATGTATGATGTCTCATGTTTAATGTATATATGTGATTGATGTGTTTTCATGACTCAGGACAAATTCGTAGTTACTCACTTAGTTGAGGTCCACATGATGTATTGATCCTGGTCATCTGTCTGCATATGTCTTATTATGTATCTATGCACATGTATCTCTTCTCAGTGATGCAGGCTTGTAGGTACCGAGCATCGTCTCCACCTGGTCTCACAAGTCTGAGCGAGCCCTCAAAATCCTCGATTGTTGTCATTGTAATGGAGATATCACTGAGGTTCTATGAGAAGAAACTCTACCTCTGACCCTTTTTGTTCCTTAGGTGGGGAGTTCCTGAGTCAATCCTTGTGTTGATGATGTATTATTATGTTTTCTCAATTTGTTGGATTATGTGGATCTTATTGCTTGCTTCTTGCATTTATGAGCATATGATATTGTGATTGGTAGCTCTAAATTGTGTTTATGGTATAATCTATCTTGTGTTGGTAGCTACCCTATATATATATAATAATAAGATGTTCATGATATTAATAATAATATATACTTTTAATAATATTATAATGATATATGTACACATAAGCATATGGGTGCAAACGTATGCCTATGGTTACATATATTTCTATAATTATGTGGGTGTGAAAGTAATTGTGTTTTAAATAATATTAATAAATAAATAAATTATCTACTTGGATGACTAATTAATATATGGTAAAATATTTACCATAGTCTAAGAAACTAAGGTAATAGTAATTATATTAAAAACAATAGTTACGATTTGCTTTCCTTAAATAAAGGAGACCTAAATTAGATTATTATTAATATAATAAGATTGATATAATAGTTTATAAACTCCTTTCCTGAGAATGGCTTTAATAAATATATTTAAGCCTAAACTATTAACCAATTTTGGTTGGGATAGTTGCATTGGTTGGATTTTCCCATGCAACTACTCCTTCAACCTATTTACGGGAAGAATCCCTATGGGATGGGGGATTTGGTTGAAATTTATTCTTCATAAGCATTATCATTTTGGGAGATAGGAGATCGTATTGAAATCATAGTAGTTTTGGAAAGAATTGTGCCTGCATTTGGAAGGAGTTGGCTGGAAAAATAATCTCTCAAGAAGCTTCATTATTGTTTAAGATTGGATTTCATAATATTTTCAAAGGATTATTGTGGCTACATTCAGAGGGAGTCTGGAGGATTGTTTAAAGTAGGCTTAGATAGGTAGGATCTTGCTTCTCCAATGGTATCTTTGCACGACTCCAGGTAGGATCTATCCTAGAGATGATCCTCTTTATGTCTGGCTGCTATATGTTGCTTGAAAGCTATTCCATCCATTTACTTGTTGTCTTATATGATGTTTGTGCTATTGTATTATGCATGTATTATGGAATGAGATAGTTTTAGGGGAATGGAAAAACTATGTATATGTTTTGGAATATATTGTCTGCACAAATTATTTCAATTTTTGTATAAATTATTTATCTTCATCCCTATATTTGATGGAGTCTAGGATCTCCTTAGGTTTCATGTTTTACCTTTCTATTGGTTTTAGAAGTCTATAGATTTTTCTCACTGGTCTTTTTGACAGACTCGTACACATTCATCCATATCTTTTGACTCAAATAACATTTCCTCAATCTCTCCGGTCTGAAGTTGTGAAACTTGGCCCTCTCCAACATATCCAAAACACAACCCGATCCAATGGTTAATTTAATAGATATGGTTCCCGCATCGGGACTGTATTTTCTGCAACAGTCTTTTCTTCATTTTTCTCCAACAACCCACCAACTTCCTTCCATCAAATCTCATTTCTCAATGATACATGGTCTCTTGCAAGGTTAGAATAGTAAAATACATTCTTCCTACTATCTAAATGACCAAATTTGATGTCTTGTATGTTAGAGGCATTCACTTCCCAAATGACTGGTGCCATTCCAAGCTTCCCACCAATCAGCAAACCATTCCTATTCTTGTTTGCAAGCACTTGAGTGTTTTATGATTTGTCTTATTGCATATCTAGTATGTTTATGGTGTTTGGGTAAGGGTAGACAACCTAAGAACACTAGGTGAGTGGCTCTCAGTGTGGGGTTGGGGCCCTAAGTGGCTAGTACCAAGATAACCCATTGATGAGTTGTTTAAACAAATGATAATTTAATTAAAACTTATGGGGATGGAAACAAACACTAAAAAGATTAATGTATGTCTCGCCCATGCCATTAGTGCTAGTAAAAGCTATGAATGGGAGTGGGATAAGGTACCTATGCGTAGGTACGACTGAATGGCACTTGTCTATACCAAATGCATTTGGTTCCACATGTGCCTACTTGGGGGCCGGGGCCAAGAGTGGCTAGTACCAGGACAACCCAAGGGGTGAGGACTATGCGATGACACTCACCTAGCTTATCTCTTAGAGTTTCTACCTGGTCTTGTGTACCTTGGGAAGGCATTTGAGTTACATTCCTTGTTTAGTCATGGATTGGGAAAGGTTACCACAACCCTAGGAATGGCCTAGTTATCTCTTCTTGTGTGGACCTTGGTGTTTATCTCCTAGCACGGGGGAGTGGGCCTTTTGGTATCCACGTGGTTGGGTGGTAAATATTTCTTTATCGAGGTATTAGTTTCAGTTGCAGTATGGAAAGGATTCTTGCTTGTACAAATGTTCCAGTTTTGAAGAAAGAAGACTCTTTACTTAGCTTTCTTTATTTGCAATCAAATGTAAAGTTATATCATTATTGTAACCTCCCAAGAGGAGATGAATGTAATTTTATAATTTATTGTATAAATAAAAAGTGATGTAATTTGGTATGTGGTAGATTTAGGGAAAAGGAAAAAAAAGAAAAAAATGTGAACTATATGTAAAGCAGGATTGTTGGAAAAGTAAAGGAATTTAGTAAGTTTTCAAGTAAAGTGTTATATTTTACATTATTGTTGGTTAAGAAAGGACAGTGAATCAAATGTGAGGATTTTATATATTTACTCAAATTCTTAGATGAATCATTTAGATGGGATTAATACTTCAAAAGATATGTTGTTATAAAGGAATACTTAGGAATATAGATGGATCTAAATGTTAAGTTGATTATTGAATGAAAGCACTCATATTTCCTTCTAAAGATCTTTAAATGTTATGATATTGTTGGTTTAAATTTATTCAAAGTTGTTAGTACATTTAATGAAACTTAAATGGATGGTTAGTATCATAGTAGGGAACCATGGGAGGAATCTAAGCTAAACTTTGCTTATGTTATTATGCATGTAAATCTTTTAAAGTTTGAGAAAAAAAATCATAGTTCGTTACATAGGTTTTCTTTCCTAAGAGAATCTTTGTTCTCTTCCTTGGTTCCCTTGCGAGGCATGACATCTTTGGTATCAGAGCACTAAGTTGCTACATTGGGGCCCTGGGAATTTGGCCCATGTGCTTGAATTCATTTGTTCACTTAAGGAAAACTTAAAACTAGAATTCAACTAGGACCCCTAAACTTATCATTCTCGTTGCTTATGACAGGATGCCTCATATGACCCATGGTAGAAGGGGAGGTGCCCGAAATACCCCTCCTAGATATCACCAGGAAAGTTCCCAAGAAGAAGAACACTTTGAGGGGGAAGGTAGAGGGGAACAATCTGATAACCATTCTCAAGGTTTTTAGGGGGCTCAAGTAGAAGAAATTTTACAACAGATATTGCAAAGGTTAGAGGCAAGCCAGGATAGGGGTCACCGTAGGGAGGATAATGTCGCTCACCATGAGGAAAGGGAAAGGAGCCCTAGGAGGAGAGATCAAGCAGTAGAAGAGGATGCCTTGCGTGCTTCTCAATTGTGAGACCTCCTTAGGACTAAGACTAACCCATTTAAGGGAACTCAAGGCGGATCCACTGTTGAGACCAGGCTATTGGATTTAGAAAGGCTATTTTCCATGCATCCTTATAGCAACAATACCAAGGATCGGTTTGCAGTTATTCACCTTAGGGATTTTGCATCAACTTGGTGGGAAACAGAGAAAGAGAAACTTCACATTGATATAACCACCCTTTCATGGGAATTGTTCCTAGAACTCTTTCGGGTCTGATTTCTCTCTAACCATTGGAGATGAGAAAGAGCTGAAGAGTTTCACAATTTAAGGTAATTAACAATGTCAGTTGATGATTATGAGTGATGGTTCTTTGAACTCAAGCCATACTCAGGGTATAAAGATAATGAACCCATGCTTACTCAACACTTCCTTAGATTCCTCAATGGCCGATTGGCTGGCAGCATACGACTCTTTGAACCTCAAATAGTTAATGATGCAGTCATTAAGGCTCATATTGTGGAACAAAATGCGGCCTTGGGTTTAGGAGGTTAGACAGGTGGCCAAGGAGGTAATGCCTCTCAGGCCAGGATAGGATTCAAAGGGAACCAAGCTTAGGGAATACCTGGTGCTAGAAACTATCCTTCTTTAGCTAAAGGTAGCCAAAACCATCAAAAAAGGAAATTTCAATACAAAGACAACCATAGCAACAACAAAATTGGGGGCTCTCAATCAAATAATTCTCGCAACTGGCATCGTGCTAAGAAATATCTGAACTCTCAACCAACTTAGAGTATATCTTAGAATTCTAGCCAAGGTAGTTATCAACAGTCCAGTGCACCTTTTGCAAGAAGAAATTTTGTTATGAATACAAGATGCTACTCTTGTGGCCAACATGGTCATATTGCGGTTAACTGTCCTCAGAAATCTACCCCAATAGCTAGCTATAGGCAGGCCACTTCAGAACCCATAGTGGGGGATGCATGTAGAACTCACCGAGTCTTTTCCACTCTAGACCACAGGCAGGCCAAACATCACGGATCAGTCATCGAAACCCCAAGTTTGTTAGAGGGTATCTCTACCACTATTCTATTTGATTCAGGAGCAACATATTCCTTTATTTATCCTTCTTTAGTAGAGCAGTGTGAGCTGATGACAATAAGGCAAGAAGATAGGTGGCAGGTTGAGCTAGCCTCTGGGGTAAGAATAACCTCCAACTCTTGTGTCCAGAGTTGCAAGTTAGGGCTAGGACCCTTCTCCACCCTAGTAGATCTTTGAGTGATCCCTTTAGGCTCGTATGGAGTAGTGTTGGGTATGGATTGGTTGGATGCTCACAATGCCATTTTGGATTGTAGAAACAAGAGTATTCAATGTTCAGATGATTCAAGGGAACCAAAGAAGATTGTTGGGGTGCAATGACTCATCTCCCTCTGCATGATTTCTGCAATGCCACTCAAGTGGTGCATGGGAAAGGGATGCCAATTGTTTGCAGTCTCAGTGGATGACTTAGAAAAAGAAGAAAGCTGGGATGTAATATTAGATCATCCCCTATTACAAGATTTTTTGGATGTTTTTCCCAAGGAAATACCACGAATGCCACCCAAGAGAGACATTGACTTCCAAATTGAGCTAGTGCCAGGAGCAGAACCTATCTCCAAGGCTCTGTACCACATGACCACACAGGAACTCGGGGAACTTAAGCTTCAATTGGAAGGGCTTTTGGGAAAAGGGTTTATTAGACCCAGTGTGTCACCATGGGGTGCACCAGTAATATTTGTCAAGAAGAAACATGGTTCTCTCCGATTGTGCATCGACTATCGTCAACTCAACAAAGTCACAATTAAGAATCGATATCCTTTACCCTACATTGACGATCTATTTGATCAAATGAAAGGGGAAAAAATATTTTCAAAGATTGATCTCAAGTTAGGGTACCACCAACTTAGAATTCAGGAAGCTGACATTAACCATATAGTTTTCTACACTAGATATGGCCACTACGAGTTTACCATGGTACCGTTTGGACTGAAAAATGCTCCCTCAGTATTTATGAGTTTGATGAATGGGGTTTTCAGAACCTATTTGGACAGATTTGTGATAGTTTTCTTGGATGACATCTTAGTGTTCTCCAAAACTCCAGAAGAACATGAGATTCATCTTCGTCAAGTGTTGCAATGCCTTAGAGAAAATCAACCTTATGCCAATCCTGAGAAGTGTGAATTCTTCCAAACAGAGGTTAAATACCTTGGGCACGTCATCTCAGGGGATGGAATCACAGTTGATCCAACCAAGATTCAAGCCATAGTGGAGGGGCCAACTCCGACTAACGTCTGTGAAGTTCGTAGCTTTATGGGGTTGGCTAGTTATTATAGATAGTTTATCAAGGAGTTCTCTCAAATAGCTCATCCTATCACTTTCTTGCAAAGGAAAGGGAAGAAACACTACTACATTTGACCTCATTTTTCTACCAAAATTTTCGACAATCAATTAAAAAAGTTTAGGTTGGTCAGATTATAGAAGGAAAACTTCCTTCTTTTTTTTAATCCATGCCCGTGTTAGTTGAAATTTTGACCAATACAATGTAGGTCGAAATTTTGACCAACATGAGCATAACTTTAAAAAGAAAAAAGATTATGTATCTCATTTCATTTGGAGCGTGCTCCAAATGAAATAAGATACAAAATCTTTTTTCTTTTAATTTGGAGTGCGCAAAGGAGCTGGAGCCTGCAATTGTTTGAACTGTTATTTGGTGAGAGTAAAAGGAGGACCGCCTACCTGCGAGGGTTGCTACTGTGATTTGGTGTAAAAGGAGGACTGCCTGCCTGCGAGGGTTGCCACTGTGATTTGGTGTAAAAGGAGGACCGCCTGTAAGGATTTCCTTACTCTACATTTGTCTAGCATTGTTTTATTGGTTACCAACTTAGGGCCCATGAGCAATGTGCTAGGGCATCATGTATTTGGTATTTTCTGGCACATTTTTTTATCATTGTTTATAAATCTGAGATGAACTTGCCAAACCCTAAATTTTTGAATCACTGCATCATGTTACATTGTAAATGTACTAGTGTTAGGTTTATGATTGTAAGGTTTGAAGAGGAAATATTACAAACAAGATTGAGAAAACTATGTTTTTAACATTTTTTTACTGGTATTTGTTTTCTGCCGACTTCGTGTGGATTGGAATGTCAAATCTAACTCCATAGGAAGTCTACTTGGAGTCATAGCTTTCAATTGTGACCGGTCTAAGATCATTTGGTGGAGAAATATGAAGGAAATCATGTGGCAGCCAACTATAGACCTTTTTTGACATAAAACTAGGGCAGTCAGCTTTCTACAGTCAGCTTTCTATGGACTCTTTTAGACCAGGTGTGATTGTCTACACACTATGGCTTTAGAAGTGCTTTAAAAGACCCCAAATAACAAAGCAACCATAGAATCCTTGCACTCCCAAGACTCCAAACCTTCATCAATCTTTAATAATGTCTAAAAATGAACAAACCTCAAAGGAATAGGGCTCAATCCATTGAGAACCCCAAAATTCCCAAATTTAGCACTTCTAAACCCTTAATCCAAGGGTTTCTTAAATCTCCTATCTCTGATCACTTCTAGGTCCAATAAGTAGTTGTTTCACCATTAGATGATCATTATAAGATGATCCAAATCATAATCTATGTTCCTCCTTCAGAACAAATGGCTATTGTTGTAGCATACCAAGCAAATTCATTAAGTTTTATCTATAAATTATGGTGATCACCCAAACATTCTTCCCTCTCATTACATTAATGGATTAGGGAACTATAGTACATGTTAATACTCAGTCATTCCATGTGTTACAGTGGTCAGAGGTCATGGAATGACCATATTCAATTGGAAACTCACAAAACTGTCAAAGGAATGGCTGAAACTACTCTGCCAGTCAGAATTAATTAAGTAAAAATACAAATACAAACCTCACAAATGCATAGATGTGGTCTAGGATCAATATCTAACTATTCCAAATGCATTGAAATGTAAGACAATGACAAAATGAATCCAAAAACACTCTAAGAACTCAAGGAAATTGCATTTGAAAGAAGTTTATTTATCAAAAACTCAGTACAGTCCGTACACCAGGCCTCTTATGTCGTACAATGAAACTTTGGCATATTTGATGGACTCCTAGAGACTACCCCAACCAATCCCAATCGGTTGGATGGATTAGTTTGCACTAAAACATAACAAAATCCAATTCCCTCCATTTTCTAATAACCGTTGCATTTCAAATTTTTGAATTGCAACATTATAAATTTGGAGTTTTTGAAACTTTTAAAGATAATGAAGCCTTAAGACTTTGAAATGTGACCCAAATGAACTTATTAAGCATTATTAAAATCAAATCTAAACTATTATAAACTTGTAACACCAAATACCATCCTAGGCTCTTATTTTGGTCCTAAGGCCTATTAGGCCTTTTAAGACTTATTACATATTTTCCATTTGCATTGCATGGAATGACCTTATAGGCCATTATAGGTGCCAATACATTCCAATTGATGTCTTTAGATGTCATTAGGTGCATGGTTGTCATTATGGACTCCTGGTAGTCTTTGGATGTTCTAGGTGCCCCTGCACCATGTTCACCACCTTTGAAAGGATTCTTGTCACAAGAATCAGTCTTGGCATTGGATGTCTGAGTCTGAACCTGTACTTTAGGAATATGGTGCCTTGATAGATGGTTCTTTCTTCCCACTGGACGTCCACATCTGAACATGGTTGTTTATTGGCTGCCCTTCAATAGGACACTTGATTGTACCTATTTGAACATAGTTCAAATCCCAAAAGTCTGCATTTCTAGGACTGTGCAGCATTGTCCTATTCAATCCTTTGTCCTTTTCTTCCCAAACCTAATTTGTCCTTCCTCCTCTTCCCCTCATTGAAGAACCTCCTTTATTGCTACTATTTTGTCCAAAAGCTCTTCTTCTTTCATACTTCCATCATACATAGGGATATCTCCCCTCACCTTATGATGCTCATTCTTCATAGCCTTGAATATCCTTATTGTCATCTACTCTTCAGGATCTATTTGGGAGAAGAGTGGAAGAAGACAATCTGAGATTTTGAAGACCTAGAATCCCTTGTTGAACCCTTGAAGTTGAATTATCCTTTAAAGAGCATTCCAAGGTGCTGGTTCGAAGTTGAATGAATCCTAGATTGTAGATGAAGTGTGGAGAAAATTTTTGTTGACATCAAAGGGATATAAAAAAGATGGTGATCATCAATGAAGATTTGGATGCAAGGTATGAAGATTTGGATGCAAGGTACATTGTGGAGCCATGCATATTCAAGACACATTGTAAGTGCAGAAACAAAGTTTGTAAAGTTATAGTTTCAAATGGTGTGTTTTTAAATTTTGTTTCCATTGAGATGGTTCAGAAGTTGAATTTGCCAAGGATACTACATGAGAGGCCATATAGGGCACATGGGATTAATGTGGAAGACCAAGTTGAGGTGACAGAGCAAGCACAAGTGCACTTTAGCATTGGGCCATATGAGGACAACCTATGGTGTGACATCATTCCCATAGTGGATTTTCATTTGATCCTTGGGAGAGCATGGCAGATAAGTAAACGTACCCTCCATGATGGAGCAAAGAACACTTACACATTCTTGGATAGAGGAAGGAGATTTGTGTTGTAGCCCTTGAAAGATGAAGAAGTGTCATGGACATTGACAAAGAGTGTTGGTATTTTGGAGTGGAGTGGACTCTTGGGGAGTGAAGGGAAGACAATAGACAAAAGGATAGAAGAGAAGATTGGTGAGAATGCTAATGACATCATTGAACAATCAGTAGAACACCATATAAAGTGTTTCCGAATAGAGATGCATGTGAAGATGAACAAAGAGAAGTCAGAGTATGAGGATACTCATGAAGATGACAGGATTGAGAAGACAATAAGGATGTGTGGGCCACAAAAGGATAATGCTCAAGAAGTTGAGATAACAGAGATAGAGAAGGTACTTGCAAAGGTTGCTGATGAGCTGGATGAGTGCATGGATGAAGGAATCCAAGTTGGGACAGTCAAGTGTCCATTAAAAGTTGCTATTGAAAATATAGAAGACAGGGTTGTGAAGAAAGCCATAGATGACATGTTTGCATGCCAAGGAGGATGTCATTGGAATGAGAAGTTGAAAGAGGTCTCAGAGGTGACAGGGACCTTAGAGAGTGAAGATTCAAAGCTCTTGAAGACAGCGTTGCAGCAAGAAGCCACAAGTTGGCATAATAAGATGAGGAAGAGGGTTGTGTGGCCTATTAAAAGGCTTATGGCAGAGAAGAAACTACTGAATGGAGGACTCAATAAGAGAGTTCAAGGAGTTTTTGATGAGGAGAGTGTACAAGTTTTTGAGAGTTGTATAGAAACCAGTGGTCAAGAAAACCTTGTTTATTTTTGTTTCTAACACTTTTATGACAGGTTTGCTGGAGTTTGATAGTGTTCACCATGCAAGTGTTGTTTTTGCACACATCTATGGGAATATAAATATGAAGGCTGATAGATTTAATGCTTGGCATGAGCACATAATGTTTGATTTCAGGGGCATAGAACACATGAACATGGAATACTCTTTTGTTGTAGGTCCTCAACAAGAAGTGGACAGAGATTGGAGGAAACAAAAGAAACTCCCAATCCAAGGGACTTGGATTGATTTGATCCTTGGGAGTATGGTGTAGGGTACCCTGACAAAGTCATGAAAAGGGGTCACTTGAATGGCTCTTGAAGAATGATCATAAAGATTATAGGATCTAAAAGATCAAAACATGAATATATCAATGTAATTGGACTTATGGTCCATTTTGTAAGTTTTATGGAATGTCATGTAATAAGCCTAAATCTATAAAGGCATGAGTTCATGTAATAGGAGCTAGATAGTATAGGATCTTTAGGATCTATTTGTTCCTCTTCTTCCTCTCCTTCCCCTTCCTTATGGGTTTCTTCCTCTTCTTCACTGTCAACATCTTCATCTGCTGCTCTTCTTTGATTGGATTCTAGTGCTTCAAGCCTGGCCAAAAGTGCATTGTAAGATTCCTGCAACCTTGTGTTCTTCTCCTTCAACTCTTGGATCTCCCTAGTAGTACCTACATTCCTTGGAGGCATTTTCACAAACAAGAGTCAAACTTCTTTAGCAAAGTGTTCCTCTATCCCTCTAAGGCACCATTTGTTTTAGATAATTTAATTTTAACTTTGGTTGTGTTAATAGAACTATGTTGACTTTATTTTGTAGTTTTTTAACATGAGATTTTGTAGATTAATAGGAGTTCACAGATACTAGTGTACCACAGTTGCCCATCTATAACTAGTGAGATGCACATAACTCATGCACCTCATGCTAGTGTGCTTGGATACCTTGTATACACTATTTTTCATTAGACTAGACATTATCCAAATAGTGAGTATTTATATAAAGTGCTATAACACACAGGCAGTCCTCCTTTTACACCAATTAATAACAGTGACAACCCTCACAGGCGGTTGGATAATTTCTAGTCTAATCCAAGCACACTAGCATGAGGTACATGAGTTATGTTCATCTCACTAGATATAGATGGGCCTTAATGCTCAATTGAATGATACATTCCCATAAAAATGTGAACTCCTATTAATCTACAAACTCTCATGTCTAACAATATCAAGTAACGAGTCATTCCATTCAAGAAAGACCATGTCTGACAATATCAACCCAGAACAAAATAAGGAGTATGCAAAATTTAGTGATTGTATCTTCTATGAGAGTCACTTCATATGCACAGGTGATGAACATGCATATTTTCCTGAGCGCTATTGGGATCTTACCCAACAACACATGTACTACTATGAAAATCACCACAAATCTATTTGTTGTTGGGTCTAGCTCCCAGTATTGCTTGGTCAAATATGCATATTTTTCACCTGTGCATATACCTTCTATGATCAACTCTTATATGCACAAGTGATGAACATTTAGATTTGCCTAAGTAGTACTTTGAGTAGTCCTCCAACACATGTATTATTGTGAAAATCATCACAAGTCCATTTGTTGGAGGAAATCTCATAGTACACATGTTTGGAGGTTTGAAGGAAACAAAAGAATTTGAAGAGTCACAAGTCTTAATATTGTACTTAATATAGCCAAGATTCATTCAATGGTACTTTCAAACATGAAACAAACCATTAAATGGATTTAAAATAAAGGTCTAATTCTATAGATTGTTGATGCAGAGCCCTCTACTATCACCTTAAATAGGCCAACTCAACTTGAGGATTCAACAAGAAACTTGAATGGAATACACCAAGAAGTACCAAATGATGAATGCTCAATTGTTGTAATGGCAAAGCAATATCAGAACCGTCCATTTCTAGAACTTGATTTTTCTATAGTCCTAATGATTTTTCTTATTTCTTGAACATTGTTGACATACTTAAATGGAATACACAATACCAAATGACGAATGCTCAATTGTTGTAATGGCAAAGCATCAGAACCATCCATTTCTAAAATTTGATTTTGTATAGTCTTAATTCTTTTTCTATAGTCCTAATAATTTTGAAAATTGTTGACAAAGAGTGTTTCTTTTTTTATTATAGTATAAATGATTTTTCTATAGTCGTAATGATTTTTCTTATTTCTTGTCTTTTGTCCCTTTTTTATTTCCTATGTATGTGCTTCGTGACAGGATTTTGTCACCTTCTTTTGATGGTATATTTCATTCACTTTATGTGGAATACTATTTTGTTCACTATTTTATTTCAGCTTGATATTTCTTTCATTTTTCATATACACAGAGACTACAAATCTTGATTAAAAAAAATGAGCTATTTGATTTAGGTTTACTTTTCATTATTGTAAATGGTTAATATTTCTGATGGTACTCCTTGGTGTATTCCATATATAAATAAACATATAAAAATAATAAATGTTGTAACGATGGTGCGATGCATTATTGATATAGGCTCGATGGCTCTTGTCAATGTTCCAAATTGTCAATGTGGTGGTGGGAAATGTGTGTTGAAGACTTCACAAACACAGAGCAACCCTGGACAAAAATTTTGGTGGTCCAAATAGAAAAAAGGTTGCTAATTTGTATTGTAATCGCATATCTTTGTTGCGACCATATGCAGAGATGAACTCAAGAATTAGTTAGTTTAGTATTTTCATATTGTAACTAATATTTTAATATGGATATGACGTAACTTCTTTTTGCCTCAAGTGCGCATATATATGGTTTACATCTTTTTTTAGAATAATTCTTCATGTTTATGGCTTGGGTGAGCCCCAATCTGCTATCAATCACATGATTTAACGTATAGTATTTTCTTGGTTATTCCATTTGTTCCTTGACCTTTGAAGGCCATTTGGTAATTTCAACTACACCTAAGGATCCATCAATAGTTGTGGAAAATAGGATTCATGTTGCAATGCCCAAGCTGCAAGATGGGAAAGAGAGGCAAGAAGAGTGGAAAGAAGATGATATTCCTGAGATCATGGATGGACACAATGTTGCAGACTTTATTGATCCAGATATCTTGCAGAGGCTTGAAGAACTGGAGAGGGAAGAAGGGCTTTGGATGGCAACTAAGGGTGACGAGGATGATGAGATGGGCTTGCCAACATCTGTTGAATAAAAAGTATCAAAATTTTAGGCTATAAGTATCAGAATATAAACTGTTGTAAAAGGAAGAAACACATATTTATCATCATTTAATATAAAATATAAAAGTATCCCACAGACACACAATTGCTATTATAACAACCATCCTCTAGTCCCATGGTGTACTAGTCTCAAGGTAAGAACAATTTACTTAAGCCATCATATAAGTATCATCCTAAAGTTTAAATAGACATTGACTATGGATTGACTATCATTTTCAAGCTTGAGCGAGGCTTCATACCACACACCATTTGCAAATTTGTACGCAACGCTGATTTAGGCTGGAGGTAAACTACATGTGCCATGTAAACAACATGGTTGAATACAATCTTTGCATGTTTTCAAGAGTTTTCCCACCAATACAAGCGTAAATAATGCATTGAACGTAATCTATGAACACTGTGTAGTATGAAGTCTCACTGAAGTTTGAAGTTTGAAGTACAAGCGTCCTCCCTTTATTCCAGTGAGGGATTGGAATGAGTTCATTTTGGATGCAAAGGAGAAAGGGGATACTCAAAGAGGAATTACACCAGCAAATGAGAGAAGAACATATGCAATAGTATTAACTACTAGTAGAATGTAATAATGCACTAATTAGTGATCTTTATATCTATATCATGTAACATATTTCAAACTTTTCATACATTGCAGGACACATCAAAGGCAACAAAGGTCAGACTATAAAAGATTTCACAACAGCTGAGAAACATAATTGTAGGCATCGTGGTCACAATTTTTTGGAGACAACGTAATTAAGTTGTATACCTAGATGATGGAAAGCAACTTCCACTCCTTCGATTCCAAGTTGACACTGCGGGATCCAAAGACCATAGATAAGGAATAAATTTAGAGAGCGGAGGAGGGCCATAACGACCAAAATAATACAGGATGAACCTCAAGTTAAATGAGGCAACTGCAAACATTTTAATAAATTTTTATTATTAAATAATGAAATTTGCATATACTAGTGTTATAAGCCCCCTCTATGCAAATTTCATTATTTAATAATAAAATTCTATTAAAATGTTTGCAGTTGCCTCATTTAACTTGAGGTTTGTCCTATATTATTTTTGTCTTTATGGCCCTCCTCTGCTCTCTAAATTTATTCCTTATCTATGGTCTTGGGATCCCGCAGTGTCAACTTGGTACCGGAAGAGCGAAAGTTGCTTTCCATCATCTAGGTATACCACTCAATTACGTTGTCTCCAAAAAATGTGACCATGATGCCTACAATTATGTTTCTCAGCTATTGTGTCCCAGGACCCCTTATGACCCTTTACAACTATTTACGACCTCTAAGAATACATCTTAGAGGTCTTAAAATGTCGTAAAGGGTTATAAGAGGCTCCTAGGAGGGGCCAAATGAGCTTCCACCTTCACGTGGTTGGCCATGTTAAGTAGAGAATGTTAATTAAACTATTCTCGAAACAAAGAGAAGCTCAATAATTTAAGGTCTCAGTCCACAGACAAATTAAATTAGATTTACGAAGCCTCTTATTGTAGTTTGTAATAAGATTGATTTGCAACCACTAGAGACTACTCTACAAGCTTGAAGAAGCGGTATATTTTAACAAATGAAGAGTGGAAAGAAGATGATATTCCTAAGATCATGGATGGACATAATGTTGCAGACTTTATTGATCAAGATATCTTGCAGAGGATTGAAGAATTGGAGAGGAAAGAAGGGCTTAATTAGGATGGCAGCTAAGGGTGACGAGGATTTCACAATAGCTGACAAACATAATTATAGGCATCATGGTCACATTTTTTTGGAGACAACATAATTGAGTTGTATACCTAGACGGAGTGCAACTTCTGCACCTCCGATTCCAAGTTGACACTGCGGGATGGAGAACAACTTGGAACCGGAGGTGTAGAAGTTGCTCTCCATCATCTGGGTATACCACTCAATTACGTTGTCTCCAAAAAAATGTGACCATGATGCCTACAATTATGTTTCTCAGCTGTTGTGTCCCATGACCCCTTATGACCCTTTACGACCGTTTGCGATCCCTAAGAATACATCTTAGAGGTCTTAAAATGTCATAAAGGGTCATAAAAGGCTCCTATGAGGGGCTAGATGAGCTTCCACCTTCATGTGGTTGGCCCTGTTAAGTAGAGAATGTTAAACTATTCTCGAAACAAAGAGAAGCTCAATAATTTAAGGTCTCAGTACAAGCACTAGAATTGAGTTTTTTGGCACGAGCTAGGAAATTTTTGTATATCAACATGGGATAGAGTTTGGGCAAAAAACTCTATCACATGTTGATATACAAAAATTTCCCAGTCGTGCCGAAAAAATCAATTCTAGTGCTTGTACTACATGGCTGGTGCCAAAACAAGGCTCTCCCAATCACTAACTATGACCCACTGGCAACAAGCAACAGAACGAGTGTGGACACCTAAAGATAAATATCAGATAGGGGAAAATCACCTGCAACAACAGAGGCAATAGTTTTAGATACAGATGAGGATATCCCAAATCCCTAATATAATAAATATGGTGAAGAAAAAGATTAATGCAGAAATTATTACTATTTTGGAAGATGCAAATCCAACCGAGGAGATGCTGAAGAGGACAGATGAATTGATGGCATGAGTACATTGTTTTGAAGTAAGTAGTAATGAATCTTTAGTTATAACAAAAGTTCAATAAAGGTTTATATTTTATACTCTTTTTATGTCATGAACTAAAATATGTATTTGTTCTTGTTACAGGATTTTTTGCTTGCTCAATTACCTGGTCATGGACATCACGGTGAGGCCAGTAGTAGCATCATGCAAAATAGTAATAATTTCTGCATTGACTCTTTTTAGTTTTTTCTTCACCGTATTTATTATATTAGGGATTTATGGGATATCGTCATCTGTATCTACAGCTATTGCCTCTGTTGTTGCAGGTGCTTTTCCCCTATCCCGAACATCAAATTGTGACAAAAATATCAATAAAACTATCATAATAACTCCATGAACGTTGTTTTAAGTAATTATCTATGAATCTTGTGTATTAATATTGAATTATATGTCATGTTAATGAATATTGTTATGTGTTAATGGGGAATTTAGATTGATGTTAGGGGGAGGGGGGTGAGGCCAGATGAGCTTCCATCTTCACGTGGTTGGCCTTGTTAAGTAGAGAATATTAAAGTATTCTCGAAACCAAGTGACAAACTAACATACCTTCATTATTTAATCAATTTCATTCGTTCCAGGCCTTTTCTCATAAGTGCATTTTGAATGTGTCATTGTCAGACAACTATCAAATAAAAAACTAGAAGGGCCAATAGTCAACTTCTCATTGTCATTGTCTGGCATGATTCGGCTTCATTTTATGTAAGTATTCTCGTATTGAATGTGTCAACCTCTCTTGGCCTAATGTGGATTATTTCATTGGTTTGTGTTTTTGAGTAGGTGAAGTGTTAAATCAATTTCTATCTTCTATTCTTAATTCGTTCAAACTGCAGGAGGGCTTGACAGATATACTCAACATAGAATTGACTGCTAGTCTGGGCAATTGAACACACTGAGTCTTTGGCTTGAGAGAAAGAGTTGGGTAATGTTGTTTCTGGAGACCTGTGTAATTGTCCTTAGTGGCCTCTTTTTTTTTTAACAAGTTATTTTTATATATATGTAGTGTCCATGTTTTTTTTTAATATAGATTCTTTTTGTGTATATGCTAGTGCTATGGAACCTAAATAAACAATTATAAATGTAATAGATAATGTCTTCAATGAAGGAATTTATGTACCACATGTAAACCAAAATCCATGCTTAATACCATTTTGTGCAAAATGAGTTTGTCTATTACCATATCAGATTTTGTTACACCCTTCATGACTGTAATGTTTAAGTTAAGTATTGATGCAATTTTCTAAAGTAGCAAGTTCTGTTGTCATTGTTTTTTTTCTAGTGGTTCTGAGGAGATCAAGAATTATCAAGGAAAGATATTGAAGTGGAAAGGAAAAGTTTCTGAGAGGTTACAAATATTGAGTCGTCGATCAGGTATACTTTTTTTTAATTAATCACTACAGAAATGGTTAAGTTTTCTTGAATTTTTAAAATAAGTCATAACTATTCAGTATCATATTCTTAGCTGCAAGTTGCAGGTCTTCATACCATAAATTTTAGAGTTCAACTCTTACATGGACAAAGTTGTAGGTTATCATGAACCATCTGTTATCTTTTTTGACTCTTTAGTTGTCAGAAAGATTAAATTCACATCCTAGTTGTCATTGTGTTTGGGACATAAAGCTTTATTTAACTAAATTAATTCTTTTAATATTGAGATAAAAAATCTACAAATAAATCCTAGACTGGGGACTTGACACTTTTTAGGCTTTTTTTTTAACCAAAGCCTCGAGATTGTTGTAGTTTTGTGAAAAGGCTTGATACTTCTGAATATCAACATCACTGACACTTCTTCAAGCATATTTTATTGACTCCTCAAAATGAGCAGCCTTTATTTCAGCTACCTCATCACTATCATCCTCATCCATTGCCTCGGGGTTCTCACTTCTTTTTCTTTCACATTCAATATTATCCTGTAAAAGTGTAGAGGAAAGAGAACATGACAAATTGAAAAAATAAGATACAAGTTGAAGGCAGAGCATCAACATCCAGCAGGTCTTTTGCAGCCTCACCTTGTGCCAGAATGGAAATGGGATATTATCTCCATGGACTTTATTGTGGAACTTCATGTTACCCCACGGAGGCATGATTCTATCATGGTAACAGTTGATAGGCTTACCAAGGTAGCCCATTTCTCTTCCATGCAGTCTTCCTATTCAGCAGCGTCGGTAGCCAAAGTATTTGTGAAGGACATAGTGAGACTCCACGAAATTCCTAGGAAGATCATTTATGATCGTGATCTAGTATTCACATCAATACAGTGGACTTCCCTTCAGCACACTTTAGGGACTCATCTCAATTTCAGTTCGGCCTATCATCCAAAGACAGATGGACAAACCGAGTGATTCAATCAGGTTCTTGAGGATATGCTCAGAATGTATGTCATGGACAGGCAAACCCATTGGGAAGAATACTTATATTTGGTGGAGTTTGCGTATAATAATGGATATCATAGTTCTATAGGTATGTCTCCTTTTCATGCTCTATATGGTCATCTATGATGTACTCCTTTGAGCTGGGACCATTTGGAGGACAGGGTACTTCTTGGCCCTAAGATGTTACAGGATATGGAGCAACAGGTTAAGTGTATCAGAGAGAATATTTTGATAGCTCAAGATAGGTAGAAGAAGTATGCAAATGCTCACAAGGCTGATGTTCACTTCTCTCTTGGAGACATTGTTTTTCTTAGGGTATGCCCGCGAAAGAGTCCAATCCGTTACAGAAAAGGCTCCAAGTTGGCACCCTGATTTGTTGGCCCTTTTGAAGTCCTAAAAAGGATAGGACCAGTAGTTTATCAGCTTTCCTTGTCACCCAACCTTGCTCGCATTCATGATGTATTTCATGTTTCAGTTCTTAGAAAATATATTCTTGATGTGACTCATGTTTTGGATTGGAATGAATTACAGGTAGCGGACGGGCAGTTGGCTTTAGAGCCTGTACACATTTTGCAGTAGCGGACACTGACCCTCAGGGGTTGCACCATAGATCAGGCAAGGGTCCAATGGGACCCCAATGATGATTCCTTTGCCACTTGGGAAGATGCTGCTAGACTTAGAGATGCTTATCCATATCTATTTGTAGGCTTCCAGCAGTAAGCCTAAATCTAGGGGGGGAGGATGTAATACCCTCTCAGATGACTATACTTTGACTCTTTGATTTGGACATTTTTCATTATGATGGATAGAACTATATGTTTACAGTTATGCTTATTTAGATGATGATATGCTTATTAGATGTTTAGATACACTCATTTATGATTATTGTTTAATATCTATGAAATTGGAAATCATCTACCTTTATATGTTTATGAGGAAGAAGAGCTAACCCAAGGATTTGAATATAACCATTACTATGTATGATGTCTCATGTTTCATGTATATATGTGATTGATGTAATTTCATGACTCGAGATGAAGTTGTAGTTACTCACTTAGTTGAGATCCACATGATGTATCAAACCTAGTCATTTGTCTGCATATGTCTTATTATGTATCTATGCACATGTATCTCTTCTCAGTGATGCAGGCTTGCAGGTATCGGGCATCGTCTCCACCTGGTCTCACAGGTCTAAGCGAGCCCTCAAAATCCTCGATCGTTGTCGTTGTTATGGAGATATCACCGAGGTTTCATGAAAAGGAACTCTACCTCTAACCCTTTATATTCCTTAGGTGGGGAGTTCCTGAGTCAGTCCTTGTGTTGATGATGTATTATTGTGTTTTCTCAGTTTGTTGGATTATGTGGATCTTGTTGTTTTCTTCTTGCATTTATGAGCATATGATGTTGTGATTGGTAGCTCTAAATTGTGTTTATGGTATAATCTATCTTGTGTTGGTAGCTAACATATATATATATATATATATATATATATATATATATATATATATATATATATATATATATATATATATATATATATATATATATATATATATATATATATCATTATTGTATTTTGTATGAAGTATGATTTAGTATTTGATTAAATAATATGTTTTACAATATTTATAATAATAAGATGTTCATGATATTAATAATAATATATGCTTTTAATAATATTATAATGATATATGTACACATAAGCATATGGGTGCACACGTATGCCTATGGTTACATATATTTCTATAATTATGTGGGTGTGAAATTAATTGTGTTTTAAATAATATTAATAAATAAATAAATTATCTACTTGGATGACTAATTAATATATGGTAAAATCTTTTACCATAGTCTAAATAACTAAGGTAATAGTAATTATATTAAAAATAATAGTTACTATTTGCTTTCCTTAAATAAAGGAGACCTAAATTAGATTATTATTAATATAATAAGATTAATATAATAGTTTATAAATTCCTTTCCCGAGAATGGCTTTAATAAATATGTTTAAGCCTAAACTATTAACCAATTTTGGTTGGGATAGTTGCATCGATTGGATTTTCCCGTGCAACTACTCCTTCAACCTATTTACGGGAAGAATCCATGTGGGATGGGGGATTTGGCTGAAATTTATTCTTCAGAAGCATTATCATTTTGGGAGATAGGAGATCATATTGAAATCATAGTAGTTTTGGAAGGGATTGTGCTTGCATTCGGAAGGATTTGGCTGGAAAAATAATCTCTCAGGAAGCTTCATTATTGTTTTAGATAGGATTTCATAATATTTTTGAAGGATTATTTTTCTTGCATTCAGAGGGAGTCTAGAGGATTGTTTGAAGTAGGCTTAGATAGGCAGGATCTTGCTTCTCCAACGATATCTCCGCAGGACTCCAGGTAGAATCTATCCTAGAGATGATCCTCTTTATGTCTGGTTGTTATATGTTGCTTGAATGCTATTCCATCTATTTACTTGTTATCTTATATTATTTTTGTGCTATTTTATTATTCATGTATTATGGAATGAGATAGTTTTAGAGGAATGGAAAAACTATGTATATGTTTTGGAATATATTATCTGCACAAATGATTTCACTTTTTGTATAAATTATTTATCTTCATCCCTGTATTTGATGGAGTCTAGGATCTCCTTAGGTTTCATGTTTTACCTTTCTATTAGTTTTAGAAGCCTGTAGATACTCTCAAACCTTAGGAAGATTTATTTTCCTTCCTTGTTTTCATTCTGGATTTTGTACCTTTCCGATCATTCCCAGATTTTTCTCACTGGTCTTTTTGATAGACTCATACACATTCATCCATATATTTTGACTCAAATATATTTCCTCAATCGCTCCAATCATAAGTTGTGTAACTTGGCCCTCTCCAACATATCCAAAACACAGCCCAATCCAACACTTAAATTAAGAGATACGGTTCCTGCATCGGGACTATATTTTCTGCAACAGTCTTTTCTTCATTTTTCTCCAACAACCCACCAACTTCCTTCCATCAAATCTCATTTCTAAATGATACATGGTCTCCTGCAAGGTTAGAATAGTAAAATAAATTCTTCCTACTATCTAAATGACCAAATTTGATGTTTTGTATGTTAGAGGCATTCACTTCCCAAATGACTAGTGCCATTCCAGCCTTCCCACCAATCAGCAAACCATTCCTATTCTTGTTTGCAAGCACTTGAGTGTTTTATGATTTGTCTTATTGCATATCTAGTATGTTTATGATGTTTGGGTAAGGGTAGAGAACCTAATAACACTAGGTGATTGGCTCTCAGTGTAGGGTCGGGGCCCTAAGTAGCTAGTACCAGGATAACCCACTAATGAGTTGTTTAAACAAGTGATAATTTAATTAAAACTTATGGGGATGGAAACAAACACTAAAAAGATTAATTTATGCCTCATCCATGTCATTAGTTCTAGTAAAAGCTATGGATGGGAGTGGGATAAGGTACCTATGCGTAGGTACAATTGAATGGCACTTGTCTGTACGAAAGGCATTCAGTTTCACATGTGCCTACTTGGGAGTCAGGGCCAAGAGTGGCTAGTACCAGGACAACCCAAGGGGTGAGGGCTATGCAATGACACTCACCTAGCTTATCTCTTAGAGTTTCTACTTGGTCTTCTGTACCTTGGGAAGGGATTTGAGTTACATTCCTTATTTAGTAATGGGTTGGGAAAGGTTACCACAACCCTAGGAATAGCCTAGTTATATCTTCTTGCGTGGACCTTGGTGTTTATCTCCTAGCATGGGGGAGTGGGCCTTTTGGTATCCATGTGGTTGGGTGGTAAATCTTTCTTTATCGAGGTATCAATTTCAGTTGCAGTATGGAAAGGATTCTTGCTTGTACAAATGTTCCAGTTTTGAAGAAAGAAGACTCTTTACTTAGCTTTCTTTATTTGCAATCAAATGTAAAGTTATATCATTATTGTAACCTCCCAAGAGGAGATGAATGTAATTTTATCCTTTATTGTATTTCAAAAGTGATGTAATTTGGTATGTGGGTAGATTTAGGGAAAAGAAAAAAAAAATGTAAACTATATGTAAAGCAGGATTGTTGGAAAAGTAAAGGAATTTAGTAAGTTTTCAAGTAAAGTGTTATATTTTACATTATTGTTGGTTAAGAAAGGATAGTGAATCAAATGTGAGGATTTTATATATTTACTCAAATTCTTAGATGAATCATTTAGATGGGATTAATACTTCAAAAGCTATGTTGTTATAAAGGAATAATTAGGAATACGGATGGATCTAAATGTTAAGTTGATTATTGAATGAAAGCACTCATATTTCCTTCTAAAGATCTTTAAATGTTATGATATAGTTGGTTTAAAGTTATTCGAAGTTGTTAGTACATTTAATGAAACTTAAATGGTGGTTAGTATCATAGTAGGGAACCATGGGAGGAATGTAAGCTAAACTTTGTGTATGTTATTATGCATGTAAATCTTTTAAAGTTTGAGAAAAAAAATCATAGTTCGTTACATAGGTTTTCTTTCCTAAGAGAATCTTTGTTCTCTTCCCCGGTTCCCTTGCGGGGCATGACATATTCTAAATAGTTGGTATGGATGCAGCAAGGGGTGGAGTAAGACTTAAAATGGGAAAAGATTACACTTCTTAGTCACACAAAGATTCCCTCCTATGCTTTCATTTGTCTCTATGAGTTTTTCAATGGCAGGAGGGCTCCACAAATTCACCCTTTACGGGTAGACCTAAGGATTCTCATACCTTTATGGAAAAAATGATACTATATTTTCTAGATTTCTTATAAAAAGGCCCTCCTAGCGCCACTTTTGTTGACCACATTGTTAGCACAATACAACAGCAGGGATTTGAGAATTAGAATCCCTCTTTTGAAAGAGTGAGAAATCACTCCCAAGCTTTTGGGAGGCCGAATTTCAGCCTTGTGGGAATGTCTCAGAAGATATGTGAGAGTTCACAAGGTAGGCATTTGCTTGCTCGATTAAAAATGGTTGGAAACTAGTTTTGAAAGACACTCTCTGGATTAGTTATTTTTTTGGTTTTTTGGAATACAAATACCAGCAAAAAATGATTAATGTAAAAACTACTCCTAATCTAACAAAGACTAGATTAATTCTATATTATCAAAACAATGTCAAAAGAATAGGGTTGCAAGAAAATTTAAACGAAATAAATAATCAAATAGCAACTAAGAACATCAACCACTTGAATACTAAACGTGTGATTGCAAGGTTTGATTCAACCACATTAACCATGAAATTATAAATCAGACATGCACAATTTACAATAACATGTTGCAATCATCAATGGAAATAAACAACAAATAATTTCTCAAAAACTCATCATATTGTAAGCCATACCATTCATGCACATATGCAAGATGAATTTATCCTTCACAAAACTTAGATTGATCCAACCAATTTATTCATCACATAAAACTTGTATTCAATAGCTAACAACAATTAACAAGATCGATTGAGCAAATCCCACGAACGCATGTATGGCTCTTGAATTTAGAATTTGTATCTAAATTCGCTAAGTCAACAAATTAAAACATTGAGAATGAAACACCATTTGCATTCTAAGTTCAAATAAAGAAATTTCAACCCTTATTACATAAAAAATAAGAGTTTAAATGCAAATTCAAACTCAAAATCAAAAATCTTGTAACTAGGGTTTCTCAGCATTCATTTTGGGTGTAACAACATAAAAATAGCAAATAAACTACTTATTAATGCTAATAAACTATTACATATTGATTCAACAATGTCTTGCATGAGTTTATAACATAAAATTACTCACATGCAACCCCTAAGCATGCCCTAAGTTTTTTGAACTAAGCGTAGTTCAACCAGCCAATTGTGGAACTTGCCCAAATTTATTTTTCATGGTTTTTCTTAACTTTTAACTACTCTTAAGATAGCCCTTAATTGGTGCACAACCTTGGAGACTATATCATCTTAAAATGGAAGCACTTCCATGATAAGACTATTTAGCCCTTTGAGTAAGTGGTTTGGGGCCATGTTAAGTGCCTTGATTGGGTCTTTGCATGTATTTGGCTTTCTCCCCGCTTTCCACTTCTTTTGGGCACTTGATTTCTTCATTTTAGGTGAAATTAGGGTTAGGATCTCGAGGATTCTCCTTAATTGCCCTCTTCCATGGCTCTATTTTCTAGGTAGGATTCAGAATTAGGTCCTCTTGGTCTTCATCACAATCATCATAGGATTTTATGTCTATCCCTGACATTCTATCCCTGTCTGATATCATTTCTAGGTTTCTGGGCATCCCCGGGACCTCCTGACTTGGCTCTGATTGAATCTAGGCCCAGGGTCAAATTCGAGGTTGATCCTGACTAGGTCAAGATCGAGCTCGAACTTGACTAGGTCAGGTTCAACCTCAATTTTTCCCCCCTCATTCAAATTTCTAGAATCTAAAATTTTCGAGCATCGGGGCTTTTGGGATATTTATTTTCCAGCCTCTGGGTTAATCATTTCGGGTTTCGGGATGGTAAATCCTTTAATTGCATTTAATCTAGGTATATTTTCTAAAGGTTAGGACCTAATTGGTATTTAATTCTCCAAGGTGACCCCTCTAGAGGATTGTGCCCTGGTTCACTATAAAAGGAGGCCTTCCTCTCTCATTTTCTCATCCACAATCAAGAAATTTCATGAGCAAGCTCTCAAGTGCAAGCAAGTGAATTCAAGCATTCAAGCAAGTCTTCAAGCATTCAATTGTTCAAGCATCCATCCATCAAGGAGATCCATTGTTAGCTATTGAAGGATTCAATCTCTTTGGAGACCCCTTTGATGATCCATCCTTCCAAATTCATTCAAGCCTTCTCATATGCAAAGATCAAGTCAAGATTGGTGTTGAAGATCAAATACCATTGATTGGAGACATCCTACATTCATCCTACATCCATTGAAGCATTCCTACTTGTGGATTTGAGGATTCGAATCCTCTACAAGGACTTCAACATAAGCGAGGTGATTTGTTTCAATTACATTGTTTATGCACACTATATTTCAATTCAATTTCAAGGTTAATTCCTAAATTGGGGTTTGACCAAGGCAAACCCCCCATTTTCTTGCAGGTATAGGTGCGAAATTTTGGATCTGAGAGCGAATTTGGATAAACTTTTTGGCAAACTTCTGAGATCTGCAAACAGAATTTGAATCAGATTTCAAATAAAGAATGTAGTATTTGACCTTTTATGAGGGTCAAACCCGACCTGAGCTCATCTTGGAGAAATATTTTTGGGTTTTCTCTGTCTCAGCATTTCCAGTCCAGAACAGATTTCAAAATTTCCTGAAAGTACACACAGACATCAGAATTTAACATTTTCCAGATCTGCCCTAATTTGAGGTTAGTATTTGTATTTCAATTATTTCATATTCCAAGCATAAATTTCATTCATAGGGAAATATTGGATTTACTCTCTCTCTCTCTCTTCCATATTCTCCATAAATTGATTCAGTTGTGTATTAACCTCTTGGTTGATCAAATTGGATCTCTTCTTTGGGAATTTGTGTTTGAGGATAGATCTCATATCTTCCCCCTTCCCTTTTTCTATTTGAATAGAGTTGAATCCATTTAAACACTATTCAGAGACATGTAGAAAAAAATCAAATCATTTCGGAGAAGATTCCTTATTTGAAAATCTTCCATATCAACAAAAAATGTGGCCACTTGTAATTCTGCACTTTCCCTCCTTTTTTGACAAAATTCAAAAAAAAAAGTTTCAAACTCATTTTACAACTTCAGAGATCAACAGCTACATCTAGGAATGCTTGTGTGAAAGCATTGACTACCTCGACCACTTTATTAATGTTAGGTGTTTGAGTAAATTTGAGCTATGCTTGTAAATTATTCCTAAATGTTTTCTATTTCTTTGTTGCAAACTCAAACTGTTGGAGCTCCTTTTGCATATTTGAAATCTCTTGTTTTACCCTTGTCAACCAGTCAATGGACTCTTTTGTATCAATGACCTGTAAAATATTTTTGAATTCCAGTACAATGCTGCCAATACTTTAATAACTCTATTTTCCTAGTCCTACCAAAATGAACAAGAGAGTTTGGCAATAAAATCTTCGGCTCTTCTCATCAAAGTACCTACGGACTCTCCCTTTGTCAAAATGGAGTTATGCTCTTTCGCAAAATCCTTTCTGGACATTTTTATTGATCTTATCCATACAGTCAGAATACCAATGGTCTCTTCCTACAAAATTGTCGCTACAAGTAGCTTATCCGCACTAGTCTTCTTGATCTATGAAATTGGAAGGAAATCTTCCCACAATGGAATCGTATAATCAATTCAAGTATGCTCAGCATTTACCACCATCTCATAAAAAATGGTCAAATATTTATACATACACTAGTAGAGAGTCAAAATGACCTAATTACCACCTCCCCCTTTTGTTTTATGTCATCTCTCCATTTTGTGCATGCCTTCGCAAAAGGGTCACCCTGTGGAGCCTTTTTCCTTGAATCAATCGGCGATTGAATACTACCATCTAGATTATTTGGGTCAATGTGACCTAATAATTTGTCAATTATAGACCTAAGCCCTTTATTTTTAGCCTCTAAATCTTTATCTTTATCCGGTCTCTTAAAAATAGAAGAAACTACAAAGCCCACCAAATCCATTTTGCCTTCATGAATAGGCACCCCTAAGTCCAACTCCTCTACTACATAATCCTTTGGAACTAGCTCCTTAACAGGTTTATCCACCGTAAATATAGATACTTGGCCTTCCAGTCTCCTTTTCATGTATGCCATCACATAAGATATTCTTTGAGTCTACCCCTGACTTGATTCCCCTTGCTAGAAACAATTCCCTGCTAATGAAAGCTCAACCAAGTAGGAGTGGATGCAACAATGAGGGGTTAATATGTTTCAATCTAGAACAAATTCTCGGATCCATCGGCCTCTTCTTTTGAACTAAGGAGGATACTTGTTATGAAGGAGGGATAGTGTCATGTTGTGAAGGAAAGGAGGTGTCATATAGTTGTTCCTCCTGTTGAGGGATGGAGTCTCCTCTTTATGAGGAGAAGGGGTTTTTTCCTAATGCACCTGTTCTTCTTCAAATTCCTTCTCTTCACTCTCTTTTACCTCCTTGTCTTTATTTATTTCTCCATCTTCCAATTACTCATCCTTGTTCAACTGTACCCCCTTATCTGACTCTTCAATTTTAGGAAACTCTTCTTCATCATTTCCTTCTAAAGTACCTGCATCTATACCACTTATCACCTCAACCTCCTCATCTTGAAAACTATCTTTCTCTGGCTCATTCATCACTTCCAAGTCTACAAAATTAGTGATATAGAATTTATCTAGACCTAATGAGTCCTTTTTTGGCTCAAGTTCCCATGGAACATTTTTCTCTATAGATGGACAAGGGTCTCTTCTTGAAGCTAAGGAGGTTCTAGCAAGTTTTTCTCCAAGAAGGGATCTCCTAAACTTAGGACTAGAGAAACAACAGTGGTCGACCTAGTTCTAATTCTATAAGTGACCAACAATTTTCTAGTATCTTCCTCTTCCTCAATTTCTTCAGGAACCTCAATGACAAGCTCCATTTCAAGGGTTGTCTTTCTTAATATTTTGTGTACTTTCCCCTTCATCGTGGAAGACTTTCTTTTCTTGGGGATCTTTACTATAAATAGGCGAATCCTTGACTCAGATTAAGAATATGGAGCCTCTGCAATAATGGTGGAAGAGGTTGTCGGCAAGGTGGTAGCTAGAGGAGAAGATAGGAAAGCAGTGTAACTAGTGGCTGCTAGTAGGGGCGACGTGTTGGTGGTCATGTTTGTGGAAAAGGAAGAAACCACTTGTTTCTTCTCTTGAGCCTTTCCATATCTCAATATTTTTTAAGGGACTTTGTTCACTACATGGTCAAGTGTGACATGAGGCTTCTCCTAGGGTTGCAGTCGATGGAACTTGTTTGAATGTTGGATCTTTTCAACCTTTTGAGCCTTTAGACTTATCCTTAGCAATCTTCTCCAACCCTTCAACCATGGGGACTAGTTCAAATTTATACAATTTATTTAGCCGCCCCTGGGTACACCTTATCACATGTCTTGTCTAATGTTTGATGTCTTTTGATTCTTCTTCTACAGATCAACATTGAAAATTGGCCTATTATATACCTTATCCTCATTATATAAGGGTAGAAACCATTCATCTGAATTGAACTACCTATTTGCATCTGAAATGTACATCCCTTTCCAAATCAAGGTTCATTCTACAGTAATCCCTAACTCATACTTCATAATCATCTGTGTAGTTTCCCAATAGTCTTCAATGTGGGGTTCATGCTTGAAATGAGCCCCTATGACATGATTGAACGTGCCAATTGTATCAAAATTTCCTTTCAGAATAGAGATTTCATCTAGTGGAAAATTTACCCATTCAAGTCCTACAACCTTAGCAGTCTTTATATCTTGAGCAAAGTGAGCCCCTACTGTGATTGGAAATTGAAAACAAGGAATATGCTTGCTCACACTCAATCTATGAGTGTCAGATACCTATATGCACAATTCCATGAGCACTAACCTGTCAAATGGATACCTAGCAAGCTTTCTAGGTTGCAATGTACAACCCACCACCCGGATGTATGTAAATGTGTGGAATTGGATGTAATAGTTTCCAGACTTCTTAATCTAAGAGGTTACATCAATGGACAACTTTTTTGTGAAATCTCCCTTGATGGTTCTAATGACTGCAAAGAATAACGCATCATTTACTATTCTATAATTTGTATTCTTAGGTTTCTATCTACATATCAACTATGGATAATGAGCATGGATCCAAGTCTTTTCATCCATCAATGATTTTCCAATCGTGAGCCTTGAGAAAGTCCCATGTTCTGTCAACAAGTAGACCACGTATGACATCATATAGAAATGTGGTTTGGTCGTCACTCATTTCAATTTCTCATCTAGATTGTTGTTCATTATCCTACTCAAATCAATTTTCTCTTGCCTCTTCAAAATGGTTTTTATGAGCAACACCATCCAAGATTCTAGTTGTTTGGCCTGGGGAGACCGAAGACTCTACGCAGTAGAGTGATATAATTCTTAATATCTTATCGAAGGAAGGCTTTGTGAATATCCATCTTATCAAGATGATGAGGCTTCCTTGGCCTCTCTAAGTAGTTATTGTTAATATGTGCCCAAATCTCAGGTTCATCTTCATATAAATTTTTGGCATTCTCCTTTGATACTTGAAAATACTAATCACAATGAGGGATTTTGAAGACCTTCTCAATGTTGTCTAGTCTAATGTCCAATACAGCCTCTCTTGACTTTCCAAAAACTATTCTCTCCTCGGGCTTGTAGTTTTTATCATGAGCTGTGATCAAATCAACTGGTTGCACAAAAACTCAGTATGATGTTGCATGCATGAGCCCGGATAGGAACAAGAAGGTACCATCTTGCATTTTCCTGGTGAGATTATTTATTCTTTTGATGAACTCCTTTAAATCCATATGGCCTATGTCTTTATCTATAATTTCCAAGTGATCTTTCCCCAACTTTGAGGGTGTATGGTATTCGAAGTATTTGTACTTCATTGGGGCGACTTTCCCCAACTTCGAGGGTGTATGGTATCTGAGGTATTTGTAATTCATTGGGGCAAATGGAGTCATATCTTAGCTTGCACACAAAGGCACTCATTAAAAAACATTATCAGTCTTATTGAAAATGCAATGAATCTATGCCAAGAACCCTAAAGAACCTATCTAAGGCAAGAAAGAAAAACTACATCCCCACGGATCAAAAAAGCCCAAATAAGCCTATTGTGTTGTTATACAAAACCTTCTTGGAAGAAAATAATATAACTCATAGGATTTCAGGAGTCATGGATACTCAAAACCCTTTAGGGTATCAAGGGTACATAACCCCCAAAACCCGAAGGATGGCTTCCTCAAAGTTGTGGCATTATGAGAACACATATTGAGAGTCGAGGGTATGGTGATCCCCGATCCCCTTTTAGGGGTTAGAGATCATCATGTCCTCAACACCCAACTTTTATTATCAAACCAAAGCATTTCATATCAAGGATCGGGGGTGTGAAGACCCTCGAACCTTTTTAGATGTCGAGGTTCTTCATACCCCCGATGCCCAATGCTTCATTCAAATGCAAATATCAAATTTATGTGGGGATCAAGAGGAGGCGGTGACCCCAGTCCTTTTGGGGATTGAGGGTCATCACACCCCTAATGCCCTAGCATCTTCATTGTTTAATACACCTTTCACAAAATAGGGGTTGGGGATATGATGTTCCTCGATCTCCTTTCGGGGATCGGGAACCGACATATCCTCGACACCCAACATGATATCATATGTTCATCACTGTGACAACATTCTCTAAAGGGGTTTCAATGATGTTTGAAATCCCCAAACATTCAAGGTTTCAAGTAACAAACTTCCATGAAACCTCACTCGCAATATGCTTAGGGTTTTAAAGAACATTCTGGACCATTTGATGTTCCTTGTGCAAACCAACAAGGTTTTATTCAAAACTAACTGAAATCAAACATAAAGTGAGCAAGAAAACTAATCCAACACTAATCTACCCAAAACAACAACTAGGGAAAAAGAAAGAAAAATAAGGGCAAAACAAAAACCCCACCTAAAGAACAAGAAGAATAAATCTGAAAAGGATGCACCAAAGAAGCAAACCGATGAAATTTAAATGCACGCACTGAGCTCAAAGATCGGCAACCACGATGGAGAGACACATTTATTTCTTGGAAATAGTGAGTAGAACGACTATCAAAACATCCTTTTATAGTGCTTAGCAAGTGACTCAAGCCCTCTTTTGCTAATTGGGGTTTCGGGGATTGGGGATCTCAGGACCTCGAAAAGCCTGAAATCAGCCCTTGGCAACTTCTTCAAAACTCCTAAGGGGAAAATTAGGGATTTAAGGTGATGGTGTCTTAAGGACTACAATCATCCCTAAAACCTTGAAACCACAAAAGCTCAAAACACAAAAAGATTAAAAATGAAAATTTAAAAAAAAAAAGAAAAAAGAAAAGAAAAAGAGGAACAAAAAAAAAGCCACAAGGGAGGAGAGACTTCACCATTCGAACACCGAAGTATCAAGAAACTCTTCACAATCTAACTTCCCCGATACTTGGATGATGAAATCTTCTAAAACCCACCTATGCAAGGAGACACAAGGAAAAACGGAAAAGGAAAAGAAATAAAGAGGCGGGTTCCCCACTCGTCCAAGTAAGCAAGTGGGGCATGAGATGTGAAGCACAACAAATAGCCCCAACAAAAGGAGAAATGACCAAGGTATTTCTTCATCAACAAACATCGTCGAAACTACCCTCAAAATTGGAAGACAAATCGACACCTAGGGTTAATGACTTCATCCACAAGATTTGTGGGACTCTTCATTTTCATGGTCTCCTAATGTGTGTGCAATATGAATGTATTCTCTTGAGATGAGATTGACAACACCATGAGAGGACTTACAATAAAATGATCCATTTCAGCATGAGTCCCTGAAGGTATTTTGGGCATAGCTTTGATGCCAATCAAGCATCCATAGCCCTGACAGAGCTACCTATAATTCTCTTAGCCTTGTTCCACTGCCAATTGGGTGTCCATGGCCTTTGTGGAGGTAACTAGAATGAGCCCATTTTGGTTTGTGTAATCTTTTATCTTTTATTTTGAGTATATTATCTCTCATTGAGCAGTAAGCAATTTCTATAACTTTCTTTTAAACCGCAAAGTTGTGACCCTACTTAGAGGGGTTGAAAATCATGTATAAACACCTCAAAAGATTAACTTAATGAAAGCTCTATCCCTAGACTACCCAAGAGTCTGCCTCACATAAACATCCACTATTAAAGTAGATTCATTGCAAATCAAGAAATCATTAGCAACTAATCATCTTGAAATATTGCGGAAAGTGTTTTGGTTAGCAAGGCACCAATGATAAGGATTCCAACAAGAAAATAGCCCTGACAATGTTTTGACTAATAAATACCCCTACCTCTTGTCAAAACCTAGATGAAAACCTCACACGATGAGGGAGACAACCCCGACAAACTCACAAAACCCAAAACAAGAAACAACAAGGGAAATAAGGGAGAAAAGAAAGTGAAACAAAAACAAAATAGAAAACAACTAATCTATTATTGTATAGGGACAATGCTTTGACTAAGAAACACCCCTACCTCTTGTCAAAACCTAGATGAAAACCTCACACAATGGGGATACAACCTCGATAAACTCACAAAACCCAAAACAAGAAACAACTGGGGAAACAAGGTAACAAAGAAAGCAAAACAAAAACAAAATAGAAAACAACTAATCTATTATTGTATAGGGTAAAACTTTTGATAGTTTCGGGATCCAAAATTATGTTTGAGAAACTATCTGTTGACAAGCAATGAGACGAGTTCTCCATCCAAGGTACTGATCCTAAATGTATTTTCATCCAAAATTTTGACAATCTAGTATGGGCTTGTCCACAGTCTTTCAAATTTGGCATGACTCCCAGGTTTTTAATTAGCTTTATCCCACGTGAGGACAACGTCGAAAATTCTAAAAGCCTTTATTGTGGCCCTTTTGTCAAACCAACGATTGACAACAGCCTAATGTTTTGACACATGTTCAAGGGTAGTAATTCATTTTTCTTCCAACTCCAAGAGATTCATGAACCTACATTGGACTTTATCTTCTCCTTCAATGTTCCCCAACATAAATTTGAGGACAAGAATCTTGAGATTCATAGGGAAGACCGGTTCCAATGTGTAAACAAGTTGGTATGGGAAGTCCCTAGAGAGTTTTTTATCCTAATCTTATCAGTCCATAGAGCATATTTTAACTAGGAATGTCAAGCTTTGGGGTTTTGGCCAAGAATGCATTTTATAACCATAATCAAATATTTATTCATGGACTCAACCACTCCATTGCCTTGCAGATAATAATTGGCAACAAATTTAAGAAGTACTTGATTTTTTAATGTCCATTATACAAATGATGCAAAAGGAGGACCATTGTCACACACCAAAAAAACAGTATCCCAAACCTTGTAACAATGAGTTCCTCCAAGAACGAGTGACAATGGATTTTCTAAAGTCACATATTCACAAGGAAACTTGTCTCAAAAAGAATTTAACAATTTGAATTTGCTTTTCATTATTTATATTGTAGCAATGGTAAGAAGATTCAATAAAAGGATTTTGTAGAGGTACAAGGTTTCATTGTAATCTCTGGTCAACAAATTGAAAAGGTCATAGTGACATTCAACTTGGTTGTTGGGGAAGTCAAGGAGATGGAAAATAATTTGAGAGGATTATAGACATTACGTTTCCAGTTCATTTCAATGTGATTTTTGATGAAAAAAGATAAGAATCAAATCCAGAAGATTTGAGAATACTCAATGCATTGATGACAAGGCATTTTATCATTGATCCAATGCAAATTGATTTAGGTTTTCAAATGTGCTCCATGTTGCTTGCTCAAAAAGTACAAAACAATATTTATTTAATACATTATTTAATCGACTTACTAAAACTTTTCTTAATTTTGTGGAGATGGTTGAAATAGTAGGTTCTCCCCAACAAGAACTTGTAGATGTGGTTCTCCTACCTCAATTTAAGCAGGTAGAAATGTTACTCTGCAAAATAGACAAGTTATTTTCTTCCATTTAAAATTTTTTGATTGAGGTAAATATAGGTTTTGAAGGGGCCCCGAAACCCTGTACAAAGTGGTCACAAAAGATATTCAAAGAAGACCTCTAAACGGAACGGACCAAGACCAAAGTGAGGGTTTTACAACTAAAGTTAACAAGAGATATGATCGTTGGATTGAAATGCAACTTTGGATTGAACTATAGATTTTCAAAAATTGTAAACATGTGCATAGCTACGTTCTCTAACGTTTGAGGTTGAATGTATTTTATACTGTGATACAATTTCAAAAATAATGAGCCTTGATAGTTTATTTCAAGTGTAACACGGGTAAAGTTATGCCTTAAAGCCATTTGATGGTAACTAACCTATATGGGTTTAACTTTTCCGTACACTTGCATATCTAAATTATGTGGGAGCGAGGAAGTAATTTCAATGACTACAGAAAAATTTTGTTAAATTGAATTTTCACTCTCTATGCACCTTACTTTATTGTATGTTCTTAACTTCTTCGAAAACCAAAATGACAATTCAGGATACAAGTGTATAAGTTTTTCCCTGTTTTTTAGACTTTTAGATTTTAGTTAAAGTTTTCCGTTTTTACAAGTCAATCCTTTGAATTAATCATGTAACTTGTGCTTTGGAAACCAATAATCCTAAAGCAAGAGGAATGTATTCCCTTAACTGTAATGTGCACAAAAACACATGAATATATATGCACATATCAATGACTGATCTGGCAATGGAATGGAATATACTTATTCCTTATCTATTCCAATCAATTCAAGGGTGATACATATGCCCATACCTCGTCCAAGTCGATGTTGACATACATATACTTGAACACTTATTTCTTTGCTTAGTTTTAATACAACGATATAATGCCTAATGCTATTATGTATCCTCTTTAGGGTAGTTTACAGCTATAATAACTGGTTACTCACATCATGTTGTTCAGCTCATCCATTAGGTTGACCGAAGAGATATGTTGCTTAACGAGCATACCAGAATTGCTAATGAACCAAGACATAGGTCCTCATAATATGTCATGCTCTCTACTTTCTAGGAGGTGATAGCCATAAATATTTGCTTAGAATTGCAAAAATATTTACTATTCTCTAACTTCCAATTCCTCCAGAATGTTTTGGTTTTGAGTATGTGACCTTGGCTCTACAGATCAACACTTTTTTGTCACGCACAAATACTTTTGTTCAACCTCGCCTGAAGAGGTAGGGGATTCCCCAATTGGTTTCTCCTCTGCGGGTGTCTGTTGGCCATTTTGGCTTAAGGAATTGACCAAAAATATTGATTGCTCACCACACTACCATATAAATCTAAGCAAACCATTCCTTAAGATATTGCGCATTTTCTTATGTTAATGTGTTGGTAAACAAATTTGTCACTGCGAGTGCTTCTTTAAAACTAACCATGTTCGCCCAAAGAGTAGTGACAATCGTGCCAACAATTGGAGAGATTACAATCAAATCACAATTTTCCTCTACGTTTGAGAGGGGAAGCTCCCTCGTAGGATAGGGTTATTTGATATTTTTGTGTACTTATCACCTGAAAGTACAAAAAGGAGACAAAACATAACTAAAGAAAACATATAAGAGAATCCCCAATAGTAGACATGCGAATACTAGTTGAGATTCACAATGGATGATGATTACAAAGGGGTATTTAGCACAAAATGCAATGATGACAAAAGAATGGATAACAGACCCTGGCATGCGAAAAAATACACTATCCCAGTACGTTCGCATCAAGATACCAAGAAATGAATGCATTTCATCATATCAATTACATAGATAGAAAAACAATTGAATTTCACCACTACATAAAGGGATTACCAACTTAACATACGAACAATTGGTAATAACAACTCATGAATACATTTGAGAAATACGAATAAATGCATTATTCATTCTCTTTGAAAATATACAAAATCAAAAACCCTTATGTACATAATGTAAACCCAAAAGCATGTTCAGGAATTTCTCCATAGTCAGCCCCTTTGCCAAAAAAGTCCCCATTTACATTACATAAGCCTTGCATTTATAGGCTCTCTTTGATAACCAACTTGTAACCACTTAGCATAACCACCTAACCACTTTTTGTAACTACTTAGGATAACTACCTAAGATGGTTACTGTAGGTTACTACTTAAGTAACCACTTAGTATAACTTCCTAGGTGATTACTTAGAATAACAACCTTTTTGAACAAGTTAGGATTTACCTAATTTTTACACATATTAAGCCCAAAATCTATCATTAGTTACAATAAGTGACATAAGTCACTTTTACAAAATAAGAATTTGGAATATGTAACTTCAAAGAAATGCAAGTGACTGATTTTGCTGAGGTGAGCCTTGTGTCTTCTCTTAATCCACAAATTACCTACTCCATAATGATTTAGCCTTCAAGGATGCACGCAACAACTGCATTTTCTAAGCACATTTCCTTTTTGTGAACTCTTAGTTTTCCTTAGTAGTGTAATCTTTTTGTAATCTTGTGATAGCATAAGACACCTCCTAAATCAATGCAGGTAGACACCTTTTCATGCATCCATTGTGTTTTCTTATGTCTCTTTCTCCTTGCAAGAGATGGGAGAAAGTCGTCTTCACCAATCTTTGTTCTTGTTAACCTCGAACTCATCTGCTTCCTTTGTTATTGTAACCATCTCATCATCAATAAATATGTGGTATGATGATTGTTGAGATAGAGAAGTAATCCTTCACCAAAAACTTTCATTTAAGGACTCACTCCAACTACAAAGGCACATATTTCCACTATGAGCATGCTAATCCATTTTCTATCCCTACCATAGATTGGATAAAATTTCTTCAACAAAGTTATTTCAATCATTACATGCCAAAATATGGTGTGTGTGTGTGTGTGAGTGAGAGAGAGAGAGAGAGCACATTTCCAGCCATAGTATCTGATAAAAGGATTTTAACCGACATGCTTTGATAGATGTTCATAACCTACTCTGAAGCCTTCATTCAACTTTTAAGCCATGGAAGTACCTTATTAAACATTGTGAACCGTAACTTTACAATTACCACTTGCATTTACTTAAAAGTTACTTAAGTCTTTCCAACAAATTCATTGGCAGAGTTGTAACAAGAGCATTCCATTAGATAACACTGCTTTTAGGCATTATGTCAGACAATTCAGATTTATTGTCTTTGATCCACATTTGTATGCATGTCTAGTGTGAAGGAGAGATCCAGAACAAATTTGACTTTGTGTTTTCCCATCGCATTTGATTGGAAGTTTCTAAAGCTTTTTCAACAATTCTACTTTGTGCGAACAAACAACCACAAATTCCATGAGATGCAGTCTCCATGAGGCAATCTAGAAAATAGTTCACGCATCCTCTTTATGCCTCCATACTGTGCATGCATTTTAACTTAAAGCAACTACAATTAAATTCTCTACAAATATCCCCATCATGTGGTCAAAAAGGACATTGGCACGAATAGAAAGGATGAAAACAATGATCTTGAATCGGATTCATACGTGCATTTTTTTGAAAGTTACTAAATCTCTTCAACATATCCATTTTCATCAAATCTTGCTATCGCTACATCCCATGAGATTGTATTTCTTTGAAGTATTATAACTAAGAGTTCAGGTGGGCAGGCTATGATTCCACTTGCATTTGTTTGAAAGTTACTAAATCTCTTCAACATATCCATTTTCATCAAATCTTGTTATCGCTACATCCCATGAGATCATATTTCTTTGAGGTATTATGTCTAAGAGTTCAAGTGAGCAGGGCTATGATTCCACATCTTTCATGCACGCCTATGCACGCAGCTACAAATATAACATTTAAGAAAATTCTTCAACCCCTTATTTCTTTGCAGGTGTCCATAACTTGTTCCAAACCTTGTGTATTGTCACAGAGCATGCAGAGGATGCTGACAAAGGGTTCATGAATTGGCTTTACTCTAGCGGCCTACTCAAAAGTCTTTGAAATCTTTTCAACAAATCCATTTTATGCATCTTCTGCAATCTTTTGTGTCATGATTGCACTTGTGATTTTCTTTTGTTTAAAAGAAACGAATGCCCTTCCACCAAATTTATTTCATGCTTACCCTGTAGTAATTGTGTTTCATTTCATTCCTAGAGATGACATCTCCTTGAGGTATTTTGTTTAACATCTCAAGCCCGTGAGTATGGAGGTTGGCGGCAAAGGTAGCGGCTTTGGCTTTGTTGATGTTTTGTAGCTTCAATTGGATAAACACTATGAGTCAATACTAGTGAAAATATATATATATATATATATATATAATCATAATTGTCATTATATTAATTACATAATAATGAATAGACATGTCCCATGAAGGAACATGTCTCTTCTTGGCTCATTCTCAATATTGCAAGAGATTCTTGCATCTGGAATACACATACTTCACAGGCAGTGCTATTACATTTGCAGCGATTCTAAAACTTAACATGGTATGAGAGCCAGGCTGCAAATGTAGAGAAAGGAATGAAAGAATTAATAATAAAATGGATTGATCAAGAGGATGAAAGAAGATATTATAATTTGTTGTATTTAAATTGGTAAATATGAAATTGTTGGTTTCTGCCATTAGTCCTCAAGCTCGTGATTCATATAGTATAAGCCCATACGTTCTTCAACCTTCGTTGATGTTGCAATCTTGAGAGTTACATGGAGATAGGAGGCATAGCATTGGATAATATTTGTCGGCACTCCAAAACGATGGTTGAACCGATTATCTATTATTACTTGGGAATTCTTATGTTGGGCGATGCATATATATTGAGTCTACAATACTATATAGTTCACACTCTTTGGATTATCTTGATCTTCAGAATTGAACTGACACACATGTAGCTCCAGAAAGAAATGTTATATCGCCAATAACATTATCACTGAAGCAAGTTTTGAGGAGTATTGAGTGCATCCATGGGAATGGTTTTCCATCGACATTGAAGTCAAACAACAGGGAAGTATCAATCCGATAGTAGCACTAAACAAATCTAATCGACTTAGTCAACTATCGTTAACAAACAACATGAGACAGTGACCACATTATATTATGAAGGAAACCCGATGTCGGGTATCTCTATCAAGAGAACGGGTGCCAGTGACTATACAAGTGTATTACAAGGTGGACAACATAGAAACTAAGTTGAGTCAGCGGGAGTCAACACCAAAGTAGTGACAAATAATACAAGTCTCTACATCCACCTTGTGAATCGTTGTTAGTGAATGGAATACAGAGCATTATAATACTATTCGGGGGTAGCGAACATGTATAGTAGAATTAATATTACAAAATATGATATTTGAATAATATTAAAGATGAGGCTTTAATAAATGTGTGTGTGTGTGTGTGCATTGGGAATTACAAATGTAGATATTAGTGCCCCAAAACATTAATAGCATCGACTAAGTAATAAGAGGAGATATAATAACCTTGGAAGTAGTATATGAAAGAATATAAGGATCTAGTGGGAGCCATTCTAAGTGAGCAGATGCTAGAAGAAACTACAAATAAGACTTTCACACACATGTAGAAAGGACTCACGTCGTGAAGGATGTCATTGGATATTTGCTCCAAAATAATGAGAAGTATTTTTTATTATTATCTTGAGAACTACCTTTATTTACTTCTTGTAGTTAATCTCTTATTTGTATTTCTATATGTACTATAAGAGCTATCTGCCTTGATCTTTTATGGGGATGCTCTTGCAGGAAAAGAAGATTGATATCAAATTTAGAGGGAGTCTGGCACTTCAAAGGTAACTTTGGATGAGGAGCTCAGAGGATTGATATCAGATTTAGAGGGAGTCTGACAGTTTATCTTAAGCAATCTTGGATGAAAAGATCAACAAATTGATATCTACTCAATGAGTTCTTCTCTATGAGAGAAGTTCAAGGTGAAATCCCTTGTTTCCACCCTCTACGCTGACTCCATGTTTTTAATGGGCCTGCCCCCTATGTACATCATGAGGAAGTGACAACTTCCAAATGATTATCACTTGTATTTGCAAAAGTTATTGAAAGGTGATGATCTTACAATAACTTAATCTTCTATTATGATGGACATCCTATGATGTCTAAGCAGATCATGATAGATGATGATTTGCATGGTGGATTAAGTTCCTTAAACAGACCATGACCTTCTATTGTGATGGGCATCTTATGATGTCTAAGCAAATCATGATAGATGATAACTTGCATGGTGGATTAAGTTCCTTAAACAAGCCATGAAAGTTCCTATGGTAAGTATCATTGAGGATACATGTGCACATACCTTATGAACATTTTGAGTATTTGGTGAATATCATGAGACTTGATATTCTGAGGCCAAATTACTCGGAGTACTTGGTGAATATCATGCGACTTGATATTTTGATGTCATTACTCCTGATATCATGAGATGATATCTAATTGGTGGGTATCTTCTTATCAAAGATATCCTTAATCATGCCAACTTGATATTACATTGAGGTAATATCTAACAATGTGTTTATCCTCCCTAGCTAAGGAGTGTTGATGTTTTGTAGCTTTAGTGGGATAAACACTACGAGTCAATACTAGTGCAGATATATATTATTATGTAAATATTAGAGAAATTAATATAATAATGACTCGATATATATATATATATATATATATATATATATATATATATATATATATATATATATATATATATATATATATACTATGAGTCAATACTAGTGAAGATATATATTATTATGTAAATATTAGAGAAATTAATATAATAATGACTCAAGATATATATATAATCATAATTGTCATTATATTAATTACATAATAATGAATAGACATGTCCCATGAAGGGACATGTCTCTTCTTGGCTCATTCTCAATATAAATGCAAGAGATTGCTGCATTTGGAAAACACATACTTCACAGGCAGTGCTATTACATTTGCAGCGATTCTAAAACTTAACAGGCTTTTTAGCTGTAAATCTCATTTACCTGAGAGTCCCTACAGGCCATTGAAGAAGTCGGTTTTGTACACATCTACACAATCATTATGTTCTTTGAGAGAACATCTCCTTTGAAGTGGCATGCACAAACTATTCATGATCATCATGTTACACGAGATGACCTTGGTTCGAGACATTCTGCAAAATTAGATCTCGCGGCTTTCTTGTGCATCTGAGTTTTCTTTGCATGCATAGCAACAAGAGCATTTCCAATCATGATTTTTGTCAAATTCTTCCTTTGATGATTATCCATAACCTGTACCCAAACTTACTGTTCGCACGAGTAGGGAGGTTGCTATCACAAGTTGTAGAACTCCGCATTACACTGGCAAAAAGACTATGGAGCATTTCAGTTATAAAACACATCCAAGTTAGTTACAATAACTAACTCTTAAATCCACCACTTCTTCAAACCATCTTTTGAAAGTTACTTATAATGATTCAATCAACTTGAACAAGTTATGAAACCACCGATGAAAATACCATGTCGGCCTCTTTTGAAACCAAGCCAACTTTCCAGAAAAATAGCATAATACATGGCAATTGCATTGAGTTCTTTTCAATAAAGACAAGTTGAGGATATTTAGTTTAATATGCGATTTGACATTCTATGACAACTTCCCGATTTTACTTCTATCTCCGATATTTCCCTAATGCTTTGCATTCATGGGCTTTTTTTTAACTCTTGTAATTGTCATTTTATCATTTGGCTTTGTAACTTCCATTGGAAACTTACTTGGGCTAAATTACCGTGACACCCAAATAAACTTGCACATGATATTTCCACAAACCAGAATCACTCTTTTGAGATTTCGCGAAGTACACCAACTTTTGGGCATAACAACTTCTCCCTTTCCAATGGATTGAAGATTTTAGGAACTTTCACACGCTCCTGACATTAGTGTGCCTTGCATAATTTCAGCCGTTAGAGATATGTTTCTTCGTCACACCCGCTATAATTTATCACGTGCCCATAGAGCAATCTTGTCTCACAATATTATTATCATGCCTTATTGATGTCACCAAGTATGGGAAGAGATGATGCATCCATGCACTCATGCTTCGCGGCCAAAATTGTAGGGGCTCACAAGACTGAAACTCTGACAGATTTTCAAGTGTAAATCTTTTAGCTGACTCAAAAAAAAAATCATGTATATATTGATTTGAAAAGTTTTGGGTCATGTTTGAAAAACAGGGTAACATAATGCAAATTGTAAATGAGGGCTGGAGTGGTTTGGATGAGGCAACGGCCATAACTGACTCCCCACTGCAATGTCACTCTGCACCTTGCCCTCCACACAACCCTGGATATAGCAATTTAGAGTTTACTAGTACTGTTCTGATTGTAGATTTGCTGCAGAGATATGTTTTCACTCTTGAATGTGGGATGCGAAAACAGAAGACCAGAGGGGAGCCCTGTCATCTGAAAGTTTCCCATAATTTTTTTTTCTTAATGTCAAATTTCCCATACAATCCTTCACAGAATTAAAAGAGAAACTATAGGAGCCATAACAGCTCATCAAAATGTACCTTTTTTTCTTCTTAGGCATCAAATATCTTCCATTACCTATGTTGTGGAACCATTCTACTTCAAAATAATTCATACAAACATCAAAACATATTTGTATAGAGAAATGAACATGGGCTGAAGGATAACTAGAATAGATTTTTGTATTAACTGCAAAGCGTCAATCAAAGTTAGAAGGAATCCTTGCATTTCTATGTTTATCCTAACTTTAGTTCCATGAGTAGCAAGAGATATTTTGAGAGGAAATTTCATGAAACCACCAGTCTAGGCTCATTGTTTTATATATCCTGTATGGAGAATCATCACGGACTCCACCCTGTCATGCCCCTGCTGGGATATCTACTCCATCTGTGCACTGAAGAAAATCGGATAGATTAAATTCTATATACATCTATGAATTGGAAAATATCTTGTTAATATACCTCATAGTCAGGCAGTTACATCATGTTATCTCCCTTGCTTCGAAGTCGAACAAGAGACATCCACTTGGAGTTGGTGATCTGATTAGTTAATGTGAATTAGCTTCATCATTTCATAATGAAAGGGCGGTAGGCATGTTGGGGGAGACACCACCTTGGGAAGACTGATGACCGTAGCCAAGGAGCCAAGGAGGTGACTCTTCACCCCCACTTGAGGGGTATACATTGCAGATAGGCACACAAAGGACATCATCAAACAATTCAAGGAATTCAGATCAGATCACCTCTGGTATAAAGTAAACTGCATTTTCACACAGCAATCTGGTTTAAGAATTAATCAAAGGAGTCAGCAGACTATGATAGGTGTTTGGTATAATACCTAATGCAAAATACGCTAGTCTTGCTGATTAGTTATCATATCTTCCACTGAATAGTACATAGGAATGACAAGCAGTTAAAATATTGTTGCTGATATATATTTATATGTTATTATTTGTGTCATTATGATGTCTATACATAATAGAATATATATGTAAGATTCTTTAATACTTTAATCTACGAACTATCTCATTATGGACGATAGGATGAAATACATAATAAGGGATTCAAGTACACCAACCCCAGCTGGGGCCAGGAGGCCGCATGGCGGGTGTCATTCCATACTCTTGGGCTTGATGAAAAGGAATAAGCTCGAGGCACCTTATATGTTATTTCAATGGACTCATAATGAGGATAGGTTGTTAGGGGAAGTATTATTGAATCCCACGTGCACATTATGTAAATTACAATGATGATTAGAATTTTCTTTATAACACTGCTCGTTATATGTTTTTCATAACGATAACCAACCTGGTTGCAGGCTCTAAATCAAGATTTAAAGTTGGTAATTTACATCCCTAATTATACTTCATACCTTACTTGGGAATTCTAGGGCAAAATAGAGTAAAGTCCCAATAGCGGATATTATAATTGGTATCAGAGCCTCCTTCCTGTCATCCTGTGAAAGTTAGTTGATGCAATCTAACCAAAGGGCTCAAAGGTCTTCAGAGAGAGAAAGGAAGAAGTTTGCATCTGCCAACCATCCTACTCCAAACAACACAACGGGTGAACAAATGGGCGGTGAATTGAGCATCTTCATGGAGCAAACCACTCAAGCTCTCATGGAGCAAAAATGAAACAACCCAACTTCTCTAAGCCATTCAAAATATAAATAACAATAATTCTCAACCCCTCCAAAAAAATGGGAGGGATGCCAACTCCAATCACTCCGAAAATAATATCTCACAAGTGTATCAAAACCTAGGCCAACAAGACCTTGGGAAGAACACATAGTAGAGGAAGAAGCAAATAATCCAACCATGGATAATAATATTGATGAAATTGTGGAAGCATACTCAACACTTGATCGCAAATTTATGAGAAATGTCTATTTTAAGGATTATTGTGATGGTAAAATACAAAATGTCTCTAGTAGGGAAAGAAGACAACCCAACAAGGATTTGAAACAAAGGATAAATAAAATAACCATTTCTAATTTTGATGGATCCAAAAAGGTCATGGCATGTTTATGGGTCCAAAATATGGACACCTGCCTCTCACTTAGCCCCATGATGGAGGAAGATTCCATAAAATTTGCCATACTCCACTTGGAAGGAACAACCCATGATTGGTGGCATCGTGGCCTTATTACCCAAGGCCACCAACCTATACCGACATATGATGGATTCACTCAAAATTTATCCAAAGGTTTGATCAAAAACACCCCAAGTGGTACTTCAAAACACTAGCACACATAAAACAACATGGAACCATAGAAGAGTATGCCACTAAATTCCAAAAACTTTCAGTTATGGCACCAGAAGTATTTCAAAGTAGACTTGCCTACCTATTTGTCAAGGGATTAAAATAAACAATCCATGGCTTGGTAAGTGCCCTCAATCCCACATCACTTGATGATGCAATTCAAAAGGCAAAAAACGTAGACATCACACCTACAAAGGACAAATACCACACAAAGAATCAACCTCCTCACGTTCATACCAAACCTTTTTATAAAAAGGACGAGGAGCAAAAACCTTTTCTACCTTACAAAGAGAAGAAAGAATGCTTGAAAAAGGGATTTATGTGGCTTGGTAAGTGCCCTCAATCCTACACCACTTGAGGATGCAATTCAAAAGTCACAAAAATTGGACATCACACCTACAAAAGACAAATACCATACACGGAATCAACCTCCTAATGTTCATACCAAACATTTTTATAAAAACAACGAGGAGCAAGAACCTTTTCTACCTTACAAAGGAAGGAATGCTTGAAAAAGGGATTATGTTTCAAGTGCAAGGAAAACAAGGAACCAAGGCAAGTTTGTAATCAAGAAAAACTTAAAGGATGACAAGAAGACCTAAACTTGTGTTTTAAAAATGCATGGAAGAATGGAGATCGAGACAAATATGTGGGAAAAGAAGTTGAGTACATAAAATAGAAGTAATACCCAATGAAGAAGCTAAAGGAAATCCAAGCAAGAAAACAAGGCACGATGAAGATCTTAAAAGAATCCAATCAAAAGAACGGAAAATAAGCAAGTGGAGTTTTGTGGAGGAGAAAATCTAGTAGTTACAACACCCTTACATCCTCAAGATCTAGAAATAGATTACGCAACCCATCTCCACAGTAAAGATTGTAATATCTCAACTTGATATCTCATCATCGGACCCCTAAGGTTTCCTTGTCAACTAAAGGTTAAAACTCGTCATTAAACATTACATAGATGTGTGTCATACTTCTAATCCTCATCTCAATATGTGGAAAGACTCGCCCTTGCTTCAACTCACAAAGATATCTAGAAATAGATTACGCAACCCATCTCCACAGTAAAGATTGTAATATCTCAACTTGATATCTCATCATCAGACCCCTAAGGTTTCCTTGTCAACTAAAGGTTAAAACTCGCCATTAAACATTACATAGATGTGTGTCATACTTCTAATCCTCATCTCAATATGTGGAAAGACTCGCCCTTGCTTCAACTCACAAAGATATCCAATGAGCAAGCATATGGCCAACCTAATCAGTTTTTGCAGATATAATTGGCACTATTACAAGATGGCCTTGATCCTTTTCTTTGGAAGATGAGAGAAAACTAGTCTTAAATTTAAACCTTACCAGATTCCAACTATTGGTTATAACTCAGATTCGAAAAAAATAAAGGAGAAAACATATGTCTTAATCCACATCTACAACTTATGATAATAACCAAGTAGCGGAGAGAAAGGTGGATTAGGAATTAGACTCCGTGATCATTCAATCAGGACTTGAGGACAAGCAGTCTCGGGAGGGATGGATTGTCATGCCTCCATCAGGATACATACTCCATCTGTCAACCGAAGAAAATTGAAATGATTAAATTTGATATAAATCTATGAATCGGACAATATCGTATTAATAAACCTCAAAGTCGGGCAGTTACATCATGTTATCTCCCTTGCCTCGAACAAGAGACCTCCCCTTTGAGTCGGCAAACTGATTAGTTAATGTGAATTAGCAACACCCTTTCATAGTGAAGGGGTAGCGGGCATGTTGTGAGAGACACGACCTTGGGAAGAGTGGTGACTGTAGCAAAGGAGATGACTCTTCACCCCCGCTTGAGGGGTATATATTGCAGATCGACACTCAAAGGACATCATCAAGCAATTCAGGGAAATCAGATCAGATCATCTCTGATATAAATAAGCTGCATTTTCATACAGCAATCTGGTTTCAGAATTAATCAAAGGAGTCAGCAGACTATGATAGGTGTTTGGTATGATACCTAATGCATAGAACACTTGTCTTGCTGATTTGTTATCATGTCTTCCACTGAATGGTATGTAGGAATGACAAGCAGTTAACATATTGTTGCTGATATATATCTATATGTTGTTATTCTTGCCATTTTGATATGTATAAATAATAGAGTATATATGTAAGATTCTTGAATACTTTAATCTACGAACTATCTTGCTATGGAAGACAGGATGGAATACATAATAAGGGATACAAATAGCACATAAGTTCCATTCAAGTACACCAACCCCAGGCGCGGCCAAGAGGCCAAATTGAAGGTGTCATTCCATACTCTTGGGCTTGATGGAAAGGAACGAGCTCGAGGCACCTTAAATGTTTTTCCAAGGGACTCATAATGAGGATAGGTTGTTAGGGGAAGTATTATTGAATCCAACATGCATATTATGTAAATTACAATGATGATTAGAATTCTCTTTATAACATTGCTAGTTATATGTTTTTCATAACGATAACTAACCTGGTTGCAGGCTCTAAATCAAAATTTAAAGTTGGCATCCCTAAATATACTTCATAACTTATTTGGGAATCCTGCAGCAAATAGAGTAAAGTCCCAATAGGGAACATTACACAGCCTCTGTGTAAGTACACAATCAAGACATTACCCATACACAAGTACAAGTTCCACAAATTGTATGGATTGTTGATGAGACATTTTCTTGGGTAAAATGTTAATTTAAATCTATGTAAAATAAAGGCAGCTTTTACAAAAGACATGACCTTTGCATAGGTTTGAAAGCGAAGCAGTAAGCCTAAAGAAATAAAGGATAGTTACACCCAAAATACAAGTGATACAATAAAACATATTAACTACATATAAAAAATTTGAATGTCAATGAGACCAATCATTTCAATAGAGAAACTACAGCAAAAGAACATTATTGCAGAATTTTATTAAATACAAGGCTTAAGCAATTATGTTCCAAGGCAAAAATTACAACACTTCAGAAAGAGAAGCCCCATTAAGAACGATCCCTTAGAAATTTGACTATAATCATCTTGATTACATATAAGAAAAATTACAGTTCATACATACAAGATCCATATGATATGATGCAAGGACCTGCAATCAGAAGTAATATGCTGAACCTTAAAATAAGCTACTTTGGCTCAACAGACAACAATAATCAATTGTACAAAATAAAGTAATTATTTACTTTTCCATTAACTCCAGAGAGCCTGCATACCACACAATGGTTGAAAATTGATGGTGTAATTTCTTTCAATGGCACAGAAAATTCTCATCATCACAGAATATCAAACTAAGACATCGTTGAGTGTATGAAGGAACACTTTTGCAAATTGAAAAGAATCCAGTCATGCTTATGAAGCTTTTAATGTCCATGAAATATGAAAAGACCTGCAACCATACGATAATTTAGGGCCAGTTCTACATTATATGAAGTAATTTCTCAAACCAAGCTAAATTCATATGTATGACATTCAAAATAATTCAGTCATCATTGCGAACATTTCAAGTAAAATGAAATGAAAGAAAACCTGCAACCACACAATTATATACACACACACACAGATAGGGAGAGGGAGAGGGAGAGAGGGAGGGAGGGAAAGAGAGTGTTTCAATCTCTTCACATGTTTGGTACTAAGCATCAAAGTGAATTCACTTTCAACAACATTAGAAGCATTCATGACCTACATAATTATGAGTACACTTATTCACAAGAATACAATATTCTTGATAGTTACTAGCTTGCAATCTTAGAAAAACCAAATTACCTATGGCAATGGAACATTGATTCAGTCAATATATAAACCTGATATTACAAGATGAACAAATGTGGCCGTTCATCATGTTTATGGCAAATGATACACAACAAAACATACCTGTGAACATCCCAAACTTCTTAACAATGATTATGTAAGATTTCTGGTAGAATTGCTACACTGGAAATATAAAAATGATTGTATTAAGTGAGATTTGACTATCATAAGCATTGAGTTCACTGTTGTGCTTTGCATTGCTTATATAATTTCTAAGTTTCCATAGATTAAACCCTGATTTTCCTTGTCCTAAGAAAAGGCCCAGACCTGTTATGGAACTTTTTAATTGTAAAAAGCAGTCCACTCTGGTATTAAGACTCATTATCCTGAGAGGTCCCAGATCTAGCATTCCACTACTTATTCTGAGAGGAGACCCAAAAATGGCAGTGAACTCCTTGTCCCAAGTTGTGGTTCTGGAGTTGAGATTTCTTGACTGAAGATTGGATTCACTTCTGATATTTAAATCCCTATCCTAAGATGGACCCGAGCTCTGTCCCCATGATAGGACCCAATGGCTGGTATTGAACTCTTGGTCTGCAGACAAGACCAGTTCTGTTATTGAATCTCCTCCTTCAAAATGGAAAAATAAAATAGATCTGTTTAGAACCTTTTCAGTTTTACTTATTGAACTGATTAGTTGTTAGTTGAGCTGGTCAGAAAATGTATTAAGTCCCGAATTAATCATTCCTTCATGGCAATGAACATCAAAGGATGCCCAGCTTCAAATGTTGTTTAGCGATGATCTTCACCGGCAATAAACCTTTTGTTTCTTGCTTTACAAGATTCTGAAGATTAAGATAAAATGGAGTCAGCAGACTATGTGGAGAAGATGCAGTGTGCCAGAACTATCGCAAACACTCTGCAGCCAACAGAATTGTCAGAGGTGCAATTCAAATCTGCAAATGTTCCCTTTCATTCAGTTTGTCATGTTTTCCTCTCATTAATCATTTTCTCTCTGCCCTTTGAGAAGATATGCATTATCTGTTAAGTCAGCACGGTCTGCAAAGGTGGCACCCTCTTCTCCAGTAGGCATAACCACCCTGCTTTGGTTCTTCTCCACATTATTTCTCCTTCCAGATCTACTATATGAGGGCGGGCAGGGCTTACTCATCTTTCTATTTTAGAATCATCAATTTAACCAGGTGATCCTATTACTTGTAGGGGGAAAGGTTATCTAATGATTCTAATCTTCCTGGTCCTTCCTTCAGTTCAACTAGGTCTCAGAAGTGATCAGGAAAAGAAGCTGCAGGACATTGAAAATCGGTTCAATGGGATTGACTTTCATAAGTTAAAAGATGTAGTTGGTATTCCCCCTTACTAGGCAAGGCACGGTTTGTCTGAGTCAAATGCCCTAAGTCTGGTAACTGGTTAGTTGCCTGAATCAGTTGCAAGTTACTAAATTGGCTTGTTTATTGATGAATGTCTGTCTCCCCTGCTATCAACTAGTCAAAAGGCCCTATAAAAATCTGCAATATTATAAACAGTCTGCAAATCTGCATAAGTCGGCCTGTACATACTAAATCAGCCTGCATACACATAAGCTGTACAATCCTTTCCTCGGCCAATTTTCATCGATTTTTAATGAGTTGGATGTAATTTTCTTCCAGTCAGCTGCAAAAATTACGTGTCAGCCTATGAGTCAACAATACATTATTTTAATTTTTACATTCTGTTGAGTTGGCAGCAAGTTTGAATTAGTCAGCCCTCTCCATACACCCTGCAAACTATCTTATAGTGCCTGTGATCCAAGTGAATTAATCTACAACTGCTGAAATGACCTGCAAATTTCCACAACTGTACAGCATACGGGTATGAAGACAAATTACATTTTAAAATAAATATTATTTAGTTAAGAAGGTCGAATGTTGCATATTTTTTGCATTGAATAGCAAAAGTCAAGACCGTACAGATATTATTTTTTGGCTTCCTTACTTATCGAAAAATAAACATTTTTTGTTTTTAATAAAAGGAATCAAATTTTGTATGGACGAAAAGAACTGAACAACAAAAAAGAAGTGGGGACATGCATGGGACATGCAACAAGGAAAAGATCAAAATTACATATGTATCTTATCCAAATTGATTTTGCCAATTTAGAGGGACAAGGGTGTACAGGGTATGTTTTAATATTATATTATATCTAATAAAATTGAGACATTGTAAAAACTCATTACAATATGTTCATAGCATCATACCAAAAATGGCATCGGTACTATTGTGGCACAAGCGACCATGAAATCTCTCAATTCTTGAAATTCTCATATTTTTTTCTGTTTAACATTAAAGTAACCACGCAAAGAATAAAGATTATGAAACATAAAGCCACAAATCCACACCCCCCCTTCATATTACACATATTCCCAGGCATTGACCACAAGTACAACCCAAGGATCAGCTAAACAAGTGGAGATCTAAAGCACTTTCATGTGTTAAGGTAGCAGATACTCGTGATGTCAATAATTATTTTCCAAGTTTGAAAACTCGGACTTGGGACTCAGCAAAAAACTCAGCTGGGACACGGCAAAGAAGAAAATCGTAGTTTTACAAAAAAAAAAGGAATTAATCTTTGATCTTGTATGCTTGTCTTCTTCAAACCCTACTTCACAATGCAGACCTGTTTTGGGCACCAAAGAGTGGAATGAAATGAAAAAAAACAAAAGAAGTGTGGTTTTTTAAGTGGCTGGGTGTTTCCAACCAGGTGCGAGAGTCCTAGCCCAAAACTCCCTAGTCCTTGCCCAAAATGCCCAAGTCCTAGCTAAGACTCTCCAGGATGGGGCTCACAAGTCGGGGGCGAGCCAACAGACTCATGAGTCCCACAAGACCTAGCAAGTCCTAGCCGAGTCTTCCAACTATGATTATTATGGTGAAATCAATGTGGAATAAGATGGCTTGAAGGCTGTTTGACCAGATTTGCAGATGTTGAATCTTGACTGGTTTTTTGACATCATCAAGATATTTGTTAGTATATGTTGACTGCTACTGCTACTACAACTCATTTGTACTACTCTACCCACTCTGAGCCATGATTAATACTTCTAGCTAGTATTTAATCAAAGTTAACTTTCACAATATGCAAATCTGCCATCAGCAAGAGGAAAGTTACTGTATGGATGCTGATTTGACTTCTAACTTTAACTAATCCTGTTGATCATAATTTAATGATAATTGAATTCTGTAACAATGAATTTCTTCTGTACAAAATGTAGATGTACATTTCTGAGTCATAAATCTTTGAGTTGACACAGTAAGCCATTGCAGTTGCTTCCCTCGAAGTTAATGAAGACTACTTTTCCCGTTTGTACAATGCCAGGCACTGGTTAATACCTATTAGTTTGAGTACGAGAATGCTCAAGGAAAGGTTCACTAAGGCTGATATCTATAACTGATCCTTATGTGTTGCAAGCCTACAAGTCATCCCATGATATTGAGGGTTCATCAAAATCGGACACAATTATGAGTAACATGGATTATCTATTAATATTTTGTATGTCTTGTAAGAATTTTTGGGCTTCAAAGCTTTACTTGATTCTGTAACGTATACCCTTTTGTGGTTGACTGCTATAAGTCAACTCAAAAGTATCTTCCCATGGGTATACATCTTGAAGATGATGTTTTAATGATAAAAGTTATTTTTCATTAATCCAGCTATTTATGACTATTGAAAATTTGAATTTCTATCACATGGTTTATTTTGTTGGTTTAATGGTTACAAGGATGAGTTGATTGGAATCAAACTAGTGAAGTTTTATCCATAATGAATGTCAAAGAGTGCCCCACTTTGACTACAGCTCCAAGATAATCTTCCTCTGTACAAGATCAAATGTCAAAAATTTATTTGAGACTAACTTTTTGCAGATTGTGCATAGGATACTCCTTCTATGTCTAAGCGTCCAAGTAGAACCACCAAGTGTATCTTTGAAAAGCTAGAGTCACAAATCTCCCCCAATTTTGTCTACTTTGTTTTTTCTAAAGATTAAGAAACAACCAACAAAGACTACCCGATTAACCATATTTATAGATTTGTATGAAAAGAAAATTTATAACAGCTAGTAGCACAAATCAAATTGTTGTTATCTATAGAAAAATAAAATTGAAGCATGAAAAAAGTTGTCAGAAGGCACTTATGATAAATTGAGAAGTACCATAAAACATCAACACATACCAACTAGGCCTAGTGTTAGAAGAACCACTGAAGCTATTCGTACAAGGTGTAAACGACTACATTGGATGAAATGTTGTGACCTTTGAATCCTCTTTTGGGCATTTCCAGTCCAACCATGAAGTTGTCTATCATCGGAAATGCTATAAGAAGGTACGTGACAGCCATTAGAAACTGTTCCACTATCTCCCAACCAAGTACTAATAGCCTGTTCAAAAAGGGTGGTAACATTTTATCAATTTCACAGTTACGCAAATCATCTAGGCACTTTCTCAAAAAAAAAGACTTCTACAAAAAATGTAAGCTTCTGAAAAAGTTTTAAAAGGCGTGATGTAACTTTAAACAATGGTAGCAATGTAACTATGCTAACATTGAGAAAAAGAACATAAAGATGCAGACAGATTTAACTTGTATGTAAATAATCTCAAGAAACCAAGAACAAACTGCAAGAAAGTCACAAGCGTTATGGGGAAGTGGCCAAGAAAAGACCCACCAGCATCATCCATCTAATTCGTAGATGTAATTACAATGCAAACAACATAAGAACACACTTTTCTAAATATTCAAAAGTATTTAGAGATTGTCTTTCATGTTTAAAACCTCATAGCACATGGAGAAACAAGTGTAAGCACTACCACTAGGGAAACTCTAATTCCCTAGTCTATGGCTCTCAATGCATTCTCACACTTGTTGTCAAGATACATTCCATGTGCATGTCTTTGCACAAAGTTATCCCCAATAATGACCTGCACAAGGATCACCTTCACTCCCTATATTTGCCAGATGAAAAACATTTGTAAGCTATATAACTCAGCCAACATTAAAAATAACACCTCACCAAGCAACACAACTACTACTTCCAATGTTGGGGCCAGTCATGAGTGGGTGAGTGGCAATGGTACCAGTGGCTCCTCATGTGCATGTTAATGGCTGTAGATATTATGTCTTATGTTTTTAATGCCATGGATATCACAATCCATAAATTTTAGACTTTGAACTTAACATCTTAAATTTTATTATTAAATGAATCTTCTTTTTCATGTACAATGAAATTGATTCAAATAAATAGGCTGGGGGCCTGGCTTGATTGGCAAGAGCTTCCAATGGTAGGCATGAGATCATGAGGTTCAATCTCCCCCAGCCCACATGGTACCAAAAGGCGTGTCAAAAACTAAAGACTTACATATGTTAACAATATAAGAGGTAGGTGGAAAAATAAAACCCTTGTAGGCTTTTGGAAGGAGGGATCTCATATGCCAAATGGGCATCTTGGTTGCTAGGCAACTAGAAACCAACATCCACCTTTTTTATTATGATGGCATATACTTGACATACATTAAAGGCTCTAAAATTACTTGTAGGGCCCGAGAATGATTACGAGTCAAAATTCATGTCAAGTGACACGCAGAAAAACTTGTCCATGAGTTATTGCAAAAACTCACCATGGTGCCAGGCAAAAAAAACCACAAAAACTCATCAAACTTGTGTGTGAGGGTTTGACTTGCCCAAATAAAACTAATAAAATGTGACATGACTTCCACCTTTCAAACACTAAGACTGCTAAGGGTTCGACCATTTCAAACACTACAACTACAAGTTGCTTCTACAAATATATATAGGGCACAAGCTGAATTTCAACTGCTGCAAAAGGATTTAGAGCATGATTCAAGGTTTTTTCCATTTTTTATTTTCCAATTGCATAAACTTTGCCACAGCACGAGCTTTCCATTTCCCACTTTCACCTTCAGTCATAAGTTATAAACAAGCATCTAAGCCTCATTCCAAATTATCCCCAAGTTTTAGAAATATTAAGGACTTAGTGTTCCAAAAAAAAAGAGATAAAATTGTGAAACTGGCATGCACCATGAAGGTTTGTGTGGTTTTGAAGGCCTTAAGTTTTGCTGCCCTAAGATCCCACAAGAGACATTGTCCTTCAACCTTGATAGGGTCTCAACACCCGAACCACCACCTACAGCCATCCCAAATCTAAGCCCTTCGTCCCCCAGTCTCCAAGACTCGTCAACTAGTTTCACCAATGCTCACCCTAATATAGATAAATCATAGATCCGTATTCACAATGAGAAGAAATACACAAATGATGAATTCTTTTTCTTGTTATTTGTCATTTGCTAGCCTTTATTTCCATTTTCCGGTTTCTTAAAAAATATGGCATCTACAAGTAGGAGACCAAGCAAATCTAAAAACTTGTTTTCTAGTCAATGACATGTATTGATCTCTAATTTTAATTTATATTAATATATGAAGGAAATTGGTAATATGTGTATTTTGAAGAAAACGTTTTAAATTGCATATGTTTAAATATTAAAAAATAATTGCCGAGTTTTTTCCAACAGCCAAGTTTATAAAGATTTTGGGTCAGCCGAGTTCTTCACAAGTCCAAGTTTTTTTATGTTCAATAAATGTGCTATGGTATTTTATTATAATCGTGTCCTTGGAGCTAAATGCTTGTGGGCTGAAAAGAAAAACTTTTATTTATGAAATCTGATATTTAAATATTTTGTAAGTTATTAATTATTTTTTTGGCCAACGTTTTTTCGACAAGCCTGAGTTGGCTGCAGTGTCAGAACTGCCAAGTCCAAGCAAACTTCAAAGTTTGTGAATATAATACTGAGTAGATACTCAATCATTTATATTATTTATTTAATGATAATCATTTTGTTTGTAATCCTAGTCATCCCAAACTTTTTAGGTTTGCTACGGCACATCACATGGCTTGGAATCTAAAAAGTTTGCAATTTACTGTCAATAGACACCGGAATTGAGCATGCTGAAGAAAGTGTACCTTCACTAATGCTTTTGTTGAGGTGCTTCCATATTGTTAATTGTATAGTTTCAAAATCTATAATTTTTTCAACACATGCAAGATGATAAATATTAAATACCCTGCAAGAAGCCTAAACTGAATTGACATTACAACAAAAACAAGTGAAGAAATATACAGAAAGAAAATCAAGATGTAACTAGGTCCACTTGACATACCCCATTAGTGGAAAGTTTCTCATCCTTAGAGGGATCGGTACTTCCTTCCCCATCTTTCCATCTCTTCATGCCACTCCTAGAATCTTTGAACTTGGACCAAATATTCAGGTTACCTAGTAAACCCGAAAATTTGAATCCATTAGTAAAATTTTCAGATGTAATACCATAAGATCTTTCAATAATGTCATTGTCAGCAATTCCAATCTTCCAAGTTCCCAACTCAGCGCCCACACTTGCACTTCTTTTATGCCCTGTTGATCTATCCACAGAGCCTACAGCGTGGCAATCTCTTATTTCTGACACCCTATGAGACAACTCCGCACCAAAATCAGAATCCTTTCCCATTAATCCAGTTTCAACAATGCCATTTACATGGTTATCCAGAGAACAAGAACCATCAATGTTAGAGTGCCTTGCACCTTGCAATTTTGACTGCCCAGTTTCTCCATGCAGCAACGGTCTATCATCAAGCCTCAAATCATTCATTTCTTCAGGCTCTTGTGAATTGACATGAACTGCAATTTTCCCCTTAATTTGTTTTTCAGAACCACTTCTGCATATGCTAGATTTCAACAAATTTTTAGACAATCCACCTCCTGAAAGAAACGTGGCAAAATCATCTTTCTCTTGATCATTAAGATTCACCTGCTGCATGCTTCCATTTCCATAGTTTGTGGTCGAATCATGCAATGTTTGCTCAATAGTTGCAATTTGGTTCTGAATTGCCACAATAAATCGCATGTGCCTAGAATAGGAATCTTCCCTTGTATACAACTTAACACTTGAAGCCATAGCCTTGATAGCCCTTTCAAAGTCTTCCAACTGTTGATAAAAGGACCACACTGAAATAAATGTCCAAAAAAAATATCCAAAAAAATATCTGCATTTGACACAATACAGAAAAGGTATTCAGAAAAAAGATTATTTTGATTATCTTATAAATCACCTGCCATTTGGCAGTTCCAATAGCAATCAGAAGCTCCCTCTTTCGAAATTCAATTGAATTGGCTAGTTCTGTGTCAGTTGGATCAGCCTCCACAAGACTTCGATCGTGTAGCCATGTTCTGTGTGCGGATTCCATTCTACAGAGAACATAAAAAAAATTAGCCTTGAATAATTGGATAAAGAGATAGAAATTCAGATAACTTATTCGTACGGATGTTTAGTGCAAGAAAAAGGAAAACTTAGGGTGGGTTACCATGATATGGGCTATCGCTCCTAGTTTTACTGCCCAATGCTATAAGAGTTAGTGACTAAGAGAATAAGGAAATTGGATTGAGCTAAAAAAAGGGTAAGCAGGGATGAATAGAAAATTTTAGGAGATTAAGATAGGGGCTAGAGGTTTGCAGCACCACCCAAATATTTAAGGACATGTTTTTGCAGTAAGGCAGCTTCTATGGAGTGCAAATAATAAGTGGCAGTCTGATCATACGCCCAAAATAATTGTAGCAGAGCATCCAATTTCGTCTGCCATGAGACCACTTAACAGCAATTTTTTCCTAAATTTTCTTGCACCCCGCACACCTCGCCTCCCCGCCCTTTGAAAACATCGTCAGCATGGCAAGCTCCGTCAATGGAATAAGGCATGCTATTGTGATTGCAATGACGGCGAATTGAACAATGATGAGAAGAACCAGATGTCTACTTTTATTTGAATGGCAACACAAAAAGAAAATCAAAGAGAAAGTTTTGAGAATTACCTGTCAGCTGAGTCCTGCACATCTTCAGCAGCAGCGAAAAAGGGATCGACCTCCCATTGATAGAAGTCGGCAGTCATGTCCAATTTCAGATACCAAGGAACCCTACTGAATGCCGAAACAAATATTGTTCTGCAATATTATAACATTTTATGCAATTTTGGATTATCTGGAAGCCATATTTTCACAAATTTCACTTAATTGTCTCCGATTAATACCCCAAGGCACATAACTGTCACGTAACACCGATGAGTTCAAAATAAAATTTGGTTTTTCATAAAAGATGCCAAATCCATTAGCTTTCAAGTATTTCATCTGCTCATCTCATAGACGAGCATACAAATATTGCCGAAGTAAGACGAATCCACTTCAATTTGGCGACAAACACGGCGTTTTCTTTCAAGATCCCGCCTGATCGAAGAACGAACCTGTTCCATAAGAGAACTTCAAATCGTCTCATGAAATTCAAGCAAAAAAAAGGAAATTAAAAAATCTAAGTCCATTCAACAATTTGAAACAGAAGAAACAGCCGTTTCTCGCAATCTTTTCAGCGCAATCTCTAACACGGTGCTAGAAAAGAATCAGGCATAAATTTGAAAAAGTAAAAATACGAAGAAACAATACAGTACTCTTTCAAGAATATAAGTAGTGTACATTAAAACGAAATGAAATGGCTGAAACTTCCCGAGAAAGCTCAAAAAAGAACGGCATCAAGTCTGAAAACATCGATATAATTTCTATCTAGAATTTAAATAAAACAAAACTGTCATACATACCTCGTTAAATTGGGATCTGCTACCTCAAATTTGTCATAAAAGTTTCAAACACGCCGATTTTCCCCAAGTTTCAAAAGTTCGCAGCTGAAACTAAGAATCCACGGCTCCTCGGTGTCGACTATAACAGTTGATTACAAAATTAATGGAGATGAATCAGCGCCTTCCAAGGGTTTCGGAGGAAAAGAGGCTAAAATTTCGACAGCGTACCATTACCCGCAGTTCGAAAGCCCATATAATAAACCGTGCGTAAATTTGATGATGATTCAGCTCTTTGAATAGTGGATTTGAACTTTTGGACTCCACCTGTCCGTGAAAATAAAAAGATGTACGAACTTTTTAGTGGACAGCCTTCAATATCAATTCAACGATTCAACGACTATAGGTTCTGCTGATATATATTTATTTATTTATGTTTGGAGAATGTTCGGAATCAAAATTTAAGTAGACATATTTTAAGGGAATAAAATCTAATAAAATCTGTTTTACATACATCTAGACTGATGTTTTATTTTTGTTTATTTTTATGGAAATATGTTAGTATAATTTTTTTTGAAACGTGTCAGTATATAATGTTTTACAATGATATGAGTAAGTATATATTTTAACTACAAGCATCCTTTGTCTAAGCAATTGCATGTACAGGATCCTATTCATCAAGTTTATGCAAGGGTCGAACCTAGTCCAAACACACTTCTCAAGGTTTGAACCCTAGTAGATGATTTTCTATATCTCATGTCATTTGTTGGTGTCACCAATTGTGAGATGTTATCTATATTGATTTAAAATAATAATGTTAGAACTATTAATTTATCAATGTTTACAAGTGTCATTTAGTGATGAGTATTTGTATTTGTATTTGTAATATAAAAATAATAATATTTGTTTGTTAGTTGATAGTTATGACACATTAAGTCAAACAAGATTGGATAATAGTTGGATATCAATAGATTTGGATTTTTAGATCAAAAGACTTATGTTTTCACTCAGTTTTTGCCTATTAATTTACTTTTTGGAAAACATGTATATGTTGCCTAGCCTAAGGTGTTTGGCGATATTCTTAATAAAGTTAATTTTTCCATAATTCATTGTTATTTTTTTATTGGTCATTTGAATTTTATATAGTGGTTTTTATCATTTCCATGAGAAAAAATTATATAATTTATGGCATCGTTCTTAGGCATTTTTTGTGTTGAGATGTCTTTTGCATGTGTGTATTACCAGGTGCATTTTCCAAAGGGCAGATATCATGGGTATTTTTAATATTACATTTTCCTTTGCCCACTGTAGTTGATCTTTATTTCTTGCTACTAATTTTGAGCTTTTCAGTTTCATACTTCAAAGGTTTGCTATTGCTTTGTGAGATGCTAAGAATATCATATATAATTGAAGCATTTACAACTCTACCAAGTTTGAGGATTTTATTTTTTATTTTTTGCGCTTTACTATTATTTAAATTCTAGGGTATTTTGTCGAGGGTTTGAGAGATTTATTTCTTTTCGCATGAAAATGTTTGGGTGAAATGTGAAGGTGAATTTTATTTGTATAGAGATAAGCCATGGTTTTTTTTTCCTTTCTTCCTTTGCTAGCTATCTATTTCTCTAGATATGCAATAATATTATCGAATATATAGTATTCTTGAGCTATTGGATGTCTTTTCTTGTATTCTTGCAAGTGTTATGACATGGTCTTTTGCAGTGGCCGTTCAACCTACCATTTGGTTAGAATCTTCTTGAAGTTTCATCACAATATTGTGCCTTTTCTTAATGTCAGCTTAAATTGGGCTCTCCATTTCTTATATGGCATGTTACATGTTTTGGATTTGTTCTATTTCCCAATAATTATTAGATTAATCTTTCAGCTAGTTACTTTTTTCGCTTGTATGATATTTACAACAGTCACAGTAGTTGGTGGGTTGTTTTACTCAATGAAGAATTTGTTCAGATTTTTTGTAAGTTGGTGATTATGAATTGGGGATTCATTTCATCTCATAGTTTGGCTCTAGCGGCTTTTTAATAATGCTACAAATTCTTTTTCGGCTACTGTGCTACAAAATGCCATTGTTTCTCATGTGCAGGAAGACATTTGTGGCAACTTGTGTCCTCTTTGCCCTTTATACGAGTAGTTTTCTGCTAAGCAACTATTATGACAAGCATTGTGACAATGAGGTTACTTTGTTATGCCATTCTTACATATTAGGCTTATTTACATTTCAAAACAAATATTTTATTTTATTTTATTTCCAAACTACTATGAAATATTGGGAAATGAGTAAAATAATTTTTCTTTGTTGCAATGCATTTTTTATGTTATTTTTGGAAATATGTAGGAATTACTATGATAGGGCTATATGCTTTACTTGTAGCCCATTGAAAAATTTGATGACCAATGGTACCTTTGATAACCAGCAAAGGTTGTGATGTTTACCCCTTCTCTTATTTCATTTTTGAATGTATTGAGATTTTATCTATGAAGGTTTGAATCCCATGCCCCCATATGGTACGAACTCGAAGGGTATTCTATGAAATGGATAAAATAGTAGCCTAATGAACTAACAATATAAATAATTATGAAGCTGAATTAAACTCTATTTCTTGAAGAAATTAGGGTAGGGCACACATAGAAATTTTCTCTGGAGATTTAACATTATGTTTTAAGTTTTCCTGATTACTCATTATTTGGAATATTACTATATGAATCATCAGTTATGTACCAACAACTTGGCCAATCCAAGGCATTGTTCAAAAATAGATTCAAGAATTTGAACTTTTTTGGCCCAAGATCAAATAGTTTGTGTCAATTGGATGAGTAATCCCTATGTGACGAAATCGAGAATATATTTCATCATACTTTTAAGGGGATAGGCACAATCTTATTAATGTCCAGATTCCAAATCATGAACATCACATGAGTAATGCCTAGCTGAGGTGGAGTACTATGGGAAAGTTGGTTCACAACTTTTTTTATAAGTAATTTTATCATGACAATTAAGTTACTTGGACTACTTATAAGGCGCAGTTAATTTTACTTGGCACTTCATTTACTAGAATAGCGAGTGATGAATCATCAATCATCATCCACTAAATCCCTTTTGTTACTCTAAAAAGTCATTTAATCTAGACCAAAAAAATTTATCTCAACTTAGCAATCTTCAAGCCTCGCCCTTTTAACAAGCATGCCTATAGTTTAATACCAAATGGTAGGCAATTTCAAGTTTATGTTATTCATTAGAAACTAAGGCATTACAATGTTCTAATTTTTTATTTTGAAATTCCTATTCACCTCAACAAAAACAAGGAAAACTTAGTATTATTAATATTAGCCTTGTGGCTTAGTGTTATGCTTGCAAGGTTTTATCTTCTTCTGATGCCAGAGCTTTGACATTGTTATTATCTCATATATCTCTAAAATACTTGTCAAGTAGCCACTTCTATGGGACTCTAGTATTTTGCAATAATTTTATGGTTTTAACTTTTAAAGTATTAAGAATTTGATTTCCATGCCAATCAAGAAGCAATCTTAATTTTGCTCCATTACAATCATATGACTCTGAAGCCAAGTTTTGAGAACTTTTCTTACTCTTTTGCTCAATTATTGATTACGAGTTAGCAAGCTTTATTCACTCTATTACAATTCATGTCTCTTCGCAACCATGTTTTAAGAAAATTTCTTTGTGTCTTGCTCCTCCATTAGTATTAAAATAAGTCATTTAAGAAGAAGTCTACTCAGTTACTTGATAATATTTCACCTATTAATGATTGCTAGTTTTCCTAGCATTTCTCTCAGCTCCTGATTAACTAAGTCATTTAATAAGTAGTCTACTTAGTTACTTGATAATATTCATCTATTAGTGATTGCAATTTTTTTGAGCATTTTTCCCAACTCCTAATTATGAACTAAGCAGTTTATGTAGATTGTTCAAGTTATGGTTGTATTTCATCTATTAATCATGGAGTCCTTCAATTGTGTTGGTTTAGGACATTAGGTACCAAGTGTGCAACAATTATGTACTTCTATTCAAGCAATTTGCATTGCTACTTTGGTGGTTATTTAGATATTGAAACTTGTTGAGGTTTCTATTTGAACGTTTTACATTACTTTTTGCTAATTTTGTTAATTTTTGTTTTCTAACTATACATAGGAAATTTTGTTAATCTTTGCAAATTTATACCATATTCACCCCTTTTCTCTTGTATTGAAGTCCCCCTTCCCTTCACATCCCGGTTGACCTACTCATAATATTTCATATTTCATATATTTGATGTCAAGACTATCTCTTATGGATAATTGTGAATCGTGAATAGTGATCAATCTTCTTTGTTTTCTTTGTATTATTATGAATGGTTCATTCCCATACCCCTTGGATGATTGTAACTTTGGAGAAACTCTTAAATTCTAATACACAAGAATGTGAACATAGTCTTTGGCTTTTGTCTTGTCTCTTTATTCTTTTCCTTAAAGAATATATTTTCTTATTGAATTTTCTAGGTTAAGAGAATTGTATTGTGACCTGTTCATAATCACAAAAAATTCTAAAATTTTAAAAAAATCTAAAAAAATCCTAAAAATTGTAAAATATCCTAAAAATGTCCTAAAAATTATCAAGTGTCCTAAAAAATCTTTAAAATTATAAATGTCACAAAGAAAGCACAAAAAAGTCAAATGTCCTTAAAATCCTACAAAATTGAAAAACATTCAAAATCCAAAAGCAATGATTGTTTTTATTTTATTAATGAATCATTCTATTGCAAAAGACATATATCAGAGTGGACATAGAATGAATACTGATAAAACATGGTGCTTAATGAAATCATGTATCATCAAGTGAACTATCCAATAAAGTCAGCAATCAAATAGATTAAACTTGTCCAATCATTTTTCCTATTAATCAAACATTTGTCCTAATCAACACCAACATTATCAACCCTTTGTCGATCATAATTTATCTTGTACGAGGTGTGGTATACTTCAAAAAAGACTATACTTGTCTTAGACGGGGTACTTGATGCAGGAGCATCTTGGAATCTAAGCAATCTTGCATCAACCAAAAATATGTTTGGTTCTTGTTGATCAGTCATGTGTTCTGGTTGCGATTGATTTGTACTTGTTATTTTGATTCGTGGTTTCTTCTATGTGTTTGTGGCTTCATTCCAAGCCTTATCCTATGATCGCACCTCATTTGGAGTCATTGTGCAAGAGTTATTGAAAATTCTTGCAAGTTTATACTTTTCTTCATTTTTTCAGTCAGTTAAGGTGTTTACTGATTGAATTTCCAATCTACCGGTTGTAATTACTGGTTGCAATTCTACCAACAGGTTATTACGTTTGAGGTCGACTTATTGTTGTGATCGCATCTCTTAGTTTATTCATTAGGGGTTGTTCCTAGGGTTTTGGGAGCTGACCTAATTGTTGTATTATATTTTCTCTGTTCTTGGGAAATGTGATCTATTCTAGGTCAACCCATGATTGTAATGGCTATACAAGCTTATGGACTTCTTCCTAAGGGATAAGTTAGTCTTCATAAGATTATTTGGTTTTAGTTTGGCTAGGGTTAGAAGGGATTTTTTATCATAATCAGGAATGTATGCTTGGCATGTAAGACTGTATGTTGCAGCTCGGTTGTAATTGGATTTTCTAATAATAATTGAAGGTTGATCTTTCATTTCTTGGCTGACTTGGCTATTATTTTTGTTGTGTTGTTTAGGCTACAAGGTTGGACTGATATTTTGTGGGTTTCTCCATCCTTGACTACACCAAGTGGTATCAGAGCCAGGTTTGCAACCTAGGGTTTATTGATAGGGTGGCGGTGGAAGAAAATCCAACCTACAACTTTGAGGGTTTGTGGAAATGGTCAGAAGAAATGCTAGAGGCAATGCAAGGAATGTAGATCCAGTGGTCTTAGACCTGTTAAGATAAATTTATGCCAGATTGGAGGCAGTAGAGACTGCTTAGAGGAGAGGGAAGGATATAGAAGATGCAAGTGATGAAGAAGGAGATGAGAACAGCCAAGAGCAAGCAGTGGAAGGAAAAAATAATGAGGCACAACCATAATTGAATCATGAAGAAGAGAGGTTCATTAGGGCCTTGACAAATGTTAATAAGAAACCTTATTTTAATCCACGTGATTATTATGGAAACCTAGATGTTGATGGGCTGATAGATTGGATCACAGAGATGGACAAGTATTTTGAGCTTGAAGGAACTAACGAGGAGAAGAAAGTGAAGTATGCATGCACTAAGCTAAAAGGACATGCATCCTTATGGTGGGAACATCTACAGACAGATAGACAAAGAAGAGGTAAAGACAAGATCAAATCTTGGGATAGGATGGTAAACAAGTTGAAGGTTATGTTCTTGACTAAGGATTACCAAATCAATTTGTTTAGGAGATTGCATAACATGAAGAAAAGAGACCTAAATGTTAAGGGTTATATCGAGGAGTTCTACAAGTTGAACATCAGATCTGGTCATATAGATGATGAGATTGAACAAGTTTCTCACTACATAAATGGGTTGAAGATGTCCATACAAGATGTAATAATTTTTTTGTAGATTAGGAGTGTATAAGAAGCTTATAAGTGGTCCATGAAGGTAGAGGAAAAGCTGAAGAAGAGGCATGAGAAAAGACAAAGAGGTAGAGGTGGAATATTTCAGAGAGGAAGAGGTAGATCATCTACAGATCAGAGAAAAAATGAGTCAAAAGTTAAAGATAGTGACCAGTATAGGAGGAATGACTAGATTTTCTACCGAAGGGAAGGACGAGGTAGCAATGAGAGGAGGAAGTTCAGTGGTACCTATTTTAATTCTGGTGAAGTAGGACATGGATCCTTTGAATGCAAGCAAGGTAATTTGGAGAAGAAGGCATAAAGAAGTAAGAGGATGATGTTTGCAAATGAAGACTCCACTGGTTTGGTGAATAATAATCTAGCAGAGAAAGGTATAACCTTGATGAATAAGAGAGTCATGTATCAGGAAGAACAAGAGAAGGAACCGGTACATAGGAAGAATCTATTTAGAACTAGGTGTAAGGTGCAAGACAGGGTGTGTAATATTGTCATAGATAGTGGAAGTTTTGATCATCTTGCTTTTGAGGAACTTGTTGACAAGTTGAAGTTTCAAAGGTTGAAGAACCCTAGACCCTATTAGATTGCATGGATACAAGATGAGCACAAGGTACTGGTAAGTGAACAATACCTAGTTAAATTCAAGATTAGAAAGTATTATGATGAGGTTTTGTATGATATAATGCCTATGGATGTGTGGCATCTCTTGTTGGGTAGGCTATGGAAATATGACAGGCAAGCTATGCATGATGGTAGAAGGAATGTTTACAATATTGTTGCTAATGGGGTGAAACAAATTATAAAATTTCCCTTAGAGAAACCTCTTAGAGGTGGAGTGTGTACTGGTACAAAAATTTGTCTAGTGGATGCCATAAAGTTTTTGGATGGTATGAAGCATTAGAATGTATGTTTTGCATTGATATCTAAGGAGTCTAGGGAGAAGTTATTGGAAGAAGAACATCCTGAGGGAGTCAATGAATTGTTGAATGAATATTTTGATATCATATCAGATAATGTTCCTGATGGATTACCATCGATGAGAAGTATCAATCATTGCATGGAACTGATATTGGGGGCTAGGCTACCTAATAAAGTAGCTTATAGAATGACACTGATGGAGAATGAGGAACTCAATAGGCAGGTGCAAGATTTTTTGTAGAGAGGATTGATTAGAGAAAGTTTGATCCCATGTGCGGTACCTATAGTGTTAGAACCTAAGAAGGATGGTCAATGGAGGTTGTGTACCAATTCCTGAGCTATCAACTAGATTACCATCAAATATTAGTTTCCTTTGCCTAGGATGGATGACTTGATGGATTAATTGAGGGGAGCTAAGTGTTTCATTGAGATAGATTTGAAAATTGACCATCATCAGATTAGAATTAGAGAAGGTGATGAGTGTAAAATTGCATTTAAAACAAATGAAGGTTTGTATGAGTGGTTGGTGATGCCTTTTAGATTGTCCAATGGACCAAACACCTTCATGCAGTTAATGAATGAAGTGTTGAAGAAATTCTTGGGTAAGTATGTTATTGTATACTTGGATGATATCTTGATTTTCACTAAGAGCAAAGAGGAACATTTATTGCATGTTAGGCAAGTATTGCAGAGGTTGAGGGGAGAAAAGTTGTTGATAAACATCAATAAGTGTACTTTCATGAAGGAAGAGTTGGTATACTTGGGATTTGTAATTTATGCTCAAGGATTGACGATGGACCCTGAGAAAGTGAAATTCATTATTGAGTGGCCTAAACTAGTGATAGTGAGTGAGGTAAGATCATTTAATGGGTTAACTAGTTTTTACAAGAAGTTCATAAGGAACTTTAGTTCAATCTGTGGACCGATGACCGAAACCATGAGAGGTGATAGGGAGGAGTTTGAGTGGACACATGGATCATAAAGGAGCTTTGAATTGTTGAAAAGGAAGGTGACAAAACAACCGGTGTTAGCTTTACCCAATTTTAGTAAGGTATTCCAAGTGGACTATGATTCTAGTGGAAATGCAATTGAGCGGTCTTGACTCAAGAAGGGAGACATGTTGCTTACTTCAGTGAGAAGCTTAATTATGCTAAGAAAATGTATTCAGTTTATGATCAAGATTTGTATACTATAATTCAAGATTAGAAGAAGAAATGGGGGCATTATTTGTTACCTAGGGAGTTTGTATTGTTTATTGATCATCAAGCATTGAAGTATTTGAGCAGCCAGGGTAAGTTGAATCAGAGACACCTGAGATGGGTTGAATTTATGCAGAGCTCTACATTTGTGTTGAAACATAAGAGTGGTGTGGAAAATAATTTTTTTGATGCCTTGAGTAGGAGGACTTTGTTGACCAAAATAAAGATTGTGGTAATGGGGTTTGATTAATTAAAGAAATTGTATGAGGCTGATGTAGATTTGAGTGAACCATGGAAGACTTGTAAAGATACGATTGTTACTGACAGGAGTAAGTGGTTGGATTATTTCATGCAAAGTGGGATGTTATTCAAGATTAATCAGTTGTGTATACCTAGAAGTTCCATGAGGGTCAATTTGATTAAGGAGAAGCATAGTGGCAGTTTAGCAGGGCATTTTGATAAGACAATAGCCTTGGTAGGAGAGAATTAATTTTGGCCACAAATTCCTTTAGGGTATCTAGAAGAACTTATATCTTGCCATTATAACCATCTTATTAAGTTTGAACCTTTAGTATCCTTTCTCTCAACTCCTTAAGGAAACTTTATAGATTTTTGAATCTTTGAGACTAGGTTTCATGTCGAACCTCGATGTGGCATTAGGCCTAGTTGTCAGACCTAGTTAGGGTTTTTATGTCACCTAATGTCATCCTTCGATAGAGGGGTGTTGGCATGCCAACGCATGTCATGAATCCCCTCATGAGATGTTGGGTGACTAGATATTTTGTCTCGTGCTCCGCGTCAAGTGAGCATTGTGTGTAACCTTGTTGTCATTTAGTGTTCTTTTTTAAAAAAATTATTGTTCTGTTTTGTCCTTGTATTTTAAAGGATGTGAGGAGTTATGTTCAAATTTGTAAGGCATGTCAAGTTTCCAAAGGGAGTAGTCAAAATGTGGGGTTGTATACGCCTTTGACAGTATCGATTAGACCTTGGGAGGAGATTGACATGGATTTTTTGTTAGGATTACCTAGAACACAAAGGGGCTATGATTCTATCTTTGTGGTTGTGGACAGATTTTCCAAGATGGCACATTTTATCCCTTATAGGAAGACAACTGATGCAGTGCATGTGGTTGGCTTATTTTTTAAGGAGATTGTGAGATTACATGGGTTACCTAAAAGTATTATTTTAGACAAGGATAACAAGTTTGTTGGATATTTTTGGAGGACACTCTAGAAGAAGATGAATACTAACTTGAAGTTTAGTTCTACTTTTCATCCACAAATGGATGGACAAATAAAGGTGGTGAACAGGAGTTTACAAAATTTATTGAGGTGTTTAGTTGGATATAAGCCTGGAAATTGGGATTTAGTTTTACCTTAGGCAGAGTTTGCTTATAATAACTCAATGAATGAGAGTATAGGGAAGACACCATTTGAAGTGTTTAATGGATTTAGTCCTAAAGGAATAACAAAATTGAGGGATATCAATCCTGGTGTTAGGAGGAGTGCTAAAGGAGAAGATTTTGTTGAGGTTATGAAATCACTACATGAGGAGGTGAGACATCACTTGGAGGAAATGAGTCAAGGATATAAGAGAAGAGATGACATGAAGAGGAGACATAGGGAATTTCAAGTGGGAGATGAAGTTATGGTGTACTTGTAGAAGGGTAGATTTCCTGTTGGTACTTATAACAATTTGAAGATGAAGAAATTTGGTCCTTGTAAGATCTTGAGGAGGTTTGATTTAGGGAATGCATATGAAGTGGAGTTACTTGATGGTATGTATCTATCACCGATATTCAATGTTGCAGACTTATATGAGTATCATGAATCAGAAAGGGATAGTGTTAATAATTTGTATGTTGTACAGGAGTATCCTAAGAAGCAGAGGGATCAAATAGAGAAAATTTTGGATAGCATATTTGGTAAGAGTACAAGAGGAAATAAGTATATGGATTTTCTTGTCAAATGGAAGGACAAACTAGTTGAAGATTCGTCATGGATTTCTCAGGCTAAGGTTAATCACTTTGGTTTTCCTTTAGCCCAATAAAAGTGAGTGACTCACTTTTCACATTCCCTGAGTGTCTGATGTAGGAGCATCTTAGGATCTAAGCAATCTTGCATCAACCAAAAATATGTTTAGTTCTTGTTGATCAGTCATGTGTTCTGGTTGCGGTCAATTTATACATGTTATTTTGAGTCATGGTTTCTTCTATGTGTTTGTGGCTTCATTCCAAGCCTTATCCTATGATCACACCTCATTTGGAGTCATCACGTGGGAGTTCTTGAAGATTCTTTCCTTATCTGTACTATTCTTCATTTTTTCAACTAGTCATGGTATTCACTGATCAAATTTCCAATCTATCAGTTGGAATTCCCAGTTGTGATTCTACCAACGGGTTATTACATTTGAGGATAACTTATTGTTGTGATCGCATCTCTTAGTTTATTCGTTGGGGTTTGTTCCTAGGGTTTGGGGAGACAACCTAATTATTGTATTACATTTTCTATGTTCTTGGGTAATGTGATATGTTCTAGGTCAACCGATGATTGTAGCGGCTATATAAGCTTATGGACTTGTTCCTAAGGGATAAGTTAGTCTTCATAAGATTATTTGGTCATAGTTTGGCTAGGGTTAGAAAGGATTTCTAATCATAATCATGAATGTATGCTTGGCATGTAAGACTACATGTTGCAGATCAATTGTAATTGGATTTTTTGATAATAATTGAAGGTGATCTTTCATTTCTTGGTTTTCCTGGCTATTATTTTTGTTGTGTTGTCTACGATGCAATGTTGGACTGATCTTTTATGGGTTTCTCCATCCTTGAATACACTAGTACTTCATTCCTCAAACCAGATATCATGAGCATCCTATCAAGAACAAACACACAAAATAATAACAACAAGATCAGAATGGTTGTTGGCTCTCTTAGTTTAGTGAGTCTTATCTTTTATTGATTTATATTTGGTCATGTTCCTGTGCTACTCAAAGATATGATTGAATGATGAGAGTGGTTAGGATGGTCCATGATCCTTTTTGTCATCTTATGTGTGTGGGATGTTTTCATGAAGTTTTGGGGCAGGTGTGTTTTGGGTGTCTATGTTGGCATGTTCACTTTATTACTATCACACATACCTTGACCCTTAACATATCATTTTGTTTCAGGATGGATTGGATCATTCCTTGTTTGCAATGTGTATACTTTTCGCAAAAAAGGATTCTATTATTGGATTGGTTTTATGTACCATGGTGTGTCCCATTTATTTTTCCATATTAAATAAAGCTCTAAGGATAAAGTGCACTTATGAAAGCAAGTTTCATCATTACTAACTCCTCTTCATCTAATTCATGCCTTTCACTAACACTTCTTTAGTTAGTCTGGGTAGTCATCTTGGTTTAGTGCTCTAGTACACACAAATAAGTGCATCTTGCATTCAAATATGTTAGAGTACATGTGTATAATCAAGTATATCTACACCATATTAAAAATCAAAAAATATTGAATCTTGCATACATATTAGAATTTGTACATATAATTGCATATAAGCATCATAAATCCATGATATGAACATGTGCATCCATCATAGTACATCATAAGTGCATCATAAATCTTGACACCATATAAGCATCATCATAGAGAAAAGTGAAAACATAGCATATCATATCAAATCACTGCATCTTATATATAAGAATCATAAAATGTATCAGAGTAAAAAATCAAGATGTTAATATAAAGTAAGGCCCATAAGATTAAGATGATCTACAACATATGTCTACAAAAATGTCACTATAAATACAAAGAATCATCCTATGCACTCTCAATCCTCCTAGTTCCTATCTTGTATGGAGAAGGCATTCCTTACTGTTTGTGATCTTGTCTACCCTGGCCTAGGTGGCCTCGATGGTCCTACCACATCCCCACTACTCCATGTCCTTTAGTAATGTGTCATGTTATATGATTTGTGATAATTACTATAGCTTAGTGCCCTCTGCTTTGGTGTCATATCTCTCTCATATAGACCTTGTTAATACCTGATCTCCTGATGTGCCTCTGCTAACATCCCTACTATATCTCGCATGCCCACATTTGCAATACTACTAATTAATTCTTAAGAATCCTCCTCTACTCTCTGCACTCTGGATAAAGTTGTGCCTCTAGAGGCTATAAGTTCCCTCTCTACTATCAACTTGTCCCTCTTTGCAATAAGTGTTGCTCACTCTACATCCTAAGTTTCCCTATCTCTAGCTCTCTCAACCTAGAACGCTAATACCTGCCTCATTCAATATAAAATATGTACTCTCTATAATCTCATTGTCCCCTTTAGAGTACCCTCATTTTGGATCTCCTCAACCTCCTCACCTATATCTATATCATGCATATGTGTATCCCTAGGAGTGTGTAACATCTGAATGTCATCTAGTAGATCTTGTATGTCCTCCTCCACCTACATAGGAAACACATAATGACCATCTTCATTCTCCTTATCATCATCATCATCCTCTCCCTCAGTTTCATCATCCTTCTCTCCATCATCCTCATCCTATATATCACCTTGAGTGTTCCCCTCTCTATCCTCTACCACATCCTCCTATCTTGCCCTCTACCATTGTGGTGCCACTCTCGAAATTGGAACATCTAGATCTATCACTAGAATTTCCCTATGCTCAACAAACTACCTCTCGTACTCTATTCTAGTCCCCCCATTTATAGCATATGGTGTAATTCCCCGCCAGAGAACTTAGGAGAATTTAACCTAGAACATGTTCGCTATGTTTAATATAGAATAATTTTTTTCTTAAGTGTTTACAAACAATGATGATAAAAATGCAAAAGCAATACAATCATAAGATATAAACAAGTACATAAGTACAACTTAATTACAGTTAACAATTATCAAGGGTCCCATGACATAGAATTATGTATTACTAATTTAATATTTTAGATTAAGAATAATTACAAATATCTCATTTACAAATGAATGACAAATACACCCAATACCATAAGGTGTACATAATGAATCAACATCCTCTACACATGTCACAAGGTATGTCACAATAATCAAATACAAAATATAGTACAATATATGCAACTCTGAAGCACTAATACAAGATATAATTACAAACATCATAAGATAAATATGAACAAGCCTCCAATGAAGAGAAAGAGGAAGGTAAGAACAACAAGTGTCCTCCAACACTGCTACAAGAACGTTAGAATCTCAAATGGTAAAATAAAATAGTACCACTTGACCTTGTGGAACCAAAGGTCCACTCCCACTGTGCTGAGGAGATAACAACAAATCCCACTCGGATAACAACTCAATCAAAATAACTAAGCAAAGGGTCCTGAAGGATTTCTATCTCAAAGGGTACCACCAACTAATGATAAAGAAAATATAATAAATACCAAAATGCCAACAAGTAAGAAATCACCAAATACCAAAATATTGAACAAACACCAATCTCCAAATACTAAAATAACAAAGATACACCACCGGGTAATACTACAATATCAAAGACTCACCACCAGAGGCAAATGCAGAAACTATGGAGGAGACTTAGGCTACATACTATGGGAGTGTCATCACATAGCCATCTACTCGAGTTACCCTAGACTGGTCACACTTGACCCCAGATTCACAAGCATTGAGTTACCCTGGACTAGCCACTTTGGGCCTTGAACCCTTAATACGATGCACACAGAACTAGAATACCCTCTCATGAAATGAGGAATTATAATCATACCTACTCTCTAGGTATCATCCCATTCTCATCCTTAGCCTAAACAAGCACTCAATGCATAGGCCTAAATTATCTTTTTAGTGAACTCTCAAATTTTAATTACTATGTTATAACTTATTAACAAACTTACGATAGGTTACCCTAGTACTGACTATGTGTGAATTTTGTACTTGATTTGTAGACACAACACTTCAGTAAAACATTAGAGTTTATCTAAAATTGAAATTTTGCAATAAATGAAAAACTAAACTAACCAGGCAATTTACTACCTTCTAGTAGATGCGAGTATGTATTCTCAGATTATACCGAGATCAGTGACCTTGATGACACCTAAACGAATTATTTGAATGCAAAATCTAGATATGGAATGAATGCAATTAATCTATTTTTTTGGGTTTTCTGTGCAATTATGATAATGAAAACTTGATATGAATCTATGCTAATATGAAAATTGATATGCTAAAATGATCTAACAATAATATTCTAAATGATATGGATACTATGCAAAAACAATGAAAATCTCACAACAACTCGAATTCTCAAGATCGATTCTTCAGTCTCCAATTTGGCAATGTGAGTGTGCAATTCGTGGATGGATTTTGGCAAAGTAAGTATGCAAACTTATGAGATGAATTATGAAGAACTGAGGCCTTAATTTATAGAAATCCAAGGCTTTGGAGGTGCATGAAAAAAAGCCACAAATCACTCAAATAACTCAGGTTGATTTTTGAGTTATTTTAAATAAAGGATAATTAACTCACAAAAACATGCAAAAGCAGAGTTTAACTCAAAATAGAGTTTAGATTTAATTGATAATTGATAGTTGTCTGCTTTTCTGATTGTGCATGTTTTATTATGAATTAATTTAATAATAAAGTGATTTATTTCCAACTTAACTGATTTTAAAAAATAAAACAATTGATTTATGGGTTAATCAATTATTTTTCAAACTTTTATTCAAAAACAATATTATTAAAAATTGACAACTTGCTTTAATTAATTAAATAAGAATTTAATCAATTAATGATAGGAATTTTGATTTATTGTCAAATTTAAATAATACAATTTAGGAATAAATAGAATTAACTTCAATTAAACAATTAAGTGGCAGAATTAAATCTAATTAATTAAATATTTAGAATATTCGATTAATCAAACTTTAGGATAAATTGGATTTATCGCCAAATAATCATTAAATTAAAGATAATTATGATAAATAGGAATATTGCTAGGAATATTCCCCAATGTAGAATTTATGATAATCAATTAGGATTCGATGATGTTTAGATGTGCCTTAGGTTAGGACTTTGATGTCGATTTCATTCATATTGTCAATGTATGAGGTTAATGAACCTATAGCCCATTTTTGGGGTATTACATTTTGCCCCTCTTTGAATTACTGTGTGAAGCGCAATGGTTCAAAGATAGTCTGTGTACAATGTTGATTGATATCGATATGAAATGGATATGATGTTGATATGAAACAAAAACTTGATTGAAAGATTTTAGATGCTAGGTCTTGAATGACCAAAGATAATGTTAACTATAACAGCAATGAACCGATGATTGTGAAAAAGTGTCAAAACACCTGATTCTGAACCTTATGATTGCGAAGAAGTGAGTGACCGATTCCAAACCTGATTGTCGATAAGAATCACATTGGTATCACATATGAACCCTTCAGTTTCTGAAGAACCAAGGAAATAACACAATTGAATCGATAGTTGCAAAAACTGATACAATTTACAAGATTAAAAGAATACCAGATTGATATGGATCTTGATGAATCTGATATGCCCTGAGTGATGATTGATTTTCCCCGAGCGATGAGGTCTTTTGATGAATCAGCAACTAGACGTGGTTGTTGTCTTGATTACTGAGGAAAGATATGATTGCAAATTTAGATTACAGACTTTGAATGATATGTAATACCATGCCCCCTTCGGGATTAAAATTGAAATCTGACAAGAAAAGTCAGTGTTGATAGTTTAGAAGCATGTTAATTGATTTGAGAAGTGGTTAAACATGTTCGAGAATGCATTCTGCATTGTTTGGAGGCCTTGGAGACCAAGTTTGACTAGGTGAAACTATGAGTTGACCATAGTTGACCAAGTTGAAATTTTGATAGTTTGATGTAAGATAATCAGTTAAGTTGAATTCTGGATTTCTGTGATGATAGAAGGTCGATTATGCAAGCAGTAGATCGTCCTGGGTTCAAAAATTTTAAATCATGATTTTGACATAGTAAATGATCTCAAATTTGAATTTAGATCCCGAAAATGGATTCAGAATGTTGAAATTAGCTAGGGGTGCAATTTTTGTGAAAAACATAGCACTTTTGAAAATTAGGTCAAAAGCTATATAAAGGCTGGAAGGGTCATTTTCAATTCATTTCAACCTTTTGACTTTAGAAACTTGTGGAGCCCTCTAAGCAAAAATGGTAGATAAAGCGGCAGATCCAAAGGTACCTATGAGTTTGCACCAATTTGAGCGCAGTCGGAGACATCAGAGACCTCTGCAGTATGGACATCCGGTAGGTGGACCTCTGTGCTTTGCTAAAATTTCAATTTTTGCATGTTTGTAGCATGTTAGGATCATTTTCGTACATTTTTAACTTTTTTAATTTTCGTTCCATGGAAACTCGTACAACCCTCCAGCGAGGTTCGTATGACTTTCTGATAGTAGATAGGTTTTCATTTCATTACCCCCAAAGACTCATACCAGATGGACCCATGAATCGTACAACATTTCATCAGGTCCCTCATAACTCGTACGAGTAGGATTCCAGTGTCATTCGACTATCCTTTATCATTTGGTTTTATGTTGAAAGTCGTACGACTTTTGATGCCAATCTGTACTATCATATGGAAAACAATAAGCTTAAAACTCATATTTCGGTCCAAATTTTGAAATTTCTGATGCTATAGCCTGATGCCTGACTTGTTAACCTACCTTCTGAAATGTCAAACTACCCCATGTCTATACTAGTAACTTGTTTTGTAACCAAATTATTGAGAGGTGTTCCTGTTTTCATTCTGTGTAGGTCATATAGCCAAATGTGCATGTACGAATCTCTCATCCTGCCACACAGAGATTGTGCGTTTCACTTCCAGATCCAATGAGGGTGCATCTTACTGCATGCGGTTTTGAGTACTTGATACATTTACCTGAGCTTAGGGTAAATCACAGTTTATTGACTGCATTGATTGAGAGGTTTCACTCAGAGACCCAGACTTTCCACTTGCCTACCGGGGAGATTACCGTTACCCCTAAGGATGTTTATAGGATATTACGGATTCCTTTCCATGCTGCTAGGAGACCAGAGTATGTGAGTTCCAGGAACTCAAGATTGCTCACTTTCAGACGTATCTTCTGAGATGATACCCAAATGACTTCATTTATTTCCTGGGAGTTTCTTGTACAGAGATATGGACAAATGCACCGATTAGAGTGTATTATTGCTGGTATGATTGGTGGTATCATTATGTCTGACCGTCAGCAGAACGGTCTTTTGATGGGCTGGGCACCCATGGTAGCACGTTTGATGGCCACTCCCTCTGAGTTGGCGTGGGGTTAGTGCCTCCTTGCACACATGTTTTCAGAGATGCACAAGATTGTGTATCGCGATAGTAGATCATTTGCAGCGGGAGCCCTAGTATTGCAGATATGGGTGTGGGAGCACATCCCAATTGTGAGACCAGTGCACCAGACACAACGGCAGCCACAAGAGCCGGTTATATATGTTTACGCTGGATACATTACATAGGTGCGGATGGGTCACCCTGAGTATTGGAGGCAATGCCTTGATGACACGACTTTCATTCACTGGAGACCTTATGTAGGTATCGAGCCATGGCCTGCTACACGAGAGCAGTTTAGTTATTTCTTTCAGAGCTAGCTATTGATAGGTAGATCCTCTACTATCCTTGAGAGGTTCATTATCACTAGAGTATGGCGATAGTATGGGTGGATATAGGATGCCCCTGAGGATTATGCCACATATGCTCAGATAGCTCAGGAGCTCAAGCTTGGTTGGTCAGCGAGGCTCTCATATGCCTTGTGCTCATAGGAGTATAGTGCTATTGTAGGTAGAGATTGGGAGTACCGACCTCAGGTACTCGATGTAGGTGTCATAGATGGTTTCATTTCATGGCTGGTAGACCATCCTATTCATAGGTTTTTAGATCCAATAGAGCTGATTCCCTCCATGGAGGGGGTGATGGATGTTACAGGTGCAACTATGCCACAGGGACCTAGACTAGCACAGGCTCCAGTGATACATCCCACACCACCTAGACCCAAAGCGATGGCTCCTCCTTAGAGACCATCTGGATAGATTAGGCCCTCTTATCCCACTACTTCCACAATAGGGAGATCTACTGATACACAGAGACAGAGTAGAGGAGAGAGTGGTACATTAGGTGGAGTTGGTTTAGCAAATGAGGTACTAGTAGCCGAGCAGGTGGTAGGTGGTGGTGTGGACTTCATAAAGGGGGATATTGGTTTTGATTTAGGTGCTGAGGTTAGATGTCGTAAGGTGCAGAGAGTAGAGACTACAGAGTAGCCTCCCCCAGATACTGAGATGCCAAGCATTGATCCTACTATTCCTCCTACTCCACAGGATAGTATCAGATGGCTCAGTACACAGGTCAGGGACCTGAAGGTGTGTAGTGCTCGATGGGAGGAGTGATACATAGAGGTAGACAGATAGTAGACTGAGCTACGTGCAAAGGTACAGAGATTACAGGCAAAGGTGATCCATCAGACCTGTAGATCAGCCTACTATGTATCAGCATATTATACTGCAGTTCCATTGGCTTAGAGAGTTCCCACATATTCCTAGTTCATGATGGCATCAGAGGGAGCTATGGCCTCAAGAGTAGAGTCAGTGCCAGATGCACCACCTCCGCCTCCACCATATGCAGAGGATCATGCTGATAGCTGATTTGTTTTGATACATTCTGATATACTGTACTCTTTTTGACCATTGATATACTATTCTGACTTTGATAGCTCAACTGAGCTCATTCTTTTGTACACTGTGCCAAGAGTGCACCCCTGACTAGTTCGAGATTTTTGATATACATGAGATCGATATTTTGGTTGTGACTTCATTTTTACTTGTCAGGGGTATCATTTGTATTTGTGGATAAGACTCGATAAGTTCATTACTTCGCTCTAGACTTACTTTGGGTGTAGGTGCATATTGGTGAATAACATCAACATGTTTTTTCTGTGATAAGCTCATCTTCCTCTGGAATGCCCCCCCATTCAGAGTCATTAGATTCTTCATATATGCCTTTAGGAAATCTAAGAACATGAGTAAAGTCAGGATGAATACCCCAAGAAGGGTTACCCTCAGATTCTAATTTGAATTCATACTCATGGGAATCTATCTTAGAATAACTACCACCTTCCTCCTTGTCTGTTTGATTGTCTTCGAGATTAGCTGGTTCTTGTGTGGCAACTATCTCTTGCTCTATAGTAGGTTCTTGTGTTTCTACTACATTGATTCTTCTGATAGGATCATCTTCTACATCAAGAAGGTCTTTGATCTCTTTAGGCAATTTTTCATAGGGAATGAGTTCTGAGCTATCTAAATCACTATCTGATGGTTTTGTTTCTTCTTTCTTAAGAAGGGCTTCTCCTGGTGCAATCTACTCTATGACATGAGAACAATTACCTTTGAGGTGAAAGGGTTTCTTTTTAAATCCTAAGCCAACTTTGTCTTTATTTTCTCTACCAGTATGTGGGATAGGTGCCTCAAGACCTTTTCCTTTGACTCCTAGAGGTCCTTTACCTAGGTATCCCATCTTAGCTATCAATTTATCCCCTGGCCCATATGACTTAGAAGGTATTTTGGATACTGTAGAGTCACTAGTTGAGACAGCTTGAGATTCAGGTTCATCCTTGTATAGCCATGCAAGCACAGCTTCATCTTCTTCAAATTCTTGCTTGGAGATTTGTTTTGCTACAAAATTCTTCTTATATGCCTCAAGGGCTTCTTTAGATTATGGTTTGGACTGTTTCAAAGATTGCCCATAAGACTTAGGTGAGATAGGGAGAGATGTCAAAGATAAGACTGGCTCTATAGTATATTCTCCCATACCATTTTCTTTGATATTGACCTCTTTGGCAATATCTTCCATTTTAGATGTGGATGCTTCTTTTATTGGCTCAATGGAAGATTCTTTGTTATTAGTTACAAGTTTATCCGCACCTTCCTTCAATGTATTGCAAGTGGTGGATATGTCTGTCGGGATAGTGACCTCTACTCCTTCATAAGGAAATTTCAAACATTGGTGGAATGTAGAAGGAATAGCTTGCATTTCATGTATCCATGGTCTCCCTAGAAGAATGTTGTAAGCCAAAGGTAGATCAAGAACTTGACATATAGTATCTCTCATAACCAGACCTGCTCTGATAGGTAAGACAATGGTGCCTTTAGAAGATCTCTCTTGTTCATCATAGGCTTTTATAGTTATCTTCTTTCTAGGATCAATAGCCATTTTTGAAAATCCCAATTGTGTGATCAAGCTGTAAGAACAAATGTTTAGGCCAGCGCCCCCATCTATCAACACACATTTGACTCTATGGTTCTGGATCAAGACTTCTATATGCAAGGGCTGATTATGTGGGTGACTCAAGGAGTTGTCATTTTCTTCTAAAAAGGAGATATATTGTGGAGATGTAAGATGTCCAACCATAGTCTGGAACCTATCTAAATCAAGGTCATCAGGAACATTGGATCCGAGCAAAGCTTTATCTAGAATGACTCTATGAGCTGGAGGTATTCGAAGCAACTCAAACATTGAGATTTTTGCATTAGTGTGTTGGAGTTGTTGAACAATGCTATAAGATGTTGGCCTCGTATCTTTAGGATTGGAAGATTTAGAAACAGCCTTCTATTTGGAAGCGGAAGAAAGACTGAAGGGCATCTTAGGGACATTTGATGAATCTGGGATTTGTTTGTTTAGATGTGCCTGAGCTTGTGATCGAGTAACTGCGTCAGCTAAAGGATGATCTCTATCTCTTCACACAATTGTGATGACATTGCAATGTTCAGAGAGATAGGGTTTGACCATATTGATAACAACATTATTTCCAGGGTAAGCATAATTGACCTTTGCCCCCATATTAGGCTAAGAAGATGAAACTTCTTGACCATGTTTTGGAAATGGTTCTGTGAATGTTGTGTGATCATTATTGCTCTTATGATTTTCAATTGTGATGTCACCTTTATCAATCAGATCTTGAATAGTATGTTTCAAGCGTAAGCAGTTATTAGTTTTATGACCTTTACCCCGATGGAAATCATAGAATTCATTCTCTCTCCACCATTTCAGTTTAGGATCTGGATCGGATTGTTGGATCTCAGGAAAGGAGATGATGTTATTAGCTAGCAGAGTTCTCATAGCTAATTCCAAAGATTCTCCAAGAGGAGTGAACGTTCATTTATTATCAGTAGACCACTTTTTATACTCTGGCTCCTTTTGAGATGATTCAGGCACCTTTTGTTCTAAAGCTTTTATGGCTTGGGTACCAATAGTTAGATTGAAAGTTGGTGCCTTTGATGGGGCATGGATAGTATCAACAATGCCATTTGTGACGATGCCTTTATTCTTGTTCCAGTTTTTGTTCTTGTCTCTAGAACTGGATCCTGATTTGTACTTGTCTTTTTGAAGTGTGATTTCTTCTTTTTTCACAAGCACTTTTTTGATTTTGATAGCATTGTCTACCATCTTGTCAAAAGATGTATGATCTTGCATTTGTAAAGGATAGTTGATCTCTGGGACAAGATTATTGATGAAGATTTCTAGTTTTTCAATTTCTAGAATAGACCTAGCATATAGAGAGAACTTCTTCCTCCATCTCTTGAGAAATGTTAGGAATGGTTCCCCTGGATATTGTTTGAGATTGCAGATGTCAATCATGGTGACTGGATGTTGGACAGGGTTTTTTTTAGTGGTGATTATTCACCATTTGGCGAATATGTGCCTATCGGTAGAAGGAAATTGGCGAATAAAACGCTCCTATAGTTGTTGATCGGTTCGCCCAGATTTTATAAAATGCTCATATAGTGGTCGGATTGTTCACCACTGTTTTTACGTAATATCAGTACGGTAGTCAGGTTCTTCACCCATATTTCTATTATGGTAGTCAGGTTCTTCGCCACGGATTAAATTGGGTGTCTTCATCGAGGATCAACATTCGCCAAAGGCCCATTCTCCCAAGTAAAAATTTTATTTACACTAGGACCCAATTTGCCATGCATCATACATAATCGTGTCCCAAATTCCCACCCTATTCACCCAGTCAATTATTTGAAAATACGTGGGTTCACCAAATATTAGTTGTTAATCATAAGCAACTGTCGGCCCCTTCACCAAAATGGACGATGGAGATTATGAGGCAAAATCTGATGGCTAATATGAAAATGGTTTACTTGTAGTTGTCTATTTAAGAGATATGAGTTTCATTATTGAAACATGCCAGAGAGAAGGAGACTTCAAGAGATTTAGTTGATTCTGAGCTCACAATTGCATTTGTGATCGGTAGCAAACAACTGCCAGTCCGTAGTATCTTATAATTTATTCAAGTAAAAATTTATTTGCAACCTTAATTTGTTGGAGATGTCACGGTCAAAGTTAAATAGGAAGAGGACTATTGCAGGTGGAGATGTCCAAGAGAGCCTGAGGCCAATGAAATGCAAAAATTTATCTTCATACTTTGGCGTGGACAGATGTGATAGTTTTGGTCAAAGTGAGGAAGGTACATCATCAGAGGAACCTGTACAATTTCAAGGTTCTCAACCTACACAGGAGTCTAATGAACAAATTAGGGAGCCTAATAAATTTGGTGACGAAGTTGCGGAACCTGATATCTCTGATGAAGATGACCTTGAAGAAGAATTTCAATACAACAACCAGTACCAGGATGAAGCGATCGACTTCAGTGATGATGATGGTTCAGTTAACAGTAACACTAAAGGGAGAGGAAAATCAAAAGAAAAAATTGATCGTCAATGGGAGATGGCGAGGAGATTTAAATTTGATTGGGCAGAAAAGTATCCATTCATTGAACCCGTGGACAATCCAATTGTAAGTGAGCCACTAGTAGAATGCAGATGTATGATTTGTAGTTGGAAGTATAAAAAGGAAAAGCGGTTGCAGCTTAAACTAGACACCATAGAGAAACATATTGGTAAGGTTTACGAAACCTCAACTGTTGATGGAAAGGAAATAAAAGTGGTAAGATATAAAACAAAGGAGCAATGTCAACATAAAAGGAATGCTGAGGAATATTATTTGTTTCAAAAATTTAAGACGAAGCCTGGTGAAGTTCAAGGTTCTATTAAAGCTATTTTTGCAAAAGAAAGTGAAGTAGAAGATCGCGTAAAAGCTGTCCAATTAAGTAATGTTTTCCATATTTTGAGCAGAGGGCATCCAATGAAAAACTATCTAGAAATGAGTGGTTTGTTACACTTTCTGAAAGTTCCTAACTATCCTGTCACTCATTGGTCAATAAACAGTGGATGGGAATTGGCAAGTTGTATTGCCTAGGTTGAAATAGAGGATGTACAGAGAAAAATAAAAGAGTCAACCTTTATTGCATTGTCCTTAGACAAACTTACAGCAATAGATAATACATCATGGGTATGCATGCATGTTTATACTATACAGAATAATGTCTGCCAACCACATCTACTCACTATTGCAAAATTGAGGGACAATGCGACATCGGAAACTTTATTTCAATTAGTAAAGAACCAATCAATTGAATATGGAGGTATGGATGAATTGACAATAGCGAAGAAGTTGATCTGTGTTGGAGTGGATGGAGCTTTAGTAATGCAAGGTCAAAGGAATGGTCTTTGCACAAAGATGCAGGCTTCTTGTTCACCATATGTTGTTGGCATTCACTGTATGGCCCACATGATGAATCTTACTTTTAGAGTTGTGAAGAAGTTTCCTTTAGTAAACAAGGTTGAAGGTTTAGTAAGAGAGTTGTACTCATATTTTTGTCAAAGTCCCAAACATTTTAGGGAATTTCAGCACTTTGCTGATGGAATTACCAATGGAAACAAACTTCTTAAAGATGTTGATACCAGATGGATCTCTTTGGATGGACCAGCACATCAAGTTTTTTCTGAATATCAATCTTTGATTGGACTGATGTACGAAAATCGGGACAATGCAGAAAATCAGAGATGTGGTGACCTGCTTCGGAGGTTAAGCAATATAGAGACACTTTTGACTTTAGCATCTCTTCTTCCCATGCTAGAAGAAATGACATTCATTATGAAAAAAGCCCAGCAAAGAGCCATGTATATTGTAGAATATGCTCATTTGTGTAAAATGTCATGCCAAGCCCTCGATAGTCTCTATCAAAATGACCTAAATTTATCCGATGAAAGATTTAATCACTGGCAGAAACTAACAGATTTGGACAATCCTGATAATTATTTAAAGATCATTGAAAATGGGGATTTATGTGTTTGTGTAAGAGGATTTCAGATACCAATGTACTAAAGTGCCCCAAAGAAGCGAGCTACAAGAGTTACAAGGGAAGAGTGTACCAAGATCGTCGAGTCTATGGTAGGTAATGCAAGGGACATAGCCTATAAAGTTTCCTCTGAAATAAGATCCTGATTCCCATATGAACAACTACTTGAGGCCATGGCAATTGTGTTTCCTCAATATTGATCCTTAAATTCTAAGGAAGATTATCGTAATAGGATGATGACTTTGATAAAGGAATTTTGCAAATCTGTAGAATTCAATGGAGTGACAATCAATGGAATTTTAGATGAGGGTCTCCTTAGAAGGCAATCAGGCACTTTTGCAAGCACTATGAGGCATCAATATCAATTAATGCATAACCCACATGAAGAGGGCTCGACAATAAGGCTTTAGACAGAACTAAAATAGAGCACAATGTTGCGTGAAGAAATTTCAGAGTTCTCCAAGCTTGCTGATCTATGTTAGACCATGATATTGGGTTCAATGGAGGATGAGAGAGTTTTTAGTGCTTTGGGCTTCCTAAAATCAAAGCTAAGAAACAAACTAGACAAGAATTTGGAAACATGCTTGAGGGTCTACACATCTAGGTATGATGTCAATACTTTTCCTTATCAAAAAGCAATGGAAATCTGGAAGAAATGATGCAAAAGAAGAGGGTTGGGCAACACCATTAACCAATCTCTGATAGCGAGCCCGAGTGGGACAAGTACTAGTGGCGATGGGAGTCATAGAAGCGGAGGTCAAAGTGAAGAAGGCACAAACGAAAATGAAGAGAACAATGAAGAAACTGGAATACCAGAATTGGATGATGATGATGACACAGAGATGAATTAGCAAATTTAGGAAATTTCTACTAAATTAGTAGTAGCAAGCAATAGGTATTTTTTTGAACTTATTAACTACTATATCCTATCATTCAATGTTCATTTTAGAAAAGCAAGAATGTATTATGTTTCATCATTAAAATTTGAGAACAAAGAGTATTATTACTATAGAGTTTAGTTTGTAACTTTGTATCGTATCATCAATGATCATTCATATTTGAATTTGAAATTCTTGAATGAAATTTTGTATTCCAATAGCATATAATAGAGTAAATCAACTAAGAATAACTGAATAAAATAGACTAACTCAACATACATTGAATTGGAAAACATGAAAATTAGATAGAGAACAATTTGTTTTTTATTCATTTGCAATATATTACAATTTACAGTAGTTCAAAATTCAGAGCAATATTTGTAGGCCAGTCCAAACATCCTCTGATGGCAGAACAATTTGGTTCATAGTATAGTCACACTCCTGCAACTTCGTTAGCAATTCATATTTGGAAGTGTGACTTGACATCACTATTGCTTCTAAAACTCCATTCAAAGTTCTCACTGGTTTGATGAAATCCATGAATGTATTTGGAGATATGTTTGTGGGAAGAAAGCGTAAATTAGTATTTATTTTGTCTTGCAACCTTATTTTGTAATTTTCTCTTCCAATGAAGTTATTTGCGTCAAATCCCTTAGGCAAACCAAGACTTTCCATATTCGCTTTCCTTTGTTCCATCTTTGTGATCTTCTGCTTAGCTTTGTCATCCAATTCCTGTGCTTCCCTTAGCTTCTCACATTTTTGAATGATACCTGATACCTTTAGTGAGACATCAAGGCAGTTGCTAATTCCCTTGTTTGATAGATAACTATCACTCTTACTGTAGAGTTGTTGCATAATATCTTTTGCTTCCTTTTCTTTCTTGACAACATCCATGTTCTATTCAATGTTCTTATGGAGCTTCAAATAACATACTCTCATACTTTGAAGCATTTCAAACCACTCATACAAGCTATTAGACATCACCAATATTTGGCCCCAAATGTGTTCTTTTGCAATCTTCACTAAATTATTATTAGTATTTGTTAAAGTTTGAATTGTATTATTGGCTTTCTTTAGTTGTTCTGCCATTTTTTCACAATTCTCTCTCTCTTCCACTGCTTTGTGTTTCCAATGATTGGCTTTCTTTAGTTCTTTTGCCATTTTTTCACAATTCTCTCTCTCTTCCACTACTTTGTGTTCCCAATGATTGGCTTTATCCGCCTGAGACTCCAATTGCTTTTGCAATTCCCAGTTGGAGGCAGCATTACTCTCCATGGTTTTAACTAACTTTTCTAAATTGACTCTTTCTTCCTCTAGTTTTTTACTAATTTCTGCCAATTTTCCCCTCAGTACCTTCAACTTTGCCTCTGCTTGCTCCTATTCCTGCTCTGTATCTGCTGATGTAGAGTTTGATTTTTTAATCTTTTTATGTAATTCTTTCAAATTGTTGTCTGAAGCTTTCCTCTTTGCTTTGTCATTGCCAATGTCTGCCTATAACTTTTCTATATTTCTCTCGAGCTTTGTTTTCTCTCTTTCTGCCTTTAGCAGTGCACTATAGACCACTTGGTTTGTAGACTTTGACACATTGATTTTGTCCACATTTTAAACTTTGGAAAAATCCATTTCAAGAGTGCTAACTTGAAATTCAGATGGATCTATCTGACTCTTTGGTGGGTTTCCATCTTTTTTTGGTGGAATAACAACCATGAACTCCATCGTGTCTCTTTTTGGGTCATATGTTGGTAAAACCCTGTTGGATGCAGGTTGTTCCTCTACAGCTGCATTAAGGGCATGAGTCTGCAATGTTTTCTTTATTCCTTATTCTTGGTTATTATTTCTACAAATTTATTAGAGAAATCTTTGAAATGAAAATTTGGTGTTGCAGAAGGATTTGAATGTTTGAAAGGTGATGCAGAGGCAGAGCTTGCAATGCCTCTTGATCTAACTAATGCTCTCTGAGGATTTAAACTTCTAGAGGGTTTTGCTGGACCTAAATCAGCAAATAGTTCTTTAGGATCGAATGTCATTGTTGTCGGTGTTCTGGAAACAAAAAGCTTTTGCTTCTTGACACTATCTTCTTGTATGGGATTCTGTGTAGATTCTACACTTAGTTCCCTCTTTAGAGAGGGAACTTGTTGTATAAGTTGGCCAATCCCACTGGCACCAGTGACACTAGCAGACCCAACTCCAAGGCCTGCACTACAATCATAAGCACTTTTTTCTGTCTCAATTGTATTCCAGACGCCTTCTCTTGTGGGACCCAAACCACCACCTTTATAACCCATTTTTTACACAATGATTGCCCCTTTTCCATATGCTTTATGTCATGACTTGTTGGTTCCACTCTAACTCCCAGTCCCTGGAGTAAATGCAATTGGTGGATTATCATCATCAATGTCTGGATATTCATCCTCAGTGTCGTATGCCATGCTAGGATGCTCCAAATTCCACAATTTGCTAAACTCTATATCCTCATCTATTTCATCCAGATCTTCACTGGTCTTTGGCTCACCAAGATCCTTTCTCATACTCCAAAAATTATCCATTTCTGTTCTAGTCCATTTTCTATCCTTACAAGCTTCTGCTAAGCTCTTTGGTATTTTTTTGTTTGATGGCTAAGCAGCTTTTTCGAAGAAATTGTAGGACATCCTAGGCTATACAATGCCCTAGTTTATTGTTGTCATAATTTGTGATGACAACTGTTCACCTGAAATTTTTTCCTCACCAAAAAATTTCTCCAACTCTTTTCTAACGTCATCCCAGCTATCCTTGTTTTTCAACTTCTCTAGCAATGGTTTACTTTCATGTTGAAATAAGTTTGCAGAGTTCTTATTAGCAACAAGCATTGTTTGAATGATGTTGAGTGGATCATACTTCCAGTACCACTCTAAATCAAATTGAAAAATATCTAAAAAAAACTTTGCCACTTTGAATGCCTTTCTCTCAAATGTTAACCCTCCAATTGAGAAAGGTAAGGAAGGGAATATGCTCTTCTTTGATTGGCCAGTGAAGAGTCTATTTGTGCTCTCTAGTTGTACTACATATTCTACTGCAAACACCTTGTCTGTCACTTGCATTGGAAGTTTGTGGGGTTGCAGTTCTGACCCATAAAACCTTATTACAATGTATTCTTCCATTAAGTACTAGTCACCCAATTGAATTGTGCTTCCAAGTTGGATGCAATCCCTACATGAAGCAGACAACCTGGGCATTGGAGTGCTTGTTATTTTTTTGTACAATGGTGCCAAAAAGAAGTATACAAAATTACTGTAATTACTTCTGCTATCATACATTCTTATCTGAAGTGTCCAGTTATATATTAGAAATGGAGTACCTGTCCCCCTCTAAATTTCTAGCTTGTTGTCGTTGCTCATTAATATTGTAGCATTCTTGGCTAGCAGAAGATAACACAAGTAGGTTGTGAACCCAAATGTCTTAGAATTCCCCCTCTTAATCAATGCTAATTGTTCTTGCATCAATTGAACCATGTGTCCAACAAAATTATATCTTACTGGTTCATTGACACAATGGATATCCCAAATGAATTGAAGAATGTTGGCACCCCTTCCCTATTGTTTTCCAGTCCTAGGCAAAATGCTAGTGAGGATATAGTATCCTGAACCCATGGCACAAAAATGTTAAAATCATAAGGAGGCTTATGGTTCTCACCCAATGAAGCCTTTGCCTCTGCAACTATTAGACCCTTTATAAATGAATCTTTTGCATATGGTGGGACTCCTTCATATTGGTCTGCTAGCAATCCCAGGTCAATATGGACATTACAGTTTTGTGGGTCAAACCCTAGGTTTAGCAAACTAAGAAATTCTTCCTCGTTTATTGATAAAATTTCTTCCTGATTATTTTTATTCACAATTGCTTTTCTTTATTCATCATAATTTTCTACAAAAATCAAGACAATTTCTAGGCAAGGGAAAACTTCGAGTAACAGCATGTAACCCAAACCAACATCCCACGAAGCAACTTTATTGGTTTTTGCACCTATCGTTGGGTTAAATTTTATAAAATCAAGCCTCTTTGGCCCAATTGCCTTACTGCACAATGCATATTTAATTGCTATAAGTCTCCTTTCACTGTCGATAATAGGATCATAAACATCGTGATACTCATCAGTGAAACCAGGGATTTCTACTAGTTTTCTGCAGTCTATTAAAGTTTTCCCATCTGCTTGCCCTTGGCCTTGAGTTTTCACTTTCACCATTGTTCTTCTGAAGAATGAAATAACATAGATTCACAGATATTTACTAACAAAATCATAGAAAACCCCAATTTAAGAAACTCCCCCAATTTAAGAAACCCCCCCAATTTAAGAAAACCCCAATTGTAAATTGTAATTTCAAAATCAAGTTAAAGTAAATTTTTGACATTACAAAATCCCCCAGCCCCAATTTAAGAAAACCCCAATTGTAAATTATAATTTCAAAAGTAGGTTAAAGTAAATTTTTGACATTACAAAATCGGGATGCATCAGGCTAGATATCTTACTCGAAATTAAACTTTGAAATTTGGTGGATAGATTAAAGCTATAACAGATAACTCTAAGCCCTAAGGCTCTCACAAATTACAGTCTCGAAATCTTCGGCGACGATTCAACAGTTCTTTTTAGCTAAGCAACTAAGAGTAATGTTAAAAAGCCTTCGTTAAATGTAAATTGTAATGGTATATAATTAACTTTCTAAAACATACAACGTGTAACGTAATCTTTCTAAAATGTACCACATAATCTTTTCATCAAATTACACATCAACGTGTCACGTTTCCAGAGTGAGTTTTTAGAAAAGCTTTTTGAAACCCCATAGTACTTCTGAAATACAACTCCAACCGTTCATCTCTCGTTATCCAACGATTGTCATGATTTTAAATATTAATAATTTAATACATAGTAATGTAAATGAATATTAATCATTAACTATATTCACTTAGAATAGCTTATCCATGATAAAGTTTGGAAACATTAAAATATTACATGAAACAAAAATGCAACGCAAATTTTTTATATTAGTCTTATGTAATATAAATGATTGTCACGATTTTAAATACTAATAATTTAATACACAGTAATGTAAATGAATATTAATCATTAACTATAATCACTTAGAATAGCTTATCCATGATAAAGTTTGGAAACATTAAAATATTACAAGAAATTTGCATTTGCGTTTGCGTTTTGCATTTTATAATAAGACCATATCTATTAACGATTCTTAAAATAAAAACAAAAAATAAAAGCAGTAGCACTTTGAATTTCTTAAAACATTTTCATATCATTTTTTTCAACAATTTACAATTTATATCATTTGAAAAACTCTGGTAAGCTACTACCAGTACCACTAGAGGGAGACACGTCACACGGTAAAGGCCAAGGAACTAGAGAGTAGAGAGTAGAGAGTGGAGAGTAGAGGGACTAGAGAGTCGTAGACTCAGGGACTATCTGGCTAAGGCTCCCTTCCTTCTATGTGGAAGTTTGAAGAGAGGAGAATCTTGAAGAATTTATCTAGCCACTGATAGTCCTCGGGTTCATCCAGTAGGTACCACTTCCAGAGGAAATCCCACCCAATCTTTGCCCACTTTCGATGATAGTTGAGCTGCTTAGCATCAAGGTTCAGTAGGAATGGTTGCCTAGGAACTACTCCTGGTTCTAGAATCTTATGCAAATCATTTGCCCAAGGAATTCCAACCCCAATTTGAGAAAATAAGATAACATGCACATCGTCGCCGAGGTACTCTTCTTTGAAAAATTTCCTTAGAAGCATAATCATATCCACCTTTTCCCCACCAGGTCCAACAGAGAAGCCAAGAACCAAGATGAAATGTCAGTGGCGACTCTATACCTATTCTCACTCTCTAGAAATTCACATCCGAGCACCATTCTTATAGCCTCCTTGGTGAAGGCTCCAAACTCCATAGTAACAGACGCCAAGATTGGGTCTGTGACCAAGCCCAAAAAGACCTTCTAGTCCTCTAAGGTAGTGCATCTCAAACGAATTGGAGTGTCCATTCGCAGACTATTTTCACAAATATTCTTTCACAGAGAACCTAGCACTCGCAAACTATTCTCATAAATATGCTTTCACAATTGTAAATTAACGAGCATAGATTGATCTATTTATAACTCCTAATTGTAAATCATTCCCCTAAAGATCTAATTAAATTGCAAGATAAATGGTAACTATCCAAAAATCTCCAAATCTTTCATATTTAATGCAACACTGGGTGAAATTGTTATTGCCATTGGAAACAACACTTATGATTAGACATTTTCTATCTTGGGAATAATGAAGGCCGAAAGACTCGCTCCACACAGGTGGACATAACAATTCTTTATTATTAAAAAACCATAAAACCTGTACATTACTAGAAGCAGAAACAAGTAGCAAAGTACGTTACCAACGAAATGGCGGTAGGAAATGAAGTTTTACCATTGATTTAAGATCATCGAACGGTTAGAAAATATTGTCCTTATATGATATGAAGTTTCAATTCAAGCATTAACTTTAAGGCATTAATCAATCGAGGTACTGAATAGTTAATATTTATATGATCATATGATGTCACACCTATCTGTCAGTGAAAATTGAAAGGCACCATCAAAGAAACCATTAATTCACATTACTTTAACTGATGTCATGACTCATCTACTCATCGCCATTAATTAATATTTCTATCTAATATTACAGACTCGTTAACACTGCTTATCAATAAAATACTTGTCTCTGCTAAATCACCCGTAAGTCTCACAAATATTACACAGTACACTAAACCTTAGTAACATCATATATAACATCTACACTCATCCTTCCATATATATGTACCTTACTCTTACTAGCATCTGATCTTTCGTACAATAGCCTCACCGAACTAATCATCTAGAATCTAGATTGAACATCTGTGCACTAACACTGCAATATTGTTTGATCACATAAATCACTCGGGATCTCCTTAAATCTTTCCTCAGACTCAGTGTCACACCTCCATTGACCGTTCGATTACAACATATCAACAACCAAAGGTGAATTTTGGGCCTTTTGTTTGTCTTCATAATATTTACGAGAAAATCTCGGCGGAATCATGACACGTGGTACCACATGTCATGATTCCACTGAGATTTTCTCGTAAATATTATGAAGACAAACAAAAGGCCCAAAATTCACCTTTGGCCGTTGATTTGTTTTAAATCCAATGGACGTGTGTCGTGTGAACAGTGGAAGGTTTCTTTCGGAGGGAATTGGGTGCATTAACACTCCTTTAGTTAATCAATCTCCAGAATTATTCAATCACCATACCAACTATAAATGTTCTAAAACAATTCGCCATGACAAATATATTAATTCAAATATTTGGAAAATAGTTTCGCCATAATTTTATAAAAATGGTATCCATTATTTAAATATTCGCCAACCAATATCAATATTTTGACACATAATTCGCCATCAATATTAATAATTTTATTTATAAAAAATTATAGTCACCATTTTTTTATAAAAATTGTATACACTATTAAAAGATTCGCCACCAAATATCCATATTTTGATAGATAATTCGCCATCACTATTAAAAATTTTCCCCCCAAAACACATGTGATTCGCCACAATTTTATACTTTTTGGGAAGGGGGGGTTCCTTAAAGTTATCCCTGATGTTGGATATTGTAGGAGTATTGATGATAGAACAATTTGATCAACTCCTCAAAATTTTTGATAGTAGAAGGCAATTTAGAGAACCAATAAATGGCTACTCCACCTAGAGATCGAGGGAAGAGACGCATCAGATAGGTTGGTTCATGCATGAACTCCATAGATTGTGTATAGAATTCTCTGACATGATCTTGAGGGTCAGAGTGTCCATCATACTTATCATACTTGGGCATCTCCACTCTTTTCGGGAATGGTGGCATGTACAAGTCTTTGTCAAATGGAAAATGACATAGAGCCTCCATGGAGAACTCCTTGGGTTCCTTTTCTTTTTCAAGGTTGTTAAGTTTGACTTGCATGGCATGCATCTGTTTCATCATAGTCGTGAGTGGAGTTTCTTCCTCATGTGTAATGATATCTTCGACATTAAACTTAGGAGGAAGTTTAGCTCCTTTATGAGCTAATTGTAAAAAGTATGCTTCTCTATCTTCTTTCAAGAAATGCTTCATCATTTTCTTGAATTCATCATCATTTTGATATCGAGCAATTTGTTCAGGTGTGGGTTCCTGATCTACTCCATGTTGAGATTGAGTTCTGTGAGAACCAAAGTTTGTCCCTTCTTGAGACATGGTAGGAGTTTGTGGGCTCCCTAGAATAGATCGATGAGGAGTTTGTTGATTGCCTCCATGAGTTGATGGAGGAGGTATGCAATCAATTTTTAATCGAAAGTTTCCAAGACCGTCATCTTCGTAAAGACCAGAATTGTAGAGTTGCTCAAGAGTTGGACCTACATGAGTAGACAAAGTTCTAGTGTTAAGTGCTTCTCCCGATTTCTTGTGAGAGGAAGCTCTAGTTTCCACCATTAACCTTGGGTGAAGCAAAAGAATAAGATGAAGACAACTGAAGAATGAATTGAATCAAGATGATCAGATGATGCAACCTTGTCAAGGTTTGATTGATTGAAGCATAGATTTGACTTAGATGAGGGATACTGTGCCCTTGATGTATGGGTAGATGCCCAAAAGATAGCGGACAAGATATCACAACACTTAGTCATTTTTGAAGATTGATTGAAGATTGATAGTTATGACAAGGTTTTGACACAAGATAAAAAAAAAAAGACTCAAATCAATTAAACAGAAGGCTGGATCAAATTCAAAAGGTCACTTTAGGAAAATGATTGGATTCTCAGTAGTTTGCTACTATGTTCTTGACACAATGATTTGTTTGATAGATTCTGGAAATTGGCTGAAAAAGCTAGATATCTAGCAGTTTTGACAACTTTCTAGCAATTTTTCAAAACTTCTCAAATGACTTTCTGCAGGCTCGTACGACAGTGGGTATAGCATGAAATGATAATTGACAAGCTCGTATGACAGTTGACAATAGGAAAATTGACTTTTGAAAATGACTGGCAGAAACACTCGTACGACAATATACCAGTTACCATACAACACTCAGGGGGTTATGAAATGACTCTTGACCAAAACTCATATGATTTTATGACCCAATGAGATGACTTTTGACTCCAGAAAGGAATTTCACTTCAATTTTTGCAAATTTTTGGGTTTTCAGTTTCAGATTGTTTGCAAATTTCAATGTCCAGATTTGAGGATTGTAACAGATTTGTTCATTTTCAGTAATCAGATAGATAAGCAAGCATGCAAAATAGCAAGCAAGTGATTTCAAGCATGTCTGAAAATAATGAACAAGGGAAAAAACAACCTTGCGCATGAACAATCAAGTGACTTATTTGTGCTAATCCTTAGAAGTGCTAATTGTGTATGTTCCAAAAAGTTTTGCAATAACGCACATATTCCTAGAAAATGAAAATTTGGCCTCACTAGGGTTTTTAGTAATGGTTTGACTTTGCAACTTTTATGATCTAAGAGGGAAAACTCCAATCCAAGTGCACTGGGGTTTGACACAGTCCGAGAACTTAATCTTCAGGATCTGCTAAGGAGATCTGACAACCCAACAAGAGACCACACCTGTGGAGATTTCTTCCAATAGGACATTTATATAGCGGTTGTCACTACCATGGCGAAAATGGCTATTACCGCTTAAGGTTCCGTCAACAGGGTTGACCTAATTAAGGGAATGTCCACTATGGTTAACCCTCTCTAAAGGTGACTCACAAGATATACCACATGGGGACTAGATCAGATTCAAGGATTTGGGTTTCTGGTACTATCCAAAAAGGAAGTAGAGCATAATCCACTAGCCTCTTCACTTCACCAAAAAAAAGCAGACAGATAAATCTGATGCGCTAAGACTAAGATTATCTCACAAAGATCTATGACATCAACCCCTTATGATCTATCAACCTCTCTGGAGAGAGAATGTATTGATCAAAAGTTGAAGACACACGGATCTAGTAGAATGTGAGATGCCCTTAGTATCCTCCCTACCTACAAGGGTTCCTTCGTTGAGAAGAGTTTCATTGGAAACTCACTCTCTCAAGAGCCATGAATAGTGTTCATAGCGCCTATTTACTATGTGTAACAAAGATGCTAAAAGAAAATCTATGTTCATTTTTTAGAGCCCAAATGAAATGTGTGATATGGAAAAGAAAGGCACTCAAGCTAGACACGCAAGATGTTCATTTTAATCCAAATCAAAATGTTATCAGCTGAGAAGGTTACCGTAATTCCTCACAACGTGCTTAGTAGATTTTTACCTATTTTTAGCAATTCTTGCACTTTTTCCAATCAAAAACCAGTGAAAATCAATCGAAAATAGAGAATTTCAATTGTTAGGGTTAGTTGTTAGTCAAAATTTGAAAACCAAATTTGACAAACTACCTGAAAAAGTGAAATGACAATTGAACCCTAGCACTAAAACTCGTACGACAGTGGGTTACCTCCCAGACGACAATCTAGAAGCTCATACGATAATGGGTATCAAATCATACGACAATCAAGCTTCCAAATGACAATGGGTTTCTGCTTGTGCGATCCTCAATCAAATCAACTGTCGTATGACAGTGGGTATCTCCTAGTATGAGTTTCTAAAAAAACTCGTATGAAAATTGTACGGACAGAGAATAAAAATTGTAGCTTGGAACAGAAAAAGATAAGAAAATGATAGAAATTGATAAAATTTGAAGGGAAACCCATTTCAAGGCCCCACGGTGGGTGCCAAAAATGTGTGTGTGAATTTTGTACTTGATCTATAGACACAACACTTCAGTAAAACATTAGAGGTTAGCTAAAATTGAAATTGTGCAATAAATGAAAAACTAAACTAACCAGGCGATTTACTACCTTCTAGTAGATGCAAGTATGTATTCTCAGATTATACCGAGATTAGTGACCTTGATGACACCTAAACGAAGGATTTGAATGCAAAATCTAGATATGGAATGAATGTGATTAATCTATTTTTTTGGTTTTTTTGTGCAATTATGATAATGAAAACTTGATATGAATCTATGCTAATATGAAAATTGATATGCTAAAATGATCTAACAATAATATTCTAAATGATATGGATACTATGCAAAAATAATGAAAATCTCACAACAACTCGAATTCTCAAGATCGATTCTTCAGTCTCCAATTCGGCAGCGTGAGTGTGCAATTCGTGGATGGATTTTGGCAGAGTAAGTATGCAAACTTATGAGATGAATTATGAAGAGCTGAGGCCTTAATTTATAGAAATTCAGGGCTTTGGAGGTGCATGAAAAAAAGCCATAAATCACTCAAATAACTTAGGTTGATTTTTGAGTTATTTTTAAATAAAGGATAATTAACTCACAAAAACATGCAAAAGCAGAGTTTAACTCAAAATAGAGTTTAGATTTAATTGATAATTGATAGTTGTCTGCTTTTCTGATTGTGCATGTTTTATTATGAATTAATTTAATAATAAAGTGATTTATTTCCAACTTAACTGATTTTAAAAAATAAAACAATTGATTTATGGGTTAATCAATTATTTTTCAAACTTTTATTCAAAAACAATATTATTAAAAAATTGACGACTTGCTTTAATTAATTAAATAAGAATTTAATCAATTAATGATAAGAATTTTGATTTATTGTCAAATTTAAATAATACAATTTAGGAATAAATAGATTTAACTTCAATTAAACAATTAAGTGGCATAATTAAATCTAATTAATAAAATATTTAGAATATTCAATTAATCAAACTTTAGGATAAATTGGATTTATCGCCAAATAACCATTAAATTAAAGATAATTATGATAAATAGGAATATTGCTAGTAATATTCCCCGATGCAGAATTTATGATAATCAATTAGGATTCGATGATGTTCAGATGTGCCTTAGGTTAGGACTTTGATGTCGATTTCGTTTGTATTGTCGATGTATGAGGTTAATGAACCTATAGCCCATTTTTGGGGTATTACACTGACCACTTTGGGTCCCAGACCCCTATTGTAAGCCACTCCCCTAAGATGCTCCTATTTAACCTCCCCTAGGCTTATAAGTCATAAATAACCACATAGGTTTCACAAAGGTAAAATGATCAAATTCTAGTTGACAAAAGACATCAAGGACACACACTGGTCCTCAAATCAAAACGTCATAACCACTCTCTCAAAGAGTCCACATAACATGAGCTTAGGTCTCAACAAGGTTGGGTAGAAATGATTGAAATAATATAACATCATAATTCATAACATAAGAATACATATACAATTATAGAAAAACAACCTCCAAGTCTCTGGTCAACTAACTCCCAAGTCAACTTAAAACCCTTGATAATCAATAAGGATATAACAAGGTCCAACAAAAATCCTTCAAATCAAAACTTCAAACACTTACAAGAAAATACGATTCCCTTAAAGAAATCCAATTAATTTTAAAACATAACTAGTTCAACTATATTTGCATGTTTGTATAACCATGCAAGTAAACATATATAAGTATAAATTCCAATTGACTAAAGCAATCATCTTGTTGGTTGAAGTTCATTTGACTACAAAAGCATTCATATAAATGTCTCATACATAACTATCTATAAATAAAATAAAATCTTATGCATATATACTTTTTAAATAAATATTTAACTAAAATCTCCATGCATATCAAAGCACCATGTATTTAATAATAAAATAATATTATTAATTTTCTAAATATAAATATAAATGAAAACATTAATACTATAACCCACATGTAAAAAAATCAATAAATCTTTTTTATTAATTATTTTTTTGAAATAAAAATAATAATAATAATAATTTTTTAAAAAAAATTTATATAAATTTTAAATCCAAAAATTAATAATTTTTTTTAAAAAATCCAAAGATTAATATATTTTTTAAAATCCAAAAATTAATAAATAATAATAATAATTTTATTTAAAAAAAAATTTAAATACGAAAAACTAATAAATAATAATAATAATAATAATTTTTAATTAATTTTTTTTATAGAAACTTTCAAATTATATGTGTGTGTGTGTGTAATTTTCTTTCTACGAAGCAATTGAATTCTAAGAATCTAGTTTTACTATTTAATTTCTATTGGGTTTTCATGTTCAATCATTTTGATGATTTCAATTTCTATTGTTCTCTCGAATACTTCGTTTAATAATTCAATCAAACCCTTATTGGATCTAAATTTCATATTTTTCTAAATCAATTATCTGTAGGTTTCCACCTTGAACAACCTAGGGTTTTAACCAAAATACAAATTTCTTTTAATGGGTAGTAGGGTTTTTGATAGAACTAATTTCTCTTTTTCTTTTTTAATATGTTTTTCACATGCAATTTTAATTAATATCTATGCAAAATATTGAGACAAATTATCTATCTTTTCTAGGTAAATACCCTAACTGGGAAAAACTCACACATATTCCTAAAATTTCTTCCTAGGTTTTCAAACAATCAAAACAGAATACCAGATCTAATTTGATATCAAACTAATCCAAAATTTCACAAAAAACAAACTTGATTAAAATAGAAACCCCATTTCCAATCCATTCACATGAACAATTCCAGACATGAAGCAAACAATCTTTTCAAAGAAAGAATTGTACAAAATAGAAAGTTTCAAACCTTACCTCAAACAACACCTAAAAATTCAAAGACAAGAAGGATCCAATTCAACCTTCAAAATCCAAGCTTTCCAACAATCTCAAACAACGCCTACAAAATCCAAGTTTTCCAAAAATCTTCCAAATTCATCCAAGATAGCTCCTCCAAAACCTGATAGATGTAATTGAAAATAATACGTAGAAACCCCTCACAAAGAAGACCTATTCCTCCTAGGGTTTCTAAAACATGCAAACCCTCAAAAATGGAATTCAACTCTCTCCACCTAGTTTTCATCAATTCACTTTGCATGATTAATTATAATTTATTAATAAAAGAATGTACTTTTCTAATTACAATTCCAATCTCAACTTTAGCTTTAAAAATCTAATTCAAATTTTTAAACTGAATGTGCAACTTAAATTGCACAAAAATATTTAAATAAATCAATAAATATTTTAGCACATAAATAACTATGCAAATCGATAAATTAAAAATTAAATAAATCAACCATGCCTTAAATTTTATATTTGGATTTAATAATTAATTAAACCCTTTTATTCTAAATTTAGACTTTTAAGTCAATCTTTTAATTAAACAAGGGTATTCAATTAACTCCTAATAATTAAATATTCCTTATATTTAATATTCATAAAATATAATCATTCTAATCTAATAATTACTACCAATTTAATTATTTAAATCAAATAATTCACACAAGCAAATTTACTTAACTCAAAAAATACGAAAATCAACTAACTCTATATCAAACAAACACCAAGGAAGGGCTCATGAATTCACATCGCCTTGATAATTCAGATGGGTAGAAACAGATACTTGTCCATTATTTTTAGGACAATCAATTGATTGGGTTGGGATTTGGATTTGTATGTTATCTCCCCTCTCTTACCATTGAGATATTGCGATAGGGCGCACTCATCCTGGCAATTCAGGGAAGTTGATGTGTGATATCTGCAAACCTGCATAAAAGATGAGCATGTACATACATGTATAAATATAAACAAGCAATGATAGGGATTGACCGATTATATGGATCTTGCAAGAAAGTATCTACGACTCCGTCCATCAACCACATCAGGCATGTCAAACAAAAATATAAAACATACATGCCAACCATACAAATGCAAGTATGGGGTCAGTAAAACCATAAGCATAATATACATAACATCATTTATCTATTAGAGGATTTATACAAACATGAAAAGTTGCCTAAAAGTGTATGGCCAATTAACCTGAAAATCAAACTATGGGAGGGGTATTACATATGGTTCTACTCCCCATTGTCTAGGTTGTAACTACTCAAAATCTAAGTGTGCTAATTTTGGTCTGATGACTACTCCCTGAGTCCCTACCTCAATCTTTGAGCAAGAAAATATTAATGTACCTATTAGAACATTATGTTGCTCCTAAAACTGTCTGTGTACCCTCTCTGGTAGCCAAAGCTCTATAACTATGTGTTTGACTATAGTCCATTCAATCAAATATCTCTTCTAGAAACAATAAGGAAGGTACTCCCCATTGTCATCCCAACTAGGGAAGTAGAATAAACTCATCTTTGAGTGTCATCTCTTTGTCAATACTATAATCAATCCTCTATTTTTCCTAATCTTAGGTGCATGTATATAATATAATTTAAACCTAAGGCTGGTAAACAATCTCACTCATGATTAATCAAGTGATATCCTAATCCCATGCACATAAGCTTACTCTCTTGTGTTTGTAGGGGAGGGAGATCAACCTAAAAGTAATAGGGGCAAGGGTGTCAATCTTGCATTATCTAGTATTTTGTATTACCGACATATTTATAACCTAATGCACATCATTAATGTCTAACTGAGGGCCCTAAAGTTCAAATTTTGCAATGTCCAAGTGTGGAGATATTTTCCCAATTGTACAAGTTGTGCACTTCATTTCCCAAGTGTGCAAATCTTATCCTAAATACAAATGTTGTGCACTTAACTATGCAAAACTTTGACCAACCACACAAACCTTTGAATAAGTGTGGAACAACTATCCAACATGCCTTTCCTAGCATAAGTGTGTAGCATATGCACCCAACTGTGTAGGTGTTATGTTGAAACCCTATATTGTGCCCTAAAATGCTAAATAAATGCATTGAAAAGAGTGGAATAACAAAACAATAAAGAGGGTAAAATGATGTACATACCTCTGCATCCAAGCCCTCTGATGGACTGTAGCTCTGTATGTGCTCGCTATGATGATTCTGTAGCAGAATTCACACCATCTTCCTTACTCTACAACTCCAAATTTGTCAAATGAAAGAGTGAAAATGACCTCTTTTGCCCTACCAAAGCCCTTTTATACCTCTTTGGAGTGCCTAGATGAACAGGCAAGCTTTGGTTATTGTATTGGTAATGGTTTTCTTTTCCTTCTATGACCCATATCTTTTGGATTTAAATTCTATTTTTTTTTATTCTTTTGTGTCTTTGGAATCTAGATGTCGTTATTAACAAATTGACCTTTTGGAATTTTTGGTCAATTTATTGAGGGGGCACCCTTATATCCTCTCATTATCGTGGCAATTTGTATTATGATTTTATCTTTATTTTTCTTTGAAACAATGCTTTGAATCAAATTGCCTCAAAGAGAGGCACAAATACATCAAAGAGAAATGTAATCAAAACATATGATGATCTAGAGAACCCATTCAAAGGTGTCATAACACTCCCCATTAGACCACTAATTCATAATAATAATCCTTGCAATGAAAACATAATTCATAGTATGATATGCACTTATCCTTGATGGCTCACAGATTCATTCCAAGAAGGTCATCTCCTCCAAATACCATCAATGCATCAAATTATCCTATAATAGAGCATAAATTACTATACTAGATTATCGTAATTCCTTCTAGTATTGTAGTGACTTAAAAGGGATACCTAAGTGCTAAGTGCTCATCAAATCAAAAGCTTCACATTCCACTACTTTTGCCTACATTTATCCTTCATCATGTTATCGACATCTTCCATTCCATCTTCCTCCCATCCTAAGACCAAGGTTCAGATTCAAGATATAGGTTATGGAAAGTACACCATTGATGAATCATTCTATATTAACAAGTTGCCAACCTCACTTAAATCTTATGATAAACCATGGCTAATTAAAAAAAAAATCATCATATAGTATCAACCTCCCACCGCATTCACCACATGGTGTGAGCTTAACAAGGAATCCATAGAGGAAGACATTTCTACTTGACATTATAAGAATGAAAAGGATACAAAATTAGTTAAGTTAGCTATTGAACAATATGGTAAGGGCTTCACTATTATGGGAGAAAAGGCATATGATGGCCATAGTTCCTAGGATAACAAAAATAAGGCATCAAGGATCTCATCCAATGCAAACTTTTGTTAAATAATAAAGCGATTGGATACTCAAAACTAAAATTGAAATCTTATCATACAAGTTGCCTTCAAATAGAGATGTTAATGCTATGGAAAATATATAGACATATGACAATGATACCAAAGTAGAATCTAATGAATGAAAATGGGGCTTAGATGAACCTTCAAATGACCATGCCTAGATTCAAACTTTTTGGGACAATGATAATACTTTTATCTTTACCTTATATGCTTTATCTATAGTCTCTACAAATACTGATGATAGTATATAGCTAGTCCACCGACAACTTATAGATTGGGACCAACAAGGACCATTGAGCATGTATATTTATAAAATAATAAAGGTATTATTGACTATATAAAACTTTTAAAAGGAATACCTTTGGGTGACCAAAAATATGGTTTTGTCAAGAACCACAATTTCTCAACTCATTTTGGGGAGCCCATTCACCTTCCATGTGCAAAAATAAAAAAATAGAAACATTAAAAAAGGTCTTTAGGTGAAAATCGAAAGACATCTTCTAATTATGAAAAAAGAAAAAATAGCATACATATCTGAGGGTGAAAACCTTTCTAAGGTTCCCAAGGATGGAAGGTTGAATGCACTCCCTACAAGTCAAGAAAGATCCTCACTCATAATAGAGAAATTAGAGGAAGTAATTATTGATAGAAATGAAAATATGAAGATCATCCACTTTGTTGCTTTCATAATAGAGATGGAGAGAGTAGAGCTCATCAAATTCTACATACAAAGATAAATCAATTGCTCTTGGTGTTATATTGACATGCTAGGGTCAGGTCTTGATTTATTCCTTCATCATCTACCTCTATACCTAGGTGTTAAACCTATCAAGAAAATATTGAGAAAGATGCACCCATAAATGGCTCTTATACTAAAAGTTGAATTGAAAAAGATGCGAGATATCAGTTTCATCCATCCTATTGAATACACAGAGTAGATATCTAATCTAGTATCAATCACCAAATTAACTAGGGACATATGAATATGTACATACTCCAAAAACATAAACAAAGATTGCCCAAAATATAATTTACCTCTATTAAACATATACATGATCATGGATCTCGCAATTGCATATGATATTTTATCATTAATGGATGGATTTAATGGTTACAATCAATAAGAATTACTCTTGGGGACCAACATAAGACTTCTTTCACATGTCCTTTAGGTGCATACTACTAGAACATTTTCCTTTCGGTCTCAATAATGTTAGGTTGACCTATCAAAGAGTTATGATTACTATCTCCTATGATATGATGCACACCTTGATGGAAGATTATGTATATGATATCCTTACGAAATTAATTTTATGAGACAATCATTTCAATGTGCTAGCATTGATATTCAACATGTTGGAGCATTATAGAGTCAAACTAAATCCCAATAAATGTGTCTTTGGAATTACCTCTAACAAAACTTGGATTTTTAGTCTCATGTGGTGGAATTGAGGTGGATCGTACAAAGGTGAGAGCACTCATTGATATGCCCCCACCAACAAATCTGACACAAATTTCTAGTCTTTACGAAAAATTATAGTCTATTTGTTGATGCATTGCACAACTTGTTGACAAATGTCACCTTTTCAACTCTTCCTTTGCAAGGGTGTACCATTCAAGTGGACTAAGCGATGTTACTTAGCTCTTCAATAACTTAAGGATTATTTTATATCACCACCAGTGTCAATATCAATGGTACAAGGAAAACCATTAATCCTATATATATTTTCTATATTATTAACATTGGTATATCTCCTTGCACAACATGACAAATAAAAAGAAAGAGTTATCTACTATATCAGCCACACCTTAGTTGGGTATAATATCAATTAAACATGTATTGAGTGTGCATGCTTAGATATCTTTTTTCTTTTTATGAGCTCTTGCATAACATTATTAATCATCATACAAAGCTAGTACTAATGATAGACCCTTTGAAATATTTTCTCAACAAAATGACTCTCATTGGTTGATTGCCAAAATGAACCTGAGTGAGTTTTACATTTAGCACATTGATCATAAGGTAATAAAAGGACAAGTAATAGTTGTTCAACAAGAAAATGTTCCTACCTCAATATATCATCCACTTGTATCAAACTTTCTAGATGGAGAAATATTCAGAATGTCAACATCACCATAGTATAAATTATACTTTGATGTATTTATACTCAATATGGCTCATGAATAGAGGTCATTTTTATCACACCTCAAGGGGCTACAATCTATAAGTTTTTAGAGATTAGTGTTTCCATGCATTGATAACTTGCAAAATATGAAGCTCTCATCATAGATCTTAGAACAAAAATCAAATGGAAGATCAAGAAGTTACATATTTATGGTGATTTTTAGCTTTTTTTGGCAAGTTAACAATGATTAAATGACAAAAGATGGGAAACTAATTCCTTACAAGAATATGGCTAATTATTTTAAACAATAATTTGATGAAATTGTCTGCAAAAATTCGAAGAGTGCAAAACAAAGCAACAAATGTCATGCCAACAATTGAATCTTTACTTTATATGCCAAGGAATGAAGCACAACGTGAGTTCTCGGTAAAAATAAAAATTATGATTCCTACCTTTGATATTCTCTAGTCTAATCTTGCATGATATTGTTGGTCTTGATTCCAAGTGGTACAAAGACACATAGATTACCTACAAAGACGGCCAACAAAAATCCTTCACATGCCAAACATTGTGTTACTATATCATTAATGATGCCCTATGTTGAGAGATTTTGGACATAATGCTTCTAAGCTGTCTCAATATAGATGAAGCACACAAACTTTAAACGAGGCATACAGTAATATATGTGGAGCCCATTCTTAGCTAAAAGGCATACGCCAATTTGACTTTAGGTATTCTTTTTATTATTTTGATAAATGTGCTTAATCCAAAAGATTGAAATTTATTATATCTATGAAAGTGCTTATATTAAAAATTTCAAGATTTATATTTTTGGTATTTTTAGGTAGATATATTTGAGATACATATTAATTTATTATATATATAGATAATGTAGAGGTTTATTTTGTCCATTAGCAATACTAGAATTCTCTTATTGTCATTATAATTGAATCTTTTAAATAGTCAAAACATTAAAATGATTAGATACATACAATATTTAACCATTAATGAAATAGTAAATTTTTTTTTATTAAAAATACACATTAGATTATAATTTTAAAATGATTAACATCATAAATTTTGAGTTCATGTCTACAACAAGTATACTATTTCATTCATTTAGATGCAAATTGCTATTCAATTTGATCAATATTGTTCAAGAATTTTTCAAACATATATGTTTGTGCTATAGTTTATAAAATAATAAATATTTAAATATTATTTAAAAGACTAGTTATTTGTGCTTCTATTGGTTGTTAGTCAAAAGAGCAAGGAGATTTGAATTTGTATACTTTGATTGGCAAAAATATTTTTAAAAATGACATGACTGAGGGGCAATAATGTACATGCCATTGAATCTTAGCGATTAAATTTCTAGTAATATAATACGAGCAGGGACAAGCAAGGATGGTACCATTTGATACAATTTCATCGAAATGTGGCACCATTAAATGTCTAGGAATTAGATAGGTTGTGTGTCTTTTGCTTGGTAATTTTGATAGGCTATATCTTGGCAGTGGACATACACAATACAACCAAGTATCTAGTTCAAACTTGTGAATAGAGGCTTGTGAATCCCAACATCGCATTGGTGTTTGGGATGCAAGATCATTGAGGTAATGTAAGTGTTTTTATTTTGAAGGATTTGTTTACATGGTTAGAATATATTTTTTACTTGAAGATTTATAAGAATTGTTATTGAAAATATGATATTGACGAGAAGCACCAATCGAGAATGGCTCATTTCAAAACAAATTTTATTAGATGCAATTGTAGTCAAGATTTGAGAATATGGAAGGTAGTATTAAGGCAACTACATACATTAAACATTGTCTCATCACATGCGCACGATATGTTTACTAACATTTTATCTAAATTAAGTAAATAATCTTTATTATTTAATTATATTGGTGTCATTCTTTCTAATTCAAATGTCAAATCATCATTTCCCTCCAATTCCAATAATTTAATAATTTTAACTAATTATTTAACGTTCACTTAATACTCCTTTGAGATTCTTTAATTATTCTTCTAAAAATTAATTAAATGATTTTAATTATTTAATTAATCTCTTTCTCAAATTTTAATTGAATAATTCATATCATTTAATTAAATTAATTCTTCTTGTTTTTGTCACCATAATAAAATAATTATTTTTAATTATTTACTTGCTAAATATGTCTTCTAAAATTAAATACATGATTAATATATTTACTTATTCCATTTCCCCGATGCCAACTTATTCTTCAAAAAATAAATAAATTATTTAATTTCTTTATTCTCCCTCATGCACAATTAAGTAATTATTTGAATATTTTAATTTTGATTATATTCTTTAGTTCCACCCCTCTAACTACCATTGACTAATAGTTCTACTTTTCAATCAATTCAGTCTTATCATAAATGCAATCAATTACCTTTTCTGACTTCAGTCATGCAATTAGTTCACTCTCAATTAGCCAAGTTATTTATTCAATCAACTATGTCATATAGCCAGTCAACTGTCAAGTTGTCTCGACCATTTGTCCAATCAGTCTAGTTTGAATTAATCTTAGCCCTTCATTATTAGTCAACACCTCTCTATCTAAACCATTCATTGAAATTTAGGATTCTATAAAAGAGGGTGATTCATCATAATTTCAGGGACCACAATTCTCAAATTTTTATGTTGTCACATTGGAGCAAATTTGAGAGCACAACATTACATGAGAAAGAGAGAAGCAAAGGAGAAATTTTTGCGGTATCATTATGCATTTCTTATATTAATTTATCTTTTATGGTCGATTGATTCATTATTTCACTTTCTCTTTTAAATAGGTGTATGATTTATGCAATTAAATGAAGATCATTTTGTGGTTGGATCGTTACTAATCTTGTTGTAGGTTATTGAACCCAAATTTTGTAGCCTATACAATCTAGTGAACTTGACGCAAACACTTTTAATTTCTAATTTTTGGTGTATTTTTAATTTATAGGTCCTATATTGATTCGACGCAACTGAATATCAAATGACACAATTGAATGTTTATGAGCCACAATTATTATTTTTTATATAGAAAATGATACAATCAATTAATCAAATGTCACAGTCATTGATTTCTACAATGCAATCACTTATCAAATGATGCATTTGCCTGGTAAGAGTAGGCATAAACAACCTCTGTAGTTTCCTTGAATTTTTATCAGTTGATTTCAATTTCTAGTTTTTTGTGTCTATCATGTCCTAGGTTGGGTTTTTGTTGTCACTAAGGATTGCACCCAATTTGCTAAGTGTTGAACCTAGCAATCCTGTGAAACATGGGACTATTCTCAGGCTGTGGGTAACCTATCCGAGAATAGACCTCCGGATTAAGGGTTGGCTTCCCTTTGGATCACTTGAAACTTATCTAAACTTTTTAGGAGGAAAGGGAGAGAGTACATAAAACAAACAACTGGATTTGAATGAAACGAAGGTGATCCACCAAATTTTAAAGAAGATCCACAACTGAAAATAAGTTTACTCCAACAGCAAAACAAACTTAACTCACAACTCAATCCCACTTTCTTAAACTCTTAGTGAAACAAGGTACCTAGAATGTAGAAAAGGAAGAAAACTTCACAATTCTGATATTCTTGATTGCACACAAATCACACTACTGAATTTAGATCAATTCCTGAACACTAACTTGGATTCAACATGCAAATCAAGGATATAGAACATCACAATAATCCTGCATATGACTTCAAAAGCAAACCCATAATTATAGGAGAACAAGAAGGATCAATTTTTATTGCTGAAAAGAAACTAAGTACAGTTGTGTCTCTCAGAGCTACAACACTCCTATCAAAGAGAAAGAAATGAAGAGCTAACCTCCATCACCAAAAGTGAGAGGTATATAAACTAAAAGCTAGGAATCTGCATTCAAACTCCACTACCTCCCAAGAATCAATGAGGTTGCATCATAATTTGAATGTCAGATTCCCAGATTCCTAGGGGGCAAGGAAAGTGGGACCTAAAAAAAGATAGTAAAAAAAAGACCGCTCTATCCACTAAGTCATGCCTATAAATGATATTCTGACAATGGTTTATAAAAACACCACTTGTCGATATCTTACAATAAAGAATGAGTCATGACTTAACATTAAAGACCTATCCCACTATGACACAAAAAATGGACCTAAAGATATTTTAAAATGGCCTCAACCCAAAAATAGGGAAACACATTTTAAAATAATTACAATTAAAAGAATCCACTTGTGCCTCAATAACAAGACATGGACTTAAGATGTATTTTGAAAAAACCCTCAACCCAAAATGGGGAGGATATCCAAAATGTCTACACTTACAACAAAATCCATAAAATAAAAGGGCACCAAGTAATTAATAACCTCAACCCAAAAAATGGGGAGAAAATATTAATTAAGAATGGAATGTAAAAAAAAACCCCCTGCTGCTGGCATTGTGGACTTTCCCTTTTGGCACCTGGCATCTTTCCATCTTCACTAATAGTCGACTGAACTCTAGATTGGAAACATCTATCTTTCTTTCCTCATGGCATCATATGGAAGTAGGCATTTTGATTTTTACCCCATTCTTTGTATTTTGTTTCCTGTTGACTATGCATTTGATTTAGAACACTGGCATTCTGTATTTTGTATAGCAGTGAATTGAGGTTTATTGCACTTTCGAGGGCACCATATCTGTATTTTAATGGCAATGTATTTGGCTCCATTGATTCATCCCTCTGCATCCTTCAAGGCATTCTTATTACAAACCTTGCATTTGTTTAACTATATTTTGAGGACACACTGGTTTATCCTGTTGTAATTCGATTCACATTGCAGATGCTATTGTATCCACCATGTTATATATACTTCTCTGGAATTTGAGGGTATTGTGCTCATATATTTATCTCTGCAAAATAGGGCACCATCTCTGTACCTTGCATTATGTTGAAAGTTCATTGTTGAACTTATGAGGGCCCGAGAACTTGAAACAGGGCATCCTCGTGCTACTTGATTCACCGCTCATTGTTGATTCTTTATTATTGATGATGGCACTATTGTGTCAATGTTCATTATCTACTGGTTTTGATCATGCTCTACCATTCATGTCTGTGAGTGTGTATTCAATCTAATGAATACAACACCTATAGAAAAGACCCATTGTTATTGATTGCAATCATTTCAAATAGGGCGCAGTTTATGTGAAACCAGTAGTGTATTTGATTTCCTTGGCATGATGCTCTGCATTTGATATTATTTCACTATTCATGATATTGTTTATGTTTAAATATGAGGGCACCGGTATTTCATACTCACTGGCATTCGATTAAGGTTGAGAGCTATAGCATGATATCACTGTTGAATGCTAGTGAGTATGAAACAACTCGACTGAGGTCGAGGATACTATATCAATACATTTCCCTTCCTTAATGCCTTGCTATTGCATATGGTATTTTAAAGGCATGAATGCCCAATGATCTTCGGCTAGGGCACGACTCATATCGGGTTCCATGTTGATGTTCTTTGGGGCCGAGCTTGCTAGTGTAGCTAAGCATTGATGTCATGTTGCTATCACTTGTTATGGCTTTGTTATTTCCCCCTGTACTTGAAAATGAGGGCACAGTTTTCTTGAGGGTTATCGACATGCATGTTTCAATATACACTGTCATGCCTGTTGATTTTGGCATCACTGGCAATGTTTTGGGTGCTGCTATTATCGAGATGCCTGTTGTTTTACTCCTCATGTCTCATGAGCCATGGAAATGTGTATTTTAGCTCATGGTTGAATGTGGTGAAACCCCTCCACAGCATGTCCTCTATTTCACTTTTGATGCATGGCCCGTGGGCTAGGGCACCATGTTTAGATGTTCATTGTTGTGTTTTAACATTACGTGGCATCATGCAGTGCATATTGACTGTGCCCTATCTTTTGATTATTTGTTTCTTCATGTTCTCATTGCTTGAGCTTAACCATGGACTCAATATACACATCGTCATGGCATCATTGCTCTTCTTCATGTATAGCCCGATTGATGCATAATCATGGCATCGTTGTTAATGCTCTTTCGATACCATGACTGTTCCTTGCTTACTGAATGGCATTATATATATGTATTTGTTACCGATATTCCCTGCTCTTTATTTGCAATTAATTCATTGATGTCTAATACATCATACTACTAGAAAGACCCATGAACAAGGGTGCGATGCTACTAATTCAAAACCCCATGAGCCTCCTTCTATTTTATGTTCACTGGCATTCATCTCTTGTAGAGCCTATGAGTATATGGCATCCATGCACTTAATATATCATGTCACTATTATTGAGAGGTTTGTTATGTCGTAGCATGTGAGCACTGTTAGGGCATTGTTGTTATGACATCTTATGCTCACTATTTTTAGGCCCTTGAGTTGTTGTAAGTCCACTATAGCTCATGCTAGCTTCGTGCTCATTTGATGATATTGATTATTGCCTCATATACGATGCTCCATTGATTGGTTCAAGCTCAGATAAAATACCACCTTACTAGTTCCATAATGTGACTTTTCAGTTGATTATGCTAAAAAAGAAACCGTGAGCTTGACCTGGTATGCATGCTCTCTCATTCCATGTATTTTTTGTTTCATGAACCTCTACAGGGCCTCCAATCTGTAGGTGATTGATGCCTGAATCTCTTAGCAAAGCCACTGCAACTGTCAGTATTGTCCCTCAATCTTGATGCTTTCTTGACACAACCAGTGGGCCCAAAGCTAGGGCATATCTCTTTCACTCACCATTTATGCTGGTTCTTGTGTTTATATGTGGCTTCGAGCCATGAACTTAGATGACATTGTAGTGCACACTTGTTCCTTATTTGGGTTATTGTGCCATGCCATGCTCTAGCTTGGCATCATATCACTATCAAATTGGGGCCAACAACTGATTAAGCATCATTGATTCAATGTTAACTTTGTGCCAGTGTGCACCGTGCTCCTATGACATTCCATCTTGTGTTGTATCTAAATTTTATATTGTATGCTTATCCTCATGGTACACTGTTGTTTTATCCACTAAAAACCCTCTTGTATTTTTCTCTATGATGCAGATCTACATGTGTTCATACTATGATGTACCCCCTTGAAAGTGCCAGTGTTCTGTTTTGAATATATTTCATGCCATCTGAGAATGATATTGTGCAGAGTTGAGTATCTATTTCTCTGCTTTGATATTGATTTGATGCACCTTGCAAGCTCTCCTTTGCTAGTGTTTGACCATGCTTCATTGATCCTCATTGATGCTACTTCATCTAGATGTACTTGCTTTTGTACAATGTGTGCTCTTGGCCCTTGATGCGATCATTGATAGAAAACTTGAGGCTTTTATGTCATGATCCGCATCAAGGCCCAGATCATTCGTTGAATTTATGTTGGATCAGCTCCTCTTGTATCTGCACATGAAACAAACACGTCAGTGAAAATATGGTACCTCTTTTTGTTCTTTGGAGCCTTATGCACATGCCTTGAGCACAACCTTTGTTAGAGGTGCATGGCTGAGTGGCATATGCATTCTATAGATATTGTGATACCAACCATTGCATAGATCCATTGGATCTAACCCATATCCCTTCTTCACTTCTTGCAGGTTCTGGATCTTAGGAGCTCTCTGGACAGGACCGGATCCGAACACCAATACCAGGCAATGTCTGGTACCCCAGTATTGAATTATTTCATTTATGTATATGTATACTCATTCATTCAATTATGGTAATTGCTATGCTCACATCCTATGTGAGCTCAGATAGATGTTTCTCCTTCTAGTTCTTTCCCTTTTGTACAATATACATACATGCATGTGTACCTTTAGATGCAGTTCATTTCCTTCCATTTTCATGTACTTTGCCATGAAATGAACACAAACTTAAAGAAGATCACCTAATAACACAAACTAGGGCATAGTAGTCTCACTTAGTAATTAGGTCCCCAATCTAAGAATGAGTAAAAATATGGTAACAATTTTTTTTGTTGCTGATTTTTTATTTTCAGTGTGTGGCATAGAGAAATTCAAGCTTTTTTGTTTGCAATAGCATAAATCATGATTCATTTGGTGCTTAAAATTAATCCTTTATTTTATTTTTGTATGCAAGTAGATTACATTGCACTTTAACTTGGGTTTATAATTGATCAATTTGTCTAGTGTGACTGGTGCACTTGTACAATCTATATTTAGAACCCCATTTTTCATTTTCATTAGAGATTCTTTCTTGGGGATTTCATCACCTTAAGGAATGACCTTAAAGCAGTAACTCCCTCGGGCCACTATATAAACAAGACTCTGGACAAACCCTAGTCCCATACTCGAGCTACCTCAGGCTTGGTGTGTTAGTGATAGTCAAGGATGAGAAAATGTATCTAAGGAACTTGCATGGATGATTAAATATTTAAGTGTCTCACCCTTGAATCCCATTATGTTGAGTGCCACCGAATATTACTAGACACTTTATTTTAGAGGGTACCCTCTTTTATCTAAACATTGCAATATTTTTAGTGCAAGGGGAGGGAAGAATATTCCCCCAAGATACTCACCATAAGGCTCCCAGGAGGTTGACTCAATATAGGAGAAATCTTCTTTGATCAAACTCTAGCAAAAGACAAAAATGGGCACACCCTAGGGTGTGACAAGGTTGTTTGAGCTGACAGAGATTCCAAGCTATGGGATGAGATATTGTAATGAAGCTTTATCATTGGGCTAAGATTTTTCTTCATGTTTTTGTTTGTGGTTAGACCATAGGAAAACTTGGGGCTTTAAAAATTCCTTGAACATACACAAAGCACAACAATCTAAAATTTGTCAAAAGACCATATTGTTTTATGTGTATTCTTCATATTTGCAAAATCGAATTGATAATGAGACATTCACTGACATAAAAATGCAACTGAAACTTTTTGTGGTGCAATTGTAATTTTTTGATACATGTTTGAGACATTCTACTATGCATTTTATATTTCTTGCAATGCATCTGATTTTATTGCAATGCAATTTCTTATTGATTTATCTGCCTAGTACATAATTACTCATATTCATTTGCTAGTTCTTTCTTTGCATTTTCTATATTCAACTATGCAATCTCCTGTAAAATATCACAATTGCTAATTCTTGTGACACATCTAATAGATTCTACAATGCATTTATTGTATTCATGCAATGAAATCACCTAAAAAACACTATCTCAAAACTTTACAATTAGACAAAATTAGGGTCACTAAAAATGTTCCTAATGCTTGTTTAGAACAAAAACATTATGGTTGGTATTTTGTAGCTTGCATACTATACCATTTTAACATGGACACACTTATTATTTAAGACCTTTTAGCTCCCATCCTTTACCGACTTTATGAACTATGGATGTATTCATGCTCGATCTCCCTTTTCTCCTATTCTATCCCATATCTTTCATTTTCAGTTGTACAATCTCTGAGACCTTAGGGATGGCTCCCTGTGGGCCAACCCTAGAACATGTCAACCAAGTTGACCTATTTTGGAATAATATGTCGACCTATTCCCTAGGGATTTTAAATCCTGGGGCCAGTGCTGTCTCAAGGAATTAAATTATAAAATCGAGTGACCTCATTGGCTTGCTTTATTTTCCCGCCTAAAAACAAGTATAAAAGGAATCCTAGGTACCTCATTTTAGAATCCATAAACTTCATATTGACATCTAGTTCATCCATTTGATATCCATTAGAGATCCAACAATCAAACAAAGCAAGTTCAAGCATTCAAGATTCAAGGCTTCTTTGTGAGCATTTCCTCTTCGAGATCTAGCATTTTGTTGGCCATCAACGAAGGAGATTCACATTGAGGCATTCATCATATTATTCATTGATGCACATTTACATCCATGTCTCCCTAATGTGGTTTTGGTAGATCCATTTCATTTGTGGAGATTTCCTACATCCGTCATTACAAATTCAACATCTACAACATACAAGCATTAAAAAATCCTTATTAACAAGGGTTTCTACAAGAAAGGTGAATATTTACATTTGTATTGTTTCCTTTACATATTTAATTTTCAATTTCAAGGTTGATTCCTCAATCTAGGGCTTGACCAAGGCAAGTCCCGATCCACCCAAACCCCAAAACAAGCTTTTCTATGTGCAAGAGTAGGATATCAAAATTACAACCACAAATCTGGAAACTACTTTATGAGACATTTCTGAATAAGTTAGGTTAACTTTTCTACAATGTCCTAGGAACACGGTGACTTTGTGGAAAAGTGTCCAGAACATGTTGCACCAAGTCGACCTGTTCTTGGAGGTCTAAGAAAAATAACATTTTCTAGGTTTTCTATTGTGATCGCAAATCCGTAGTCGGAAGTTCTATCATAGGTTCCGATATATAGTTTTTAGAGAAAAAAGGCATATTCCTCTACACATTTTAAGGTAAGTACTCTATCATTCATTTTAATTCTTAGTCTAGACCTATTTTTATATCTTAATTGAGTTGATTTCATACACTTAGAATCTAGAGCTATCTTCCTCTTCTCATTAAATCAATTGGTTCAATTTCACATTTGCATTTACACATCTTTAATCAAATCCTACATTGCATGAAAGAGGACTTTCTTGTGCACTTCCTTGATATAATTTGGGTTTAGCATTGGCATCCCTTCATCTTCTTGGGTTTTTCTAATCTAACTTGGGTTATATTGAGAGTTATGTTTGGAAGCCCCTCTTTCTCTTATATTTTGAATGTTTAGTGTTGGAATGGTTAATTAATGAACTCATCTCACATAGTTTATATTTTTAGATTCATTATTATCCATTTCACACCTAAACATTTTGGTGAACCCGACGCATCTCCGCTTTTTTATTTAGAAGTTAGATCCCTTGATCTCCATTTTTGCATTTGTTGTTTACCTTATTTTGGTGAACCCAACACATTCCCCCTTTTCTTATTGATTTTGGAGTTATATTTAGCTATATTTGTGTGGTTAGATCTTTCTGTTTATGTTCTTTATTACATTGATAATTGTGTGGATAGATCTCATTAGAGTTTCCTTTTGTGATCTCCTCTTTTATGAGATTTATTACAATAATTCCAACCTCTCACATTCCCGTTGGGAGAATTCGTAGACTCATGGGATCTTTTGATCATGATTCCTCTTTTCTTCCTAGGACCCATGATGATACTAATATTTTCCCTCGCAATCCCAATCCTATCATGGAGCATAATTATTCTCACTCTTCCCATGATGAAGATGAAGTCTTAAGATTTCCTCCTTCCCAAGTTGATAAGCTCTCTCATGAGTTTGATAAACTAAAAAATTGGCTTTTGCAAGAGAACCCAAATCTTGATATTGTTACTGCTATTGAGGCTATTAAGAAGCTTATCACTCATGACGATAATAACATCTCCATTTTGCATGGTATATCACACCTTATTAACACTCATGCTAAGCCTTTGATATAATGTGCTCAACATTGAGGATGCATTCCTCCTTCCAGAACCATTGAATCATCTATTCCTATTTACACTAATATTCCTAACATTCCTACCTATGAACCACCTCTCATGACAACTTATACATAAGTCTCTAATCTTCTAAGTGTTGGTATTATTAACCCTCCACTTCCTTCAAGTGTTCCTCCTGCCTACTTACCCTCTTCATTTCCTTCATACAATTTCATTCCTTTTACATATTCCAATCCTCTTCCCGCTCCTTCTAATCCTCCACCAACATCCTTACATTTTCATTCCACCTCATATAAATTTTCTAGTACATCCAATATGTCTATGCCTACTATTCCATCTTCTAATCCTACCATTAGTAGCTTGGTTCAAACCATCACCACTTTTTAAAAACAAGTAGCTCAAATAACTCAATATAAGTATAACATCCCTACACATGACATTTCTAATCCCCTTTCCTTAGATATCCTTTGTGCTTTTATCCCACAACATATTGAGATACCTCATCTTGAGACTTATAATGGTAAGGGTGATCCTATGATTAATGTTAGGAATTTACAAACTATATGTAGTGATTTTTCTCACGTCTATAGGCTCATGTATAAGTTTTTCATGCATACTTTTAGAGATAAAGATTTGCAATGGTATTTCTCTCTACCTCCTTATTCTATTAATTCATTTCAAATGCTCGCTAATGCTTTCATTCAACAATTTCAAAATAATATTGGTCCTCAAATTTCTTTGACCAATTTAATGCATTGTAAGCAAAATGTTAAAGAAAAAATTAGTGAATTTATTGGTATATTCAAACACTTGTATGCTCAAATTTCTTATCATGTGCCTGATCATGATATTCAACTTATTTTTATTTATAATCTGAAAAAAGGCATTAGATATAAGATCCGCCTTACTAAGTATACTTCCTTTTCACACCTTTGCACAATGCTTCACGATTATCAATTACAAGTGAGCCAACTTGAGAGCTCTAATCCAATGGCTCCTATTATTGTTGATAAGAGTGACACCTTCATTCACCAAAAAAAATTCTCTAAGACTAACAACTACATCAAGATTCACAAGTCAACCAACATAGTTGATGATCAAGTGGCTACTACATCTAAAGGTATGACTACTTTTTCTTCTGTGTACCATCCTAATCATAAGTACACTCCTTTATCTAAACCTTTACCTATGGTGATGATGAAGTTGATTAATTCTAACATTCTTAAACTTCCTCGTATCCATCCTATTGACACTAGAAAAATAATGCCTAAGTCATTTGATGAAATTTTTTAAAGTCAATACCATTGTCAACCTAGTCATGATACTCAAAAGTGTTATGATTTGAAGAATGCTATTCAAGATCTTATTAATTCCAATGCTATATCTATTTATGTTGAGGTTAATAGTATGAATAAATCTATAGCACCTCCTAATCATAATTTGCAAATTTACACCAACCCTTTACCTTCACATTAAAAAAATGTCATTAATCAACCTTCTTCTCTTGTTACTAACATTAGTTATGATGACAAGTTAGAAGAAGCTAATAATGTGGTTAATTATGTTGAGTCTCAACCTCAACCTTCTATTTTACCTTCACACAAACCTAAATCTTCACCTCCTATCACCTTTTATCATTCCAATATGTTTAAAGCATCTAATGGTTCTCTTTACATTACTACTAGGGTTGCTCATATCCCTTATCATGGTGTTTTGATTGATCCATCTTCCTTCTTGAATGTTATCACCGAAGAACATCATTTTAATAAAGGATTTCATAAGGATACCTATGATACCTATAGTGTTTGGATTCAAACTTGTAATATTTTTCTCTATCATCCCCAAGCTTCTATCAATCTTCCTATGACCCTTTCTGGTAAGGTTTTTCATACTACCTTTTTTGTCATTCCTACTTCTGATTAATTTCAAGTTAAGCTTGGTTTTGTGTGGCTCTCTTCCATGCAAGTTGTAGCCTCACCTATTCATATGTACATATAATTTCATCATAAAGGATAATTTATCACCATTAATCATTCTCTTTATAAACCATCATGTCCTTGAGATTGTGTTGAGATAGATTTCTTTTGTCATCTCTCCCTCAAAAATTGCCTAACCGTCCTGATCATCTTTATCGATCCTATCAACAATACAAGGTAGAAAATATTATTGAGCTTAGCCTTCCTAAGGTTGATACTCATGCAACTATCTTACCTACCCAACCTATTCATTTTCCTATCATTCCTCAAACCATAGTTGTTCCCTCCTCAGAACCTATGTTTGTTGAATCTAATCCTTCAAGTTTATCTCATAAAACCATGTGTAACCAACATGCTCATCATCATCACAAGAACCATCAAGCTAAGGATAAGGCCCATGCTCTTGCTTCTCAAAATTCTTTTTCATCTCAATTTTTTCCTTCCTTCGATCAACCTGTGTTTGAACCTTTGAAGGAAATTAATCAAAATAACAATATGCAAATGGATAAACATAATGAGTATGTTCATATTTTAGATTCTATTAATTTTGATATGAGAGATACTCTTCAAGATGATGATACTAATGCACATGTTAGTGATAATGAATATTAAAATATTGATATGTATTATGATTTTCCTAATATGCTTTCTACGTAGCTAACACTCAATCCTAGTGAAGAGCACAATGACTCCCACCAGAGTCCTTGCTCGGATCTTGCAGTGGTTCCTACTATGTTGGTTGTTGTTCCTCTTATGAGTTTCTTACCTTTCCCTAATATTTCAAACCAAGATGGGGAGGTCATGCAACATGTTGGAAGTGGAATTATCTAGCATGGTAGTCTTTGTGTGTTCATGTTGTGTTTTTTCCCCGTGTTGTGCTCTTTGTTATATGTTTTGTCTAGATCACTTGAGATGATTTTTATTTCTTAGTTGGCACAAGAACATGTCATGCGTCTCCTGCTATTTGTACCTCTCTTCTTCTATTTGTCATTACATGTTATGTTGTCTATGTGCTATTGTTCATATATGTGTCATTGTGTAGTCTACTTGGATGTCGGCAACATAGTAGCACCAATTATTTTTGGTCTCTATGTTGCCGACCTAAAAAGACTCTTCTTTGTATCTCTTAAGTGCATTTCCCTCCATTTTTTTGTTGTTCTACTTCCTCTATGGAATAATGACATTTCATACTTGATATAATATTACATATTATCATATGATCATACTGACCCCAAAGTTAGTGGATCCCTTCATGTTCTCTCTTTTGTCATGTATGTATTTCCATTGAAATGTTATCTCTTGGGGGTATTTCATAGTGGAAATGTTCTTCGTGGATGCATGTATGCTTTTGTTAAAGCTATTTCTCTCATTAAGGTTTTTGCAGTCACTTTAACATGGAGGCATACAGTTCACTCACTTTTGCACACACATAGTTTGACAGTTTAGTTTCCTCTATCAAACTACTAATAGTTCATGGGGGCTTGGTCTTTGTTCTTTTGGATCTCTCTTTTGACTACTGACAATCCGAGAGGCCTGATCCTTGATTTTTGATCCCTCTTTGGATTATTAATAGTTTGGGAGGCTTACTCATTGTTTGATCCTTCTTTGGACTATTGATAATCTAGGAAGCTTGGTCATCTTTTTGATCCCTTAAGGACATACACATCCTTATGTGTGGGTCATCTTTCAATTCTTCTTCTTTGGACATGGATTTCCCTTGAGGATAGATCATTTTTGATGAGTTGAATAGCATGATACACACACTTTCTAGACCATGCAATTCATCTTCGATGGGTTGACTAGCATGCCACACACACTTGTTAGACCATTCAATGCCATCTCTTGTTGCACCCCCTTTATTTTTCATGTGTAGTTCATAATAAGGAACACAAACATTATTGAATGAGTTGGACACACTTTCTTGTTAGTGACATCTATCTTATTTTGGCTTTAGGTATAATGAAGACTCATTCTATTGGGGGCTTGATGGTTTCATTGTCTGCTTAGTCATGATGAGATCAACTCTTAGTTTTTTATCTACTTTACTGTGAATTTGAGGCAACTCAAACTATTGATAAAGTGGGTGCTAAATTTACCATCTTAAAATGGATGCACTCATTATTTAAGACCTTTTATCTCCCATCCTTTACCGACTTTATGAACGATGGATGTATTTGTGCTTGATCCCCCTTTTCTCTTGTTCTATCCCATATCTTCCATTTTCAGTTGTACAATCTCCGAGACCTCAGGGATGGCTCCTTGTGGGCCAAACCTAGAAAAATTTGACCTATTCTATAATATGTCTACCAGGTTGACTTGTTCCCCAAGGATTTTAAATCTTGGGGCCAATGTTGTCTCAGGGAATTAAATTGTAAAATCGTGTGACCTTGTCGACTTGCTTTGTTTTCCCGCCTAAAAATTACTATAATAGGAAGCCTAGGCACCTCATTTTAGAATCCATGAACTTTATATTGACATATATATCATCCATTTAACATCCATTAGAGATCAAGAAATCATGTGAGCAAGTTGAAGCATTTAAGTATTCATCAAGCATTCAAGATTCAAGGATCCTTCGTGAGATTTTCCTCTTCAAGGTCTAGCATTTTGTTGGCCATCAAGGGAGTAGATGTACATTGATGCATTAATCATATTCTTCATTGATTCATATTTACATCCATGGCTCCATGATGTGGTTTTGGTAGATCCATTGCATTTGCGGAGATTTTCTACATCTGTCATTGCAAATTCAACATCTACAACATACGAGAATTACAAAATCCTTATTGAAAAGGGTTTCTACAAGCAAGGTGAATATTTACATTTGTATGATTTTATTTACATATTTAAATTTTAATTTCAAGGTTGATTCCTCAATCTAGGGCTTGACCAAGGCAAGCCCTCATACACCCAAACCCCAAAACAAGCTTTTCTTTGTGCAGGAGTAGGATATCAAAATTACAACCACAGATCTAGAAACTACTTGTTGAGAAATTTTCTAAGAAGTTAGGTTGAATTTTCTGTAGTGTCCTGGGAACATGGTGAATTCATGCAAAGTGTCCAGAACATGTTGCACTAGGTCGACCTATTCCTGGAGGTCTGAGAAAAGCAACATTTTTTGGGTTTTCTATTGTGATCACAAATCTGTAGTTGGAAGTTTTGTCATAGGTTCATATCTATAGTTTTTAGAGAAAAAAAACATATTCTTCTACACATTTCAAGGTAAGTACTCTATCATTCATTTCACTTCTTAGTCTATACCTATTTTCATATCTTAATTGGGTTGATTGCATACACTTAGCATCTAGATCTATCTTCCTTTTCTCATTAAATCAATTGGTTCAATTTCACATTTGCATTTATACATCTTTAATCAAATCCTACATTGCACATGAAAGAGGACTTGCTTGTGTACTTCCTTGATATAATTTGGGTTTATCATTGACATCCCTTCATCTTCTTGGGTTTTACTAGTCTAACTTTGGTTATATTGAGAGTCATGTTTGGAAGCCCCTCTTTCTCTTGTATTTTGAATGTTTAGTGTTGTAATGTCTAATTAATGAACTCATCTCACATAGTTCATATTTTTAGATTCATTAGTATCCATTTCACACCTAAACACATACATTTTTTAGGGTTTTCACTTTAGGTTTCCATCTTTCATTATTCCTTATCATTAGGTCATATCTTAGATCCATAGATTTTCCTTGTTTGAAAATTTTCCTTTTTTTCCTTTTGCACACCTTTATGATTCCCTTTGCATTTATCATTAGGATTCCTTGTTGTATATCATATCCTTTTAGGGTTTCCTTTTTACATACTTAATCATAGGGTTTCCTTTTTGCATACATCACAAAGTTTACCTTGCATATTCCAAAAATCCCTCAAAAAATCACAAAATCTTAGGGTTGGACATTTTATCTTTAGGGTCACCTATTTAAAACTAGAGAGTACATCTTTTGGATCCTTCCATATTTATTGTTGGAATAATTTTGACCTCCTTAAATCCTATTATCCTTTTTGTCATAAATAAAACTTTGTCAATTCATCACTTTTGTCACACCTTGGAGGTCAAGAAAGTTCTTTCAAATACTTATGTTTCCTCCTAAAGTTTTATTCTTTAAATTTCCCAAAAAAAATCCTTAGGGTCTCTTGGTTTATACTTTAATCATTACTTTACCTTTTTGCATCCATTTTAGCGTCATACCTAGTCATCTTAAGCATCATTAGACCTTTTTTCATATTGCATTTACCTTAGTCACATTCTCAAAAATAAAAAAATTCCAAAAAAAAAAAGTGTGATACCTAATCGTAATAATTGTCATTTTCCTTTTTTGCATATTGCATTTACTTTAGTCACATTCCCAAAAAATAAAAAATCCCAAAAATATTAGTGTCATGCCTAGTCATCATAATCATCATTTTTTTTCATATTGCATTTACATTAGTCATTGTACCATCCTAAAAAGTTAGCACCCATAATTGGATGCTTAGTTAGGTCTCATTTTGGTGAGTTTGAGATTTCATGTTTGTTATGCTTGATCCATCTACCTATCTCCCCCTGATTTGGCATCTACCCTATCTTCTTAGCTTCCCATTTAAATTATGGTGCTTTTTCCTAGGTACATAACACCAAGGTCTTTATGTTCTTGGGAACAAAATGCCTAGGGAGTTTTGTCCCCTTAAGTTTGAGCCCAAATTTTAACCGGAGCCCTATTGCAATGTTTCAATGGGAAATTAGATCATGTGGTTGGCCTAGTTTAATTTTGAATCCCAAAATGTGTGAGATTTATTTAAACACCATATTTATCCTCATTTTGGTGACTAATAATAACCATATTCAAGAAGCAATCAATTAATCAAGTGAATTCAAGATTTGAAGGAAAGCATCCAAGATATAGCATCTCTCCAAGCATCTAAGGCATTTTGAAAATAATATTTTCCATTGTAGCAAGCTTCTCTCCTATTATGGCCAAGTAGAGGAGCTCTCAATCAAGAAAGAAGATTCTTTATCTATCCTTATGTATTCTTATTCCATAACAGGTGTTCAATCAAGCATAACAATATTAAAGATCTAGGAGTGGTATTCATAGATCCATGCATTTGTGAAGGCATCCTTGATTCCTTTCTACATTCCAAGGTAAAAAACTATGACTTGAACATCTTCATGAACATGTGTGATCAATATCCATTCATTAAGGTATTGGAAAGGTAGATCTAGTATTTACCTTCATATTTACTTTCCTTTATGTAATTTTAGTTCATTTTACAAGTTCATTCCTAAACAACAGTTTGACCAAGGCAAACCCATATCTATAGCCTTTTGATTTTTTTGTGTGTGCAGGTACAGGTGGATTATTTGTCAAGAAAATAATCCAATTTTTTTAATCTTCAAGATTGACCATCAAATTTTTGGATAAAACTCTTGGGAACAACACACCCTAGGCTTCTTATTCCCAGGAAAAAAATCTCAAAGCATTTTGTGCCTAGTAAATTTGCCTTATATTTAGATTACAAGTTAGTGCTTCTTTCAAGTTTGTATTTCAAGTCATTGTATCTTTCTATTTATTTTTTGTCAATCTCTCTTTCCCAAAATTGCTTAATTTCGCTTATTTTAGTCTTTATCTTACATGATTACATCATTTTCCCTAAATTCATTCTTAATAATTATCATGAAGTATCATTGCACTCACCTAGCTCTCAAGCTCAAGTCCTACTTGAGCCTATTGGGTCATCTTCCTTTTGATTGTGTAATAGGAAAAGGTGGACAAATCCCTTATATATCGTGCTCCCTCTTTTTCTTAATGTACATTTACATTCCCAAAATTCAAAATCCCCCCCCCCAAAAAAAATAAAAATAAAAATAAATGGTGTCTTACCTAGTCATCATAATTGTCATTTTCCTTTTTTTCATATTACATTCACCTCAGTCACATTCCCCCCCCCCCCCCCCAAAAAAAAAAAAGAAAAAAACCATGGTGTCATTTCTAGGCTAGATTCTTTAGGACCATTCTTGTATTTTCATATGCCAACCACACGATTCCAAAAGAACAAAGGTCAAATGGATCCCAATAGTGACCCTAACTTTAACCCAACTAGAAACATAGAATTTTCATCCATGGAATTTAACACACTAGGTACCTCAAGTCATTCCCATAGAGGAAGATAAAATTTACTACCTTTACTTCCTCTGGGTGATGAATTTTCAATTGAAAACATTTGAGAAGAATATACCCAAGAAGAGTTTTAACATGAACTATAAGACATTAGAATCGTGGTTGTGATGGATAAGTTATTTTCTATCGATCCTAATAGATATTTCTACTTTCTTGCACAAAACAAAGCAAAATTGCCCACAAGATTTGATATTTCCACTATTGTAGAACAAGTGACACAAATTCAAACACACTAAATTTGGGCTACTCATGAAACTACATATTATCAAATATCTTCAAGCATGACCTATAACAGTGTGCCCCATAATTCTATAATATTACAACCTCCACGTCATCATTTGGAACTCAATATAACAACCCATTATTTTCTAGTAGTCCAATGTCAACAAGTACCAACACATGTGCTAATGTATCCTCAACCATAACACAATATAACATGAGTTTCAATCCTCAATCTACAATGACAAGTACCACTAAAACCATGGAAACAACAAATCAAATGAGCAAATCCAATCCATTGGGATCCACAAGTATTGAAACCAACATGATCTCTCAAGATGCTAATACAAACCAAAATAGTCACACTATCATCCTACAAGGGGAACCTCAAAACTAACGTCCATGTATCACACACCAATAAGCTCCTCCTTGTCAACAATCAAATAGTCAAAATCCTAGCTAGCAAGGGGTGTCAACAAATCCTAGTGGACATAATGCTAGAACAAATATTTTTGCGTCGGTGAATCCAACATTCAACTATTTTATACCACCTCAAGTTGTAGCAGTATCTTATGCACCCACTTCCAACAAAAACCCCACACATCAAGTGACATATACATACAACCAGACACCTTCCTATCATAGTGGTAATCCTTTTATAGACCCAAATTTTGGATTTGGTACACATGTCCCACTTACACCCGCTGAGATACTAGCACAACAAGTATAGAACCTTTAACAACATATGACTAACCTTCAAACTAGTGCCCCTAAGACAACATACTCACTAGAAGGCTTATGACCCTACACATTTTTCAAGTTGTTATACATGTCACTTTTTCCTCCTAATATTAAGATGTCAAAATTTAACAAATATAAGGAAAAATATGACCTAAGAGACCATATTACAGAATTCTTTGTAGCATGCATAGATGTGGCCCATAATGACACCTATTTAATGATATTGTTTCTATGAAATCTTAGTGGGCCAGCTATGGAATGATGCTCATGCCTACATCTAGGCATAAGATCTTGGAATGAATTAATAGAGAATTTCATTTCCCATTACACTCATGACATTGTCAATGAGGTAACAATCATGGGTCTTTGCAATACGAAATGGAAAACTTGTAAAATTTTATCTTCCTTCTTGCAACATTGGAGGAACGTGGCTTCAAAATCCCTATTTCACATCCTAGAGAAAGATAAGATCGTGATGTTTACTAAGAGTTGACAACTTGACATGATGTGCTCTCTATACTCCCAATGCATTGACACTTTTGAAGATCTTGTTGAAAAGGTTCTAAAAATAGAGAGATACCTCACACTAAAAGGTATAATCAAGAATAATAAAGAGACCAATAATAATTCATCTTACCAAAAATAATATTAGACCAAAAATAATAATTTCACTAATCATGGTGTAGTTGATGCTGAAGTTGTCAACAAAGCACGACCGGTGTTACATCTTCAAGGGACACCCAACACCAATACCTCAAATTATATGTCCACCTCAAGGTATATGTCTACCATATACCTTAAGTTGAATGGTGGACATATACCTTGAAGTATCTATTCACCAATACATAAAGGTATATGTCTACCATTTACCTTGAAGTATATGTCCACCTACATAAAATCAAAAGAGTGCAGGTAGATGGTGGAGCTAGTCTTAATATTTTTACTCTAAAATTAGTTCAAACACTAGGATACTTTGAGAGTTGTGTAGACCTCACCAAGAAATTATTATTAGAGCATATGATGATACACAATGTCCTTCCAAGGGCATCATTACAGTACATCTCAGGATAGGACCAACTATTCATGAGGCTACTTTCCAAGTCTTGGATCTTAAGCTCGAATATAACATGCTTCTTGGAAGACCTTGGATCTATGCCATGTAGATCATGCCCTCCATATATCACCAATGCCTTAAATTCCCTTATAATGGAATATATATTACCATTCTAGATGATAGAGACCCATTTCTATATTGTATTAATCTCAAGGGATCCACTACAAATCAAGTCCCTATTAACCAAGCAACATGAAACCTCTCATCTTCTAAGTATCTTGATACATCCAGAATGTCCAAATCCATTACCCCATCAATGTCCAAGCTCAAGATTATGGTTCATGATAAGGGTTGTAGAGAGTATACATATGCAAATTCCCTTTGTGTAGGAAAATTTCCCATCCCATCGAGAACCTATGAAAAAATCATACAACCCCTCAAGAGAAAGTAGAAAGCATATATTCAATATGAACCACCAAACATGTTCACAAAATGGGGGGACCTATACGAAGAGTATATAGAAGAAGACATATCCAATTGAATTTACAAAAGTGAAGAACCCCTTCCTATAGCACTTCCTATCCATAAATATGGAAGAGGGTACACCATCATGTAGAGAACAAGGTACAATGGATGCAGTGGACTTAAAAAATAGAATTAAGGAGTATTAGAACCAACATTTCCCAAAGGTAATCCTAAATTTCAAGGTCAAGGATACCAACCACTTGAGGAAAGTACCCCAAATACTCAGTTGCCTCACCAAGATGATGTGTGTGCCTTTAATGAAGTTGATACATATGAGGAGTACTACTACAAGACTAATTCCAATGACTATGAATGAGATACCCCATGAACCTCAAGTACCTACTGTCCAAATAAATTTTTTTCCCGATTTGATAGCCCATCCTTATGAAATAGACCCACATATCTATTTGTAATTTTTTTTCTACCTCCAATCCTAAGTGAAACTAAAAGACCCAGATTATAGGGTTTAAAACTTTAGACAACATAGCCAACCCTATCCATAGATTGAAGACAACAAAATGAAACATTAGTTCAAGGCATAAATCCTTCTTCACTTAGAGATCCACTAACTTAGGAGGGTATTCCTATTATCAAATATGTATGCATGATAAACACACTCTGAATAACAAGTATAAACCTCGAATAGTGGATAATTATCAGATACAACATAATGAGTATTTAGATTTCATCACTTCAAATCATGATCCAATTACAGCCTTGAAAATCACTGAGAAATAATTCTAACATAACTCTACTCCTAAGACAATAATTAAAATGATTTAATTTGGTATTTATTTCTAAAAATACTTCAAGATCCTCATAGATCGGTGTCCTATCATGGGCCATAGAGCCAAACATGAAATTATAAAAGAGATTCCACCAGTAAATTAGACTTTAACCTGTGGGTTTGAAACATGTTAATGTCTCACATTAACAACCCCTCTCAAGTTATCACTAAATCATTCTTACAAATCCATCTTAGATCATAGTTGTCTAATCAAAGAGATTAAAACCTCACTTTAAAGAGACCAATGACCACATAACACAGTTACAATTAAGGATGCAATGACAAACTCAAAAACTATGAGTAAATTAAATTAATTTGATCAAAATCGTACAATAATAGAGACAACTTCATGGCAATTGTGCTACCATTGCACAAAACCTAGATTATGTATTCAAGACCATAAATATCCGTCCAAAGCATTTAACTCTTTCCTTGAAAGAGACCCATGAACAAACATTACAATTATAGAGATAACTATAAAGATAGACTCATTTATCCTTGATATTGAATATGCATAATTATAAATACAAATATGAAAATAATTTTATGATAGTAGCATATAACTACACTAACTAGATAACTCCTTCTCATAGAAATCAAACTATTACACTAAACAAATCCTATTTGCACTTAAAACAAACAATATTCTTATTTACATGGCTGAAGACATTTTTTAAAACCACTAAACATGATCTTGGTATTCCTTTTATAACTGCAAGGATTGCAACAAGCTACATGCCATTCACAAATAATTCATTTCCACCTGACACTTATTGGTTACAAATAATATTCTCCTAGCAATTATTTGTTGCCTCCAATTTTGGCTTGAAATTAAACTACTTCCAACAAGTATATGAGGGAGCTTTCGTGCCAAGGCCAAAGTGCTTCTAGAGAACCAACTAGGCTTGTGAGCCTTGCCACTATCATGCAAAGGTGAATATTTTTCTAGAGAAAAATAAGATGCAAGATTATCATCATATATCCTTGTAGGAGATAACTTTGAGACTTTTGTTCAAGGGGAAATGGATGACTCTAGAACCCCACCTCCTGTGCCAAAATCCTGATTTCACTCTACATCCCCCCTATTAGAAAGAATTAGAGAGATAGCTAGAGATATTGGAATTATTTATAAACCATGGTAAAAACTCATAGCTAAACTCAATAATTTTAATGCCCCTCTGGCTTCCTATGGAAATTTTAAAATCCCTCTGACTACAAGATGGAACATCAATCTTCTCTCTTCCATAGTCTCTATATGTTTCCTATAACATAGTTCTCTACAATGACTTCTCCTTACACCATAATTCATTTGCACCCTCCATACAATTCATCCTTAGCCTTTTCAAACAAAGAAACAATTCCTTTCAACACAGGCGATCAACTCTAGAGGATGTATTTATCTCTTTACAACTCTAAGGTACAACTCACATTTCTCACATGGTGAAATCGTAGTAGCTAATTGTCAAATTTGTACATTTGAATTTATTAAATCTTATTACTAATTCATGTATACAAGACTCTTCTACATAAAAATGAGTCAAGAACAAATCTTCCCTCTTAGAAGACCTTGATATTATGTACTAAACCCAACAGTTGTGAGATCTCTTGCATTGGCTTTTTCTTGATCATAACAAATTTACCGGGACACTCAAAAAACTTTGATGACAAAGCAAATGATTTCCTTTCCTATATTTATTATCAGATCCATGCAATTTTCCATCAAATGCCGCACCATTTCCTAAATCCTACCTATCACCTCTTTCCCTTTCCTCTCACCTTCATTTGGGATACATGTTTCAAGACAAATTAGATCCACAAGAACCTCTGACATAGTTATTGGACCTTGTGATCATGTGGATACATGACACCCTACCATCATTTTCTAACTCTAGGAAACATTTCAAATTTTTGTAGCATCATAGGTCAAATTGAGGACCCACATGAGTGGTGGAAAAGTTGTGAACAACAATTGCATTAACACCCTTTAATCCATCACAACTTCACAAGATACCAAGATTTCCTTTATTGACCACAATGAAGAAATGAAAACATATAGTATTGTATCATCCTAAGAAGTTAGCACCCATTATTGGTGGCTTTAGGACCTACTAGATCCCATTTTAGTGATTTTAAGATCTAGATGTCTTTATGCTTGATCTACTACATATTTCATTTTCTCTCCCCAAAACTTTTCACACTTCCCAAGATCCAGATCCACTTCAAAATTAACAATCTTGGGACTCGGTCAAACTAAGTCGACCTTGTCCTTGTGCATTACATTTAAGTGGGCTCTAGGCCCAATGCAAAGGTTTTTCATACCAATATTTATTTATGGTCGACCTGACAATATTGAATCTTGATATGAGTATAAAAGGACATCAAGGCCTCTCATTTTGACATCCATAATAAGAATGCATGTGAAACATATCTTTCAAGAGAAAGTTCAAGCATTCAAATTATGCAATCAAGATTATTGAGGATTTGGATTCAAGATTTGAAGGCAAGCATCTATTAAAGATATCCAAGTCTCCATATCTTCAAGATATATTCAAGAAAAGTTAATATTCCCCAGTTGATGCAAGTTTCTCTCTCATGATGACCAAGTAGATGAATTTTCAAGCTAGCAAGAAGATCCACAAGCATATGTTCACTCAATATCTAGGATTAGAAAGTGTAGATCCATGCATTTGTGAAGGCATCCTTGATTCTACAACACATTTGTGAAGGCATCCCTGATTCTACAACCATTTTTAGGTGTGCACTATCTAGACTATTAGACCCTTTCTAGCATTATTTGCTAAAATCATCAATTGCTTATTCTTGATCAAATCTTAGTTCTATCATTTTTTATTATTTGCCTTGGGCTAACCATTTTATCTTAAAGTCCTTATTTATTTAAAAGGAATTTCCTCCCCTTTTAATAAATAAAAAGCCCCCACTTTTCCTCTTATCCTAAGTTGCACAAATAAAGCATTATTCTTATTTTATTAAAAGAAGAAAAGCACTTTTTGTCTCATATGGACACAAAAGTCAACTCTTATTTTCTCATTGGAGGACATTTGTGCACATGGATTGCTCTTCTTTGATGCTCCACCATTGATTAAATCTTTTGCCTCTTAATCTTCATGGTCCATTCCTCCTCATTTCTTATAAAAGGAGAGCTCTCTTCTTCATTCTAGATCCCCAACTTTTTATGCTAATGTTATGCTGCAGGTTTTCTAGGTCACTTTGGAGCTTTTTGAAGATTTGGAGCATTCTTGGCTTTTGCATCTACATGTTATCATAGTTTCATTTCTTGCATTATCATGGCATTCATAGCTTCATACTTAGCTTAGTTTCCTTTATGCTTTAGATTAGTTCATCTAGCTTAACTAGGAGGCTTTGTAATACTTGTTCTTTCATTTTCATAGCTTAGTTTGCATTCTCATTTCTAGCATAGTTGCATTGCATTTGCATTTATATTTGATTCTTGGGGATATTGGCATTTTTGCCCTTGTCTTCATTTGAATCTTCCATTGCATGGTTTACTAGCAAGGTTATAGGCTTAACTAGCTCTAGCTAAGAGCAATATTCAAACTATCCTTGTGACTCCATGCCTAGGGAGCTCTAAATCGATTTCTCAAAGTTTCCAATCCATGGAATTTCTTGGAAGCAATGATTTAGAGAAGTGCACTATTTAGAGTACACATTTTTGGTGCCCACCGTGGGGCAGAACATTAGCGTTTTGTCCTTTATTTTCTGCATTTCCGTAAAAAAATTTATCAATTTTTGGGTTTATTTTCGATCTTTAGTTTTCTGTCTCAGAGTGTCATACGACATTTTACCATTGTCGCGTGACAGTTTCTTGTATAACAGCATGACACTTTACCAGTTAAAAGTGTCACACTGTTTGGCAGATAGTGTCACACTGTTAAGAACATTCTGTCACCTACAGGTATAGAGAACTGTCGCACAGAGATAAAGTGTCACATCCATATACAGAAAAGTGTCACACAACATTTCTGGTGACTGTAATGTCACCTGTACCTGGCAGTGAGCTTGTTTTTAGCTTTTTTTGTTATCTTGCAAGTTTTGGGTTCTCTGCTATCTTTTTGAAATTTTTTGAAAATTTCAGCATTTTCAAATTCGTGCCACTATGGAAAACTGGCACCCATTTTTTTAAATTTTTTTGTAAATGATATCAAAAGTTTAAGTGTGATATATCGTTGGAAAGGTCTTTATGAGCCTAATCCAACCATGCTAGTTTCATTCTCAAATTTTACCATTTGATTAGCTATTTTACTTGCAGATTATCTGATTTTTGATGTGCTAACCATTGTGGAGCTAACAAGTTGTGCTTGTAGGTGCTCCCATTGCTTAAAATTTTCCAAAAGAATGCATGTCAAAGAGGGCTACTAATGGTTTTTGCAGGGCTTCCCTAAGCATAAAAACCCAATCAAGTGCTTGTTTTTTATTTCATTTCAAGTGTGGCAATTACTAGTTGTTTTATTTCATAGAAACTTAATATCTTGTTGTAGGAATTCTTTGGTGGTAGGAGAGTATGCTCTTCACCCTTGTGGTGAAATAGAAATCTTGACCCATCTTTGGATTTTGAAAGCAAGAGGGTAATTGAATCATTTGCTTGGTGTGTTTGGGAGAAAACTTTGAGATAGGGGAGTATGCTCTTCAACCTTGTGGTGAAACAAAAACTTTGAACCTCACAAGTTGATCCACTCTTTGTTTAGATCTTTAGAATCTTTTAGTGGGCTTTCTCTTGAGCAATCAAGAGGAACGACCCAAGTGGGGACAAGTTAATACCGAGCTATTCCAACCCACTATAATCTCAAGGCTATCAAGGACATAAAACCTTGGTAGACGTAGTTCTTGTCTTCGCTTGATGTGAGTACTTGTGGGATTGTGACCATGAGGAAAGTGTTGAGCAAGAATGCTTAAGGTACTCTTGAGACCGCGAGGTCCTAGTCCTTTTTGAGGAGCAAGAGGGGTGCTACGAACGGAAGCCCTTACTAAGAACCCTAGATAGAAGCCACCTTTTTTTTCCGCTTAGCTTCTTGGTGCAAGGATTGATCCAAGTGGAATAACCCAGATCACCCCAAGATTACTCACCATCTGTGTTCCTTTGGTTGTGCCATTGACACTTCCATGACAACACCAACATCTATTGTGGGCAACCACTTTGTGTGAGGCAATGGAACATCAAGTGTGGGCCAAGTTGCTAAGTATTGAGCCTTTTTCCTTCTAGGCTAGCAAGTGCTTGAACTATTCTCATTGTTATATACCCGTGCAAACATTCTTGAACATACAAACATCGTGGTAGTGCTCATAGAATTTTTCATTTTGATATCACAATTGCTTGTCTTGGCAAGGTTGCTTTTGCCCTTGTGCAAGTGTTTGATGACATGTTTGATCACCTACTATTTGCAAACTTGTCTACTTCCTGATATTATTGTGCTTAAAACCAAAAAAATTGTACTTGCAACCTACAACATTGACCAAATTGCTTTCCAAACTGATTTTTTCACGTTCACTAGTCAAGAGTCGCACTGCTTGCCTGGAAACTATCGCACAAACTTATTTTGCTGTCTCACAGTTGTCTACAATCTGAAGCTAATTCTTGTCATTCCCAGTCTTCCTTGGTCAGTCCAAGTTGGATCTTAAGTGCCATGACATGTTGCTCAACATCTGAATGAACTCAAATGGTATCAAATTGCATAAAATGGCTCTTGGTCTCCTTTCTTCTACTTCTCCCATGTCTTCCTAGTCTTCCATTTTCTATTTCATCTCTTCATGTCTTCCATGCTTGATTCCTCCTCTTCTACAACCATGAATTTCAACTACCTTGTTATGGAACCTCTCGTGAAAATAGATGATCTCAAACTCATTGCTCAATTCAAAGAATTTAATTCCTCCAATAGTCTTTCTAGATATGGCAATAGTGATATGCTTAAGGAAAAAATAGAAGAAAAGATGATTGAATCAGACACCTTTGCTAGGATCATAGACATGATCATATCACAACCTCCCTCTTCTAAACATTCTTCATCATCTAAGTCTTCTCATTCTTCGTCACCTTCCAAGTCTTACCATGATTCTTCTAGACATTATTCACATTCTTCATTATCCAAGTCTTCTTCCTCCACTAGGTCTTCACTTTCCTCTTCTTCACAATTTCGCTCCTCTTCTACTTCTCCCAAGAGTCTTACTCCTCATTATGAGCAATATGGTAGTCCTTGTGATGCCTATGACACCTCTATTCCTAAGAGTCCTAGTCATAGGCTCATGCTTACTGGAAATGGGTCACCACATTGGATAGATTGTGATGGTGATCCATATGATTCAGATTTTGAAAGAGAGTTTGATGAGTTCTGTAAACAATACCTCGATTATGACCCATCTACCACTACTGAGGACTATAAAATTCATCGCGCTAATATGAAACATCAATATTATAAGAACCCTTCCTCTGAGGACTCTCATGCTGAAAATAAAGATGACACTCTCAAGCAAGATCACGTTGATGATGTATCTTTTTCTTGTGATGGTTCCTTTCCATCTCCTACTTCCTCTAATACCCATATATCTCCTAAAGCTTTCGAGTCTTTCAACTCTTTTGCAAATCCTTCATCCAAAAAATATCCTAATACTTTTCATGTGGTTCCCTATAGTTATCCTCAAGGGCTACCTCTTAAAGAAACTCAAGTTAACCTTCACTTGGCTGAAAATACTTTCAATAATGCTAAACCTAAAGAGCCTAAGCCTTTATGCGCTACAATGCCTACTTCATCTAGTCCTTCACTATCTCTACCAAAGTCTTCTATACAATTCCAACATGCTTCATTATCCTTAGAAGCGGCTTCATGTCAAGAGGACTCCAAAAATAAAGAAAAGAACATAAAGAAAGATCAAGATCAAGAACCCTCCATGTCATCCAATTATTTTCATGATGTCTCTGATCCATTTCATAGTTATTTTGATCCTCTATGCCCTTCCTCATTCATTCCACCATGTCTTAAGTCTTCTCCTAAGCAAGATCAAGCTACTACTTGCACCATTGAGCTTATTGACAATCAAAATAACCTTACTACACTTACGCTTTCCAAAAATGATGCTTCCATTAAGGTTATTAAAAATAGTGTTGTTACTTCCAATGTTAAGCCTATTGAAAATCAAGAAAAAAATGATGTGCTTATGCTATCCAAAGCAACTTGTCAAGATCAAAGTCTTCCATCTTCTTGTTCTACCACTCCATGTTCACCTCCACTTTCTACTCTTCCTAAGTCTTTGCAAGCTTTGAAAATTCCTATCGAAGAAGTTGCTCCTATTCAAGATGTTCATGATCCTATTGAAAATCTTAATGCTCACTCTAAAGATGCTGATGTCCTTGGCTCTCATATAAATGTTGATGAATTGGTTGATTATCCTTTTGTGTCTTCCACATCCATCCTTGGACTTCCTCCACCAATACCAAAGCCTTCATGTCTTCCTTCCATCTTGGGCCCTTATGTCCCTTCACTTTCCCCTCCTAACTCTCCTAATTATTCATCCATCTTGGGTCCTTACGTTCCTCCATCTCCTATCTTTCCTCAAGATCAACATAGATGCATACCCTTGAATCCTTTTCATTCACCCACTCATCTAAACCAGTCATATTCTCCTTCTTCTTCCACAAGTCCCAAGTCTTTTGGAAGTAACTTGAATGTTCAATATAAGAAAAAGAAGCAATACAAGAATCCATCAAAAGAAGATCACCATGTCTACTCTAATCGACATGGAGGCATAAAGTCCAAAGAGATATCTAAGAAGAAAACTACAAGACAAGTATGGGTTCCAAAATCCATCATTGAAGATATTCTCTCTAAATCATCAAAAGGAAATAAAAAGCCTAAGGCTATATGGATTCCAAAGTCTCTCTTGAAAGAGTCTAATATTGAACAAAAAGTGAAGTTGACATTCAAGCTTCCAAAGGCTTCCACTTCATCTTCTTCCAAAAATGATCTTCAATTCCATGCGCCTAAACCGCAACCTCTGCTAAACATTCACTATATTCCTTCTTGTATTCTTTCATTCACATTTCCTCCACCCTCTCGCCACACTTCAAGGTGTGTGTTGACATTGATCTTTCCTTCCTTTCCATGTACCCTTTCATACTCCTTCCATTCATTATCCTTCTACCTTCTATCCTTTTTCCTCATTTGCCTATTCCTCCTATCTTCCAACCTCACTCACTTTACATAAAACCTTATCTTCCATTTTTCTCTTCCATCTTCCTTTCCCTATCAAAATCTTTGAGCATATCATTTTGAATCCTTGGCATATCATGGTTTATCCTTTCAAGGAGCATTATCTAAAAAGCTTGCCTTCTTCCAAAAAAAAAAAAAATTTGAAAAATTGAAAAAGAAAATTAAAAAAAAAAAAATTAAAAAAATTAAAAATGTACCTTGGTGGAAACCTAGAAACAAGCACCTTGGTAGCAAAAGTAAAGAGAAATAAATTCATCCTATGCTAAAAACCACTCCCTTGTGGCACCTTGCATAAGTACCGTGATGAAAACCTGGTAATTAGGCATCATGCATAATTCTTCTACATATTTCATCCATTCCATCTTCGCTCTTTGATCTTGGCAATGTTGACCTATACATGAACATTTGGCTATGTTGTGATCTATCTTATGATGATCTTGCTTTCATTCCTTTCATGTTTAGCCTTCATTTTCATTTTCCTCCATTCACTCTAGCCTTTTGCTATCCTTTTCCCCTTTGGTCTTGATCTAATTAAAAAAGAGTAAAACACAATGCTATGAAGCCTCTTGACATGTCTACTCCTTTGGAATGCATCCTTTCCTTCTTTTGCATTATGCTTTTGTGACTTATCCTATGCTGGCCTTTCATTGCTTGTCCAAATGTGCTTTACATGACAATTTTTTTTCCCTAGCTTGGGTACTCTTGAGGAGTTTGCTCTTGAGGATTTCTTCCCTCCATTCTCCTTCATTCCCTAGTCTTTCATCTCTTCCACCAACTTGCTAATCCTTCTTGTCCTCCACCTTCCTAGACATTGGGACTACATGATGTGATCTTTCTTGGGATTTTGATGCCCATTCTATCTGGGGGCATCCTTTGTACATATTTATTGATCCTAAAAAAACTCAAAAAAATGATATATTGCTGAAAAAATCCTAAAAAGCATATAAAGTCCTGAAAAAAATCTATCAAGTGGTGAAAATCTGGAAACAAGCACTGCTTGAGACCCTTGCACCTATGTCTATTAGTCTTTCATGGTGCTCCTTTCGCTTCACTTCTTGCTTTGCCTCTGCTAGCCTGGAATTGACTCTTATCTTAGTCTAGGGGGCATACATTGTTCTAGCTTATCTTGGGTCTCTTTGTGCGTTCAGGTTTCTTGGGCCTCTTGGTTCCAACGGTGTTTTTCAACACCACCCCAATTGTGTTTTTCAACACTACCCCAATGTCAAGTTTTTCTTAACACTTATCAGATATCCTACCCGTAGTCTGTATGATGCAATATTTCTCACTAGCAGATGCTATACTCAAAGTTTGACTCTATGACCTACACACACGCACTTAAACACTTGACTTGCTGAAATTTGCTTTATTTCTTTGTGTGTTGTCTATGATAATTTCTTTTCTGAGTGTTCTATCCCTAATAGTTTTCGATGATGCCGAGCTAGAAGACTAGGGCATGAGGACATGTTTTATTGCTTTTTCTGCTTGTGGGTATATATTGTTGGTCCTTACTATCATTAGCATTCGTGCTTGATCCACTTGACATTGAGGACTTACAAGGTATCATCCTTGACTATTTTATGCGAGTGCATACTTGTAGTCATCTTGACTTTCTTGTGTCTCAATGAGAGTATAATCTTGCCATATCAAACTTAGGAAATCTCACTGCACTAGTCATCTTGACCTACATGTCTTTGGTGCCTAGGTGGGATTTCCACATATCTATCTGATATAGATCATATTCAGATTCATATAGTCATACTCATGTGTATTGTATGATCTTGCGATGCTACCAATAATGCTCAATGATGATTATTAGAGTCTAAAAGCTTTGTGACCTTGCAAGTAAACCACTTTTCATGTATCTTGCATTTTTAGGTTCATGTTAGTTAGTTTTGCATCTTGCATATGGAGAGAGCTCTCCTTTATCTTTCATGGGCTTGTTAATCAAACTACGCTCACCTTTCACTTCTTCCCGATCATGTCTTTCACTTCTTGTCTTTCATATCACATCATTCTCTATTCATTTCGGGATCAAAACTAAAATCCGAGTTCACCTTGCCCACCCAAATCGCATTTCTCCTTCCACGCAGTTGGTTGACCCTTTTTGAGGCTTGATCCTTCAACCTTCATTGGGGCATCTTTTCCTTCTTCATCCCCATCTCTCTCACCCTTCTATTCTTTCATTCATTACATTCATCTCTCTTTGAGGTTTTGACTGGGGCATATCTTCAATGCTTGATGGTTATTTTGTTATCCTTCATCTTCGATTATGATTTCTAGTGATTTGATCATGTTGCTCTTGCTTCTGCATTCCCTCTACCTGATTTTGCTTTCGATCCCGAGGGGGCAGACACATCATATCCTATTGGCTATTCTCCAGAGCATATGCTTGACCATTCCATTTGCTCTGATCGATCTATCTTTGTGCTTGACATGTTAGTTCTCATCTCAAGTTCTGATATTGTCCATCTCTTTCCTAAGTGTTTAGTATTGTCGCTACCAGGCTGATCATGCAGGATTTTCTATCTCTCTGCACTTCATACTTTGGAGTCAGATCGCTATTGCTTGCCTTCTTGGCTGATCTATTCTTTGACATAATGTGATCCCAAATTAATCTCACATTAGTCAAAAAGGGGAAAATGTATACACCTAGAAATGGTCATCTAGACTATTAGCCCCTTTTGCTAAAATCATCAATTGCTTATTCTTGATCAAATCCTAGTTCTATCATTTGTTTGATTATTTTCTATGGGCTAACCATCTTATTCCTAAGTCTTTATTTAACTAAAAGGAATCTCCTCCTCTTTTAATTAAATAAAAAGCCCCCCACTTTTCTTCTTATCCTATGTTGCACAAATAAAGCATTATTCTTATTTTTAAAAAGAAGAAAAGCACTTTTTGTCTCATATGGACACAAAAGTCAACTCTTATTTTCTCATTGGAGGATACTTGTGCACATGGATTTCTCCTCTTTGATGCTCCACCATTTATTAAATCTTTTGCCTCTTAATCTCCATGGTCCATTCCTTCTCATTTCTTATAAAAGGAGAGCTCTCTTCTTCATTCTAGATCCCCAACTTTTTATGCTAATGTTATGCTACAGGTTTTCTAGGTCACTTTGGAGTTTTTTGAAGATTTGGAGCATTCTTGGCTTTTGCATCTACATGTTATCATAGTTTCATTTCTTTCATTATCATGGCATTCATAGCTTCATACTTAGTTTATTTTCTTTTATGCTTTAGATTAATTCATCAAGCTTAACTAGGAGGCTTTGTAATACTTGTTCTTTCATTTCCATAGTTTAGCTTGCATATTCATCTTAATCTAGCTTGCATTGCATTTCATTTGATTCTTGAGGATATTGGCATTTTTGCCCTTGTCTTCATTTGAATCTCCCATTGTATGGTTTACTAGCAAGGTTATTGGCTTAATAGCTCTAGCTGAGAGCATTCTTAAACACCCTTGCACTCCATGCCTAGGGAGCTATGGATCGATTTTAATGATTCATAGAAGTGCACATCTTAGTGTGTACAAATATTCCCTAGTTGATGCAAGTTTCTCTCTCATGATGACCAAGTAGATGAATTTTCAAGCTAGCAAGAAGATCCACAAGCATACATTCACTCAATATCTAGGATTAGAAAGTGTAGATCCATGAATTTGTGAAGGCATCCTTGATTCTAAAACACATTGCAAACATACATTTCAAGCATCTTCATGGATTTGACTGATTTCTACATCATTCCATGAGGGTTTTTCAAGCAAGATAAATCTAACATTTATCTTGTTTGCATTACTTTCCTTATACAATTTATATTTCATTTCAAGGTTGATTCCTATACAAAGGCTTGACCAAGGAAATTCCATTTCCACAACCTTTTACCCTTTTTCTTGTGTGTAGTAACAAATTTTTTGAGTTTCAAATCTGAATTTCAAGAATTATAGAACCAACTATAAGATCTCTGTGAATTTCATCAGTTTTGGAGTTGAAAGGACTAGGTCAAAATTGTGTGACAGTGTATAGGACTAGGTCAACTTTGTTCAACATAGTCCTTTGGATATGGATTTTTTATAGTCAGAAGTTAAAAGTGTCAAAGTGCTAGATCCAGAACCATTTCTGATTCTTATATCTCTACAACAGTCAAAACCAGATATGAAGTCACTCCTCTTCTCCTAGCATCAAGTTGAGTTCATTTCTCCTCTTTTCATCTTGCATTTACTTTTATACATCAGATCTGATATTATATCTTATTAATTATCATTTAATTATTATAGTATCAATTCCTTTTATACATTTTCATATCATTTTTACATATCATATACATCTTAACATTAAAGGAACGCATCCCCAAATGACACTCCATCCTCAAAAATCTAGGTCTTGCATTAGCACCCCTTCATCCTTTTAGGTTGTCCTAATATGCTTTGGGTTTTAGGGTGAGACTTTTTTGGGTTTTCCTAATGTATCATACCCCCCATACCATTTTATTTGTTCAGTGATCTTCCTCCATAGCATTTCTCACCATTTCTTATGATACATATTGGTGAATCTAACTCATAACATTTTCTCTTTTTATTTTAGTGTTAGATTTCCTTTGCATGCTTATAGGTTCACCTATGATACATTTTTTTGAACTCTACTTATGACTTTTCCTCTTTTTATCTTGGTTTTATATTTCCTTTTCATGCTTTTTGGTGTTAATTACATCTCAATCTACTTTGTATGCACTTTGTTTGTTAATGTTTACATTAAATGCTTAAATTTGATAGTTAAATTTACTTGGATTGCATATTTATTTCAACTTACATTTAATTTATCTTTCCTTTCATTCATTTTTGCATTAGTGTTATTTCCTTGAGTCCAACCTGTAACATTATGGTTAGAAGAAGTCATAGACTTATGGGTTCCTTTGATCTCAAACCCTACTCCTTTCCTAGGAAACTTGATGAGACCAACATGAAGCTTAATGATATCAATCCTATTACAGAGAATAAATCTTCTCATGATGAAGAAGAAACATTAAGGGTTTATCCTATCCAAAGCCAAAAACTTTCCCATGACTTTGAGAAGTTTTAACAATGGTTAGATCAAGAAAACAATAATCTTGAAGCCCTTTCCATTGTAGAAGGCATAAGGAAACTTAATCATAATGATGAACATGCTATTAAAAATTTTCATAGCATTTCTCATCTTGTTCATACCAATGTCAAAACTCTTAGGGATTGTGCTCAACATATAGGCAAAATTCCACTTACTACAAGTGTTGAGAACTCTTTTCCTATCTCTACTTCCATTCCTAGTGTGTCCACTTATGCTCCACCTATAATAACCACTTGCATTCAAAATCTCAATCCTATGCATGCGAGTCTCCCTAATCCTATTGCTCTTTCTATTCCTTTAAGTGGTGCATGTGTTTCATTTCCTTCTTCCATGCCCACTTATCACAGTGTTCCTTTTTTATATTCAACCATTCCCTTAATTTCCAACAATTCTCCTAACATTTCTTATGTTTCTCCTCCTACCATTATTTCTACCAATTCTACCATTAATAAATTGGCTCAAATTTTGTCTTCTTTGCAATAACAAATTCCTTCCATGACTCAATCTAAGTTCAACATTCCTACTTGTGACATTGGTAGTCCTTTGTCTATGGATATTATCCATATTGTTATCCCAAAATGCATTGATATTCCTCATCTTGAGACTTATAGTAGTAAGGGTGATCCTATGACTCATGTTAAAACTTTCCAAACCTTGTGTAGTAATTTTTCTCATTGCCATAGGTTCATGGAAAAGTTGTTTACTAGAGCCTTCGAGAAAAAGACTTGCAATGGTATTGTTCCTTGCCTCCTTATTCAATTGATTCCTTCCAAAATCTTGCTAATTATTTCATTCAATAATTTCAAAACAATATTGGTCCTAAAATCTCTTTGACTAATTTAATGCATTGTAAACAAGGTGTTAAAGAAAAAGTAAGTGATTTCATTGTTAGATTTAAGTATTTTCATGCTTAGATTTCTTATATTGTGCTTGATATTGATGTGCAAATAATTTTCATTACTAATTTACAAAGTAACATTAGAGATACGATACTTCTTTCTGAATTATCTTTTTTTCATCAATTGTATGTAGTGCTTCATCATTATCAACTTCAAGTGAGTCAAATTGAGAGCACCACTCCAATGGCTCATGTTATCATTGATAAGAGTGATGATGCATAAAATTTCAAGAAGTTTCATAAATCGAACAACTACATAAAAATAAACAAATCATCCAACATTTTTTATGAACAAGTGGTAGCAACATCCAAAAGTGCGACTCCTTTGTCATCTATCTTTAAACCTACTGGTAATTATACTCAACTTTATGAATCTTTTCATAATGTGATGTTGAAGTTAATTAATGCTAATGTGTTAATAATTTCTCCCATCAAACACATTGAAGTGTCCAAACCTCAATCCAAATACTTTGATTCCAAATCCTTTTTACAATATCATCATCAACCCGGTCATGATACCAAAAAATGTTTCCGCTTGAAAACTATTATTCAAGATCTCATTGGTTCCAAGGCTATATCTATTGATAGTATTGATCATCAAGGAAAAAAATTTGTGGCACCTCCCAACCAAAATTTTAAAATCTACACCAATATTTTTCCATTTCATTCAATAAATACCATTGATCAACCTTCTTCTTCCCAATGCATTGACTATGATGAAAAAGTTAATGAAGTTAATCATGTGGTTAACTAAATTGAGCAAGTAAAACATAAACCTCCATCTTAGCCTTGCATTACCTTTGATCCTAATGAGATAATTAAAGCACCTAATATTCCTCTCTACATTTTCACAAAGGTTAATGGCCTTCCTACCTGGGGTTCCCTTATTGATCCCACTTGCATGGTGAATGTGATAACTAAAGAACATCTTTACAGTAAACAATTGCAAAAATATTTCTATGATAAATCTAATTTTATGATTTAAAATTGCAATGGTTTCCATTATCCTTCCCATGGTTCTATTTCTTTCCTTGTTGAGGTTGGTGGTAAAAATTTAGATGCTACCTTCACTATCATTCCAACTTCTAATCAATTTCAAGTTAAACTTGGTCTTCCTTGTCTTACCTCCATGAAAATCACGGCTTCTCCTATTCATAATTGTGTTAAATTTTATCTCAAGGGAGAAATCGATATTGTTAACCATAGTATTTATCATCCTTCAGTGCCTCAAGACTTAGTTGATCTTGATTTATTTTGGCCTTCTATGCCTCAGCCAACTCAAGTCCATCCTGACTATCTCTTTCAATCATACCAAGCCTACAAGGTTCAAAAGATTTGTGAGCTTAGCAAATTTATGGATGAGCCTAGACGTGGACTTCTTCCTACACCACCTATACCTCTTCTTCCTATTTTTGTTCCACCTCATATTTCTCACACACATCCTCTTATAGTCATCTCTCAACCTAGTTTGGTTCCTTTTATTCTTCCTCCTAAAGAAGAAAAATACCCGATGTTTATTGATCCTACCTAACCCAAATTTCTAGAAAAACCAAATGCAATCACCATGCTTGTGATCATTGTCACAAGCATCATGCTTGATCCCATCAATGTGTTTCTCAAAATATTTCCTTACCTCATACACCTTCTCATGCTTCACTTCCCTTTGAATGACCCATGCTTGAGCCAACAAAGGAAGTGAATTTTAAAAAGATTAAAATGAACAAAAATGACAATGCTATTTGTATCTTAGATTCTATTAAAATTAATCTAGATGAAGAAGATACACTTGATTATAATATTCTTGATGCTAAAAATGATATTCATGCTAGTGATTTTGATGACTATGAGACTATTGATATTGCTCATGATTTACTAGCTATGCTTTCATAACAACTATCTATCACTCCTAGTGACAAACAAAGTAACCTATCTTCACCATAGGGTCCTTGTTTGGAACTGGTTATTGTTCTATTTTTTGTGCTTGATGTTGCTCCTCTTGCAATTTTTCCATCTTCCCTAAACACTATAGACCGAGCTAGGGGGAAGGTGATACACTTGACTATCTCATATTGCATGGTAGATTCTATGTGTTTTCCTATTGTATTATTCTTCCCCCGTGATGTCTTGATTGTTATCTATTTTTTTTAGATTTCTATAAATGATCCTTGTTTCTCCATTGGCATAAGGTGATAAAGGAGTCACAATGTCACACAAATTCTTCTATTTATATGTCTCTTCTTCTTTATGTTGTTATATGTTGTGTTGTTCCTATGCCACTATTCATAAATATTTCTTTCTATTGTCTATTTGGGATGATACAAAATGATAGCTACCTATTGTTTTTTGGTCTCCATGATGTCAGCCAAAAAAGATTCTTCTTCATAGCTCTTACATGTTTTTATTCCATTGTGCTTGTAGTTCTACTTCCTTTGGGGGATGATGACATTTTATTTTGATATGATATCTCACATATTATCATATGATCATACTAACCTAGAGCTGGTAGATCCCTTTCATGCTCTCTTTTTTCATGTACTCATTTCTCTTGATTTTTCCTTTCTTGGGGGCATCTCACTATGTAAATGTTTCTTGTGGATGCATGTACACTCCATTAAAATAATTTCTCCTATTAATACATTTGTAATAGCTACACTCCACTCTGTATTCACACTTTGCACGCACGCACACACACACACACATTCAATATTTTTTTTTGTAGATCCTTAGAATGATCTCCATTTTTTATTTGGTCCTTAGACTAATTATGCTTACTTGGTCCTTTGAATGACCATCCTTCTTTGATCCCTAAGGAAGCCTACCTTTCCTTAGGACTAATCGCTATGTTGTTGGATCCATTATTGGAATTACTTTCCTTTAAGAACTGATCCTTTTTTTATGGATTGAACTAGCATAATACAATTTGCTAGACTATTCAATTCCATCTTTTGTAGTGCTTTCCTTGTGTGGTTCACAATAAGACAAACTATTATTGCTCTCTCTCTCTCTCTCTCTCTCATGACATCTCTCTTATTTTGGTTTTGGAGTTGATGAGGACTTAAGTCACTTGGGGGCTTGATGTTTCTTTGTCTCCTTAACCTTGATGAGATCATCTTATTTATTTGATCTACTTTACTGTGAGCATGATCTTGTCTCATACTCCTGCAAAAGTGGGGGCTAAATGTATCATAGTAAAAATTTAGCACCCATTATTGGTGGCTTTAGGACCTATTAGATCCCATTTTAGTGATTTCAAGATTTGAATGTCTTTATGCTTGATTTCTTGCATCTTCAATTTTTTGTCCTCAAAACTAGTGCAGGAGCACCAAGAGGCTACTAGGGTCAAAAGATGATCTAAGAGAATATGGAGATAATTATGACCTATAAGGTCATTAAATTATGTAAACATGCCCAATAATTCCATTTGAATGCAAATTAATCCAAAAGATGTCAATTTATGTAAAATTGCCAAAGTTGGCTAATAAAGGCCTAAAGGGCTAATGTAAGGGGTAATGGGGTAAAGATAAGAGTTTGGTTAAATTTAGGGTTTATAAGTCAATAATAGACCATTTGGATGTAATGAAATAATAAATATATGATAAAGTGCAAGCAATGATGTAAGTTGCCTCATTGACAACAAAGTTGTCAATGTTGACAACATAGAGATTAGTAAAAAGCCGGTTTCAACTTATTATAGTCAGTTTGGAAGGAGGTTATAAACCATTGGATGGTATTATAAGCATTAAAAGAGGCCTATTTGTGTGGTGGTAGCTGAGGAGTGTAGGTTTGATTGAAGTGATAAAGATATTGTAAGATTCAATCAAATAAAAATATTGCATTTTCTGGAATTTACTATTTACTCTCCATAACAGTCACTGTTTAAGGATTTATCTTCCATCCAAATGTTTATGTTTTGAATTTTTATTATTTGGGGATGGTATTGTAGACACGCAAAATTGGACAAGTGCTTTTAAATTGCAAAAATCAATAAAATGGCTCAAAATCATCAAAATGCATTAATTCAATCAAGAAGGGATCAAATCAATTAAAGTGGACATAATTAAATAAAAGTGGACAAAATCAATTAAAACAAAAGAAAAATCAAATAATGATGTTAAATAATTAAATCAAAGCTTAAAGGGGTGAAAAGCAATACATAATTGATTTTAATCAATTAATTGTATAGTTGTTTAAATCAAAAATCAAAATGAACCTATTACCCTTACATGACTAAATTTAATTAATTAATTGAATTTAATAATTCCTAATATATTTCAACAAAGTTGAGCAACCAATAAGAATTGAGGACAAAAAGACATAAATCACTCAAAAAGGATGAATCTCAATCACTCATTTGAAAGTTTCAATCTCAACCACTCAATCTTGTCCTTTTGTCCAAAGCTTTGAGACAAACCTTTAAGTTGTCCCCCCATTTATGAACAAAGCAAAGTATTTGACTCAACATAAGGTAAATCATGATTACTTCACTCCACCCCCTACCCTTGGGAATTTACTATAAATATGGAGCATTTTGAGAGCAATTAACATCTTAGAACTTCATTTGCAAAGCATTGTTATTATAGGCATTTTTAGGGCATTGTGAGTAATTGAGTATCTTTGTATCAACTTGAGCTAGATTAAGCATTGAATGAGCATTGTAGAAGCATAGTAGAAGCATAATTTCTCATTTTAGAAGTGTCACTAGTGAGGATTTGAGCTGAGAGCTTCACTTACCACCTCTTTCTAGAGAACCATGAGATGCTATAGATCTTAGTTTCAATTCTAATTAGATTTGCATTGTATTTACTTCCAATTGATGCTAATAGATCTTAATTTCATGAAGGTGATATTCATCATCACACAAATGGCGCCCAACATGGGGCCCTAGGCCTCATTTTATCATTTTGGTCATATATTGCATGCTTGTATTGTCACTTTTCTATGAATATTTTGTAGGAAATAGGTGAAGTCACATGTATAGAAGATTCACTCATGCTTACAGTCATTCTGATGATGCTTACGATCTCTATTTTGATGCGTACTAGCTGATAACTCATGCCTATGAGATAAATAGTTCAGCCTTTGCATGTAAAGTCACGCCTGTGACTCAGGAAGTATCACTTATCTACAATCTGTTATCGCCTATCATCAACCTTTACTTACAATTTACCGAAACAATCACGCTTACAATTTTCTTATTCACGCTTACTATTGTTAAATTGTCACTTAAGATCAATCATTTTCCATAATTTTCAATACTGCTTACGCGTACCATCATTTAAATGACATGTACCAACATTTAAATGACACGTACCAACATTTAAATTATGCGTACCAGCATTTAAATGATGCATACCATCATTTAAATGACACGTACTAAATTTTTAATGACACGTACTAACTTTTTAGTGATGCCTATGACTCTTAAAGTTACGCCTATTAACAATTTGTTCACGCATATTAGTTGGACAATGTCGCATGTCTGTTGCCTTTATTTACTGTTAAATTGATTAAATCATTTGTCTAACTCTCTGTTTACATGATTTGACAGTAAATGAGCAATCACAGAAAGGTACAAAAGTTGGAAAGTAGATTTAATCAAGAAGGAAAGGCGTTAGCAAAGAGAATCAAGAAGGAAAACATTGCACACATCAAGGCTATTCTTGAGACAACATAAGAGGAGGACAATCAGGTATTCCAAAATTATATTGCAATTGTTGAAGCCTATAAAATGAATTGTGTTTCTCTCAATTGGACTTTTAGTCCTTAGTTCAATTTTTTCTTTAAAAATTTGCAAATAAGGTGCCTAAAGTTCATACATAATTCTTTGCTTCATCAATTTTGATTTGGTTTCCCCTCATAGTGTTTGTTGGTGTTGACTAACTTGCTGGTGGACAAACATACTTGGAAGGAGCTATTTTCCAAGGTAAGAAAAAAATAATGAAATCAATAAAAAATGCCCCTAACTTCGGTTAGCTACAAAGGAAAAGATAAGCCTAAACTAGTCAATATTTTCCCTTAGCTTGTGGCATTGGTGCATTTCAAGAATCTAGTAATTAAGAAGGATTAAAGAATCAAACACATAAATAAAAATCCCCTTGTTTGTGGAAGAGAGTAGAAATACTCAAATCCCTATAGTTAGTCAGTGAAAAAAATTGAACAAAATTGTCTATTGTGTTTGGGAACTAAAGGAAAATTTAGGGATATGCTCTTCACCTTTTGGTGAACCAAATTCCCAAAAGCTTGACCTTAATTCCATTTTCCTTGCATTGAATGAACATGCTAGAGAATTAGTGGGCTTGCCTCCTGAGTTGTGCCTTAACGAGGCCGGTGAGAGGGACAACTCAAAGTGGGATACGCTCGCTTTTGTTGCAGGAATCCAACCCACTATAATACAAAACGCATGCATCCTTAATGGGGTGTGTGACAAACAGATTTTAAATTTTTTGAACTTCCTCTAGTGGTCCTCACAGATTACATAAAATCATACCTTGGTGCATTTGGGAAGCCCCTTAACATACTTGGGGATGAAATTTTAAGATCTATTTGAACGGAATCCACAATAAATCCTTGATAAAGTAGCAAGACCACCTTTTAGAGCCAAAATGTTAAGAGCCAATTTTGACTTTAGGTAGGCTACTTAGAATTCTTTCTTGTGTTATACTTGTGGAAATGATCGAGAATATACACACTAGAGTGTTTAGGGACATGATGAATAATTGATGTGTGTGTTGTGATTGTCTTCTATTTTCAAACAAGAAAATTTCATTAGATCTAATCTTAAATGTTTAAAAATTCAAAATTTTACAAACTGGTCAACAAAGTGTCACCTGTGCACAAAACAATACCACCTATTAGAGGCAAAGTCACGCATGTGACTTTTATGAAAACGTGCATCAACGGGGAAGTCATGCCTAGAACATATTGAATCCCGCCTGTTAAAATTGGAAAACCGCTTATCAATAGAAAAGTGTTTCCTAGATACCCTGTAGTGTGTTGCCTAGTTCAATACCAGTTCACACGTAAAAACATTTTAGTCACACCTACACTCTGGCAAGTGACACCCAAAAACAAGGAAGGGCAAATAGTGAACATCTCCCGAATGTTTGGAAAGATTTTGACATCATTTTTAGATACCCTTTTCGGAGATACTCCTTATCAGTGCAACAAATAGATCATATTCTTGAAAAAGATTTATAATGATGGAATTATTTGAGAAATGCATCAATCCTACTATGGAGCATAATTATCGAAATCAAGATCAAAATCTCCATTGGAATCAAAATGATGAGGTGTTAGAAGAAGAAGTTTCAGAAGCAATCCAAGATCCTATGTTTATGGAAATAATGGGATTAATTATGAATAGGGATAAAGAAGCACATTTCATGAAGCTAGCTCAATCAAGAGCTAAGCTTCCTCATAATTTTGACACATCAACCTTGAGGGAGAATGAGGAAAAACAAAAAGATACATCCTCTAAAAAGCCATCATTAAGATCAATGTGTCCTTTTCTTTATAATGATAGGTCATCCATATCTTCATTTTCCTCACATCAGAATCTCCATTGGAATCAAAATGATGAGGTGTCTGAAGAAGAAGTTTCAGAAGCAATCCAAGATCCCATATTTATGGAAACAATGCAATTAATTTTGAAGAGGGATAAAGAAGCATACTTCATGAAGTTAGCTCAATCAGGAGCTAAGTTTCCTCATAATTTTGACACATCAACCTTGAGGGAGAATGAAGAAAAACAAAAAGAGGCATCATCTAAAAATCCATCATTAAGATCAATGTGTCCTTTTCTTTATAATGATAGGCCATCCATATCTTCATATTCCTCACAAAAAGAAGCATTTAAGAACAACAAACCTATCTTGGATCAAGGGAAATTTCATGATGAATCTATTTGTGATCAAGATAATAAAGAGTATGAAGAGAAAGATATCACTCTCAAGCAAGATCTAATGCACAAACCTCTACCTAGCAAGGTTTCTCCCATATAATGTACTCCTTTCATCTTTTTCTCATCTCACAAAGCTTCACAACTATTCAAAATTCCTCCATCAAAGAGTGAGCCTAATGATGACACTTTTCCCATTGACTATGTCTACCCTCAAGGGCTACCTCTAAAAGAAACCCAAGCTAATTTACATCTTGTTGCATATCATTTCCATGCTTCAAAGATCTTGGACCCCAAAGCTTCATGTGCTTCAATGCCTATTATACCCATTCAAAAGGATCCTACATTATTCTTCCAAACATCCCCCACACATATCCAATCATCTACCTTGTCCTTAGAAGTGGCACCATGTCAAGAGGATAATCCAAAGAGAAAAGAAACAATTAATGTTGATAAAGATCAAGATCAAGATTATATACAATCCCCTCCCATATTTGATGAAGGTCCCATATCTATAGAACCCTGTGATGATCCCCTTGCATCCTTTCATGTCTTCCAAGATGATATCCTTCCATTCCAAGAACAAAATAACCTTCCAAGTTCCATATTTTCTCCACTTCCCAAGCAAGATCAAGATATCACTTCCGCAATTTCCAATGATCATATTGAAAATCAAGAGCAAAATACCCTCTCTATACCCTTTGAAGATCCTTGTCAAGATTAAAGTATCCCATCATCTCCTTGTCATATTCCTCCATGTTCACCTCAAGAAACCATCAGTCTTCCAAATCCTTTGCATGATAATAAATCCCTTCAAGCTTTAGTTGATCCTATCAAATGTGTTCCTATCAAATCTACTCATGCGCCTATTGGTATAAAGATAAATCTTAAAGATGAGAACCTTGGCAATGCAACTCCTTTCAAAGATATTGATATCCCTTTCACACCTTATATCCCTCCATTCAAATGCAACCATATACCTTCACCATCCTCCAAATCCATTTTGGGTTCCTATGTCCCAAAATAAAAGTCTTCATCCCTTCCATCCATATTAGGTCCATACATTCCTCCATCCTCTATTCCTATCATCCCTAGCTCTCCATTCACTTACCCTACCATCTATCAAGATCAACGAAGGTGCACATACTTGAAGAATGTCCAAACACCAATCCATATGAACCCTCCATATTATTCCTATTCATCCACAATTCCTAAGTCTTTTGGAAGCAATGTTGATGTGCAACATAACAATCATAAATCCAAGAATCCATATGTGTATAAAAATCACAATGTCTCATCTAATTGACATGTAAAATGAAATATCTAAAAGGCCACAAAGATCCACCAAGCAAAAAGAAAAAAATAAAAAGTGGGTTCCTAAATCCCTCATTGAAGAAATGCATTCAAAAGCATCACAAAAGAAAGAAAAATCAAAGACTATGTGGATTCCCAAGTCATTGTTGAAAGACTTGCACACAAAAGAAAAATCAAAATTGACATTCAAGCTTCCAAAGGCTTCCATTTCATCCCCTTCCAAACATCTTCCACTTTCCAAGTCTAATTTGGGTTCCTACATCCCAAAATCCACTACTTCAAAAAGATCCTTACCTCCTTTGTCTATTGTTCCTCCATCATTCTGCCACTCTTCAAAGTGTGTGTCAAAGTTGATCTTGCTAACATTTCCATCTGCAACATACCTTCTTCTTATCCTCACATTAATTTTCCAATGCATACTTTCCATTTTTCCATCCCTCTTATCAATATCTTTGAGCATCCTAGTCATACCCATGGTTTATTATAGCATATCTTTCAAATGAGCAATGTCCAAAGATCCCGATGTTGGGAAAATATTGAAAAATACAAAAAAAAAGAGAAAAAAGAGAAGAAAAAAATACCATGATGAAAACCTAGTAAACAGGTGTCATGCATAATTCCTCCTTCTTGCACTCCACACTTGGGGGCAACTTTCATCCATATTTTCCTCTCTCACCTTCATCTTGACAAGGTTGAACACATCCATGAGCATTGAGTATCTTGACAACCGTTATTCTTTCCATCAGCTTATGTACTTGTTACATCCATGTTACCCTATCATGATCTTGCTTATCCCAAATTCACCTTCATTATTCCTTGATAGTCTTTCCATAATCCCAAAACATCCCTTCATAGACTCCATCACCCTTTTACCTAGATTGTGTTATCTTATCCAAATCTTACCCAAATTGACCCCTTGGTCTTGATCAAAATGAAGAACTTAAAGTAGAAAAAAAATTGTTATCAAGAACTTCTTGACATGTCCACTTCTTTTGGATCCCTCATTTTCATGATAGCATATCATTATCCTATAGGCTATCTAGCACTGCATCATTGGCTTCCATGGCTTATCCAAAAACATGCTTCACATTGCTATATCATTTTTCCTTAGCTTGGGTAATCTTGAGGAGATGGTCCTACGAGTCACATTCGCATGCTTCATCCATCATGGCCTTTCCATCTCTAATCCATCAGCTTGCAAATCCATCCTTCATGTCCTATATCTTGCTAGAAATTGGGGGAAAACCAATGTGATCTTATTTGAGAGTTGGTAAAAAGGAAATCATAAAGTGCTTTGAGCTACATCTTGCATAAACTGAGCTTTTGTAATATTTTGGAAGTTTTCCCAAGTCCAACATTTTTCCTATCCAAGTAGGGGCATTTGATCTTAATCAGCGGATTTCAACAAATAGGCATCAATTCACATGATGCAATGCATAAAACTCAAATGGATTCAAGAGTGATACATTTGGTCACATATCAGAGAGAGAATTTTTTTCAGAGCTTCAGAAGAGAGAGATTTTTGGTGAACCTTTGATGGATATCATTGTTCATACCCAAGTATATTGATCCTACAACTTGATCCTTGAGCCTTCATTGACTTTATTATTCAGGATTAAAAATTGACAAACACCTTAAACATCAGAATACTTGGAAATACTTTTTGAAAATCATGAAACATTGCAAAACACTTGAAGCTTTCTTTTGATAATTTGTATTGAATTTATTTTTATCACATCTTTTTAGCTAATCGATGATATTACGACTAGATTGGCAATGATGGAGACATGATATTTTTCTTGTCTTTGAGTGACTATCTTGAGGGAGATCCATCAACTTATGTGAATTCATCTAATGACATGGTCATCAAAGAACCATCGAGGACTCTCATATAAGGTGGAGGGTTAACCTTTGTTTGTTTGCAACATTGAATTCATGGAAAAGGGTATTCATACTCCCATAGTTTGTTTGGTCATCCAACTAGTGGGCACCATTTGTGTGATGATGAATATTACCTTCATGAAATTAAGATCTATTAGCATCAATTGGAAGTAAATACAATGCAAATCTAATTAGAATTAAAACTAAGATCTATAGCATCTCATGGTTCTCTAGAAAGAGGTGGTAAGTGAAGCTCTCAGCTCAAATCCTCACTAGTGACACTTCTAAAATGAGAAATTATGCTTCTACAATGATCATTCAATGCTTAATCTAGCTCAAGTTGATACAAAGATACTCAATTGCTCACAATGCTATAAAAATGCCTATAATAACAATACTCTAAAAGGGGACATGTGATCAAAATAGGACGACACATGCTGAGTCTGTCAAAAGTTGGTCAGGCCTTTTTGGCATGAAACCAACGGGTAAGTCCTCTCTCCCACCTGCAAAAATCTTATCCAACATTGAGGAGGGAACTTTGCTATCTCCATTCCAGATCAAATAATAGATGTTAATATATCTCGAATGGCTAACTCTCTTGTGGGGAGATTCTTGGGAACTCGCCCTAATATCAAGGTGGTTAGGGCATTTGTTAAAAAGAAATGGATTTTGAAAGGTCAAGTGGAGGTGGTTGCTCTTCCCAAAGGATGTCTAGCTTTTTCCTTTTCATGTGAGGAGGATTTAAGGTTTATCTTATGTGATGGACCATGGATGATAGGAAAGCATTCTATGATTCTGCATAAGTGGTGTCCTAATCTGGATATGCAAGAGGATCTTAATGTGTAGGCACCGGTCTGGGTGACTCTTCCAGGCCTGCCTCTTGAGTTTTGGATGGAAGATATCTTTAAGGGCATTGCTAATGTCTTTGGGGAACTCTTGTCCATGGATCATGTTACGGTCTCTAGAAGGTGCCTTACATATGCCAGGATTTGTGTTGGGGTGAAGAAAGGAGTGGATATGCCAGAATCTATCACTCTTCAATCCAAACTTGGTTCTTGGATTTAGAAGATAGAGTATGAATCTACACCCTTTGCTTGTTTTCATTGCAAGAAAATAGGCCACTGGGCTAAACAATGTCCAAAGATGATACCCCAAAAGAAAAAAATGAAAAAGATATGGGTAAAGAAGGTTGTGGATGGAATGAACTCTTTTGGGGTTAGTATTAATGAGAAGAAAGAAGGAAAGATGAATGGGAAGGATATGCCTGTTGAAGGCTATGACACTTCTCATTCAGATACTGAATAGAAATTAGCAGGCAGTACTGAACTTTTAAAGGAATACATAACTAAAAGCTCTGATGACTCCTTTGCTGAAGATATCTAGAGCAGGCCCCTGGGGGCAAAAGAGGGTACTGATAACTTTGATGTTGGCTTGTTTGAACAAGAGATGTCAGGAGGTTATGGTTTGTTACCTTCCTCTCAAAGTATGGTAATCGCCTAAGTATGCCTGATTTTGGGGTGTTTAGAGGATAGGTATCAGTTAACCTTTGGTACTCCAGGGGGATCTGACAAGCTAGCATCATGTCCTTCTAAATCTACTAAGTGGGGTGATGAGGCAGATATAATGGAGGCCCTTTTGGGATCTGAAGAATTGAATGAAGAGGGATGGTCTAAAGTGGAGAAGAAAAAGATAGGTAAAAATGTGAAGAATTTTACTACTAGAGATGGAGGGCAGATGAAGAAGGCTTCCTCAACTCTCAGGAGTAGTAGAAGCACTAAGATTGGAGATGTGGGGGCTCCCCATGTTTCCCTGGGAAGACCCTCGAACCAAAAAAAGAGAGCACTTGAGACCAGCAAGTGTTTAGCAGATGGCAGTCAAAAGATCACCATCCTAGAGTCTGGCCCATTCCTAAAACAATGAAGTTTATATCCTAGAACGTAAGAGGATTAAATAATCCTCATAAGCAAGCTATGATCAAAAACATGATTAGAGACAATAAGCCTGATATTGTTCTTCTACAGGAGACTAAGATGTCTAAGGATAAAGTGGAGAAAATCTAGTTTTTTAGTAATGGTCTGTCCCATGGTAGTGATGTGGATGGAGCTTCTGGGGGTATTGTGACTAGCTAGAATTGTAATGTTATCAAAGGGTAATTTTTATCTGGTGGTAACAATGTGACTAATATTAGATTTTGGCATATCAAAGATGGCACTTCTTGGGTCCTGACTAATATTTATGCTCTAAACACCAGGTGGGGGAGGAAATCATTTTGGAGAGAAGTTTCTGGTTTTAGGAGAGATTTTGCTAATGATGGGTGGATCATTATGGGGGACTTCAATACTCCTTTGAAGGAAAATGAGAAATTTGGGGGTGGACAACCCAATCTGGATAGCAGAACTGATCTTATGGATTTCATTGATAGTCAAGAGATGCATGACATAGATCTACAAGGTATTAACTATACCTGGACCAAAAGAAGAGAGGGAAATGAGCTTATTTAGGTCAGACTTGATAGAGCACTTGTTAGCAACAATTGGTTCAACCATTATTCTTGTTCCTTAACTGCCTATATCAAAGCTGGTTCTGACCACTACCCGATAACCATAAGAGCTAAATTCAATGGCTTGAGAAGGAATTTTCCTTTTCTCTTTGAGAAAATGTGGACAATCCACCCTAACTTTGAAAGATTGATTGAGGAATGGTGGAATATTAGGATTGAAGGAACGACCATGTTCAGAGTTGTTAAGAAAATGAAAAATGTGAAGGACAACATTAAAAAGTGGAATAAAGAAACTTTTGGAAACATTTTCACCAACAAAAAGAAAATTGTTGAAGAACTTAAGGAGATCTAGGACAACATTCATAAAGATGGGTACAGGTGGCATACCAGAAAGGAGGAAGCTACTAAACTAATTGAATATCATGATATTATCTCAAAAGAAGAATGCTTTTGGAGGCAAAGGTCTAGAAAGCTTTTCTTAAAGGAAGGGGACAGGAATTCTAAATATTTCTTCATGACCATAGTGAAACATAGAATGGGTAATAAAATCTCTAAATTGCTGGTCAATGGGACCATTAGTGAGAAGGAGGAGGATTTTAGAAGTGAGGCCAATAATTTCTTTGGAGAGCTTCTAAAGAAAGCTGAGAACCTAGATTTGGAATGCCAAGAAGAGTTGTTGGATGGTATTCCCAGTATTCTGAATGATGCTCAAAATAGATCTATTACGGCTATACCTTCTATGGATGAGATTCAAAAGGCTTTGTTCTCCTTTAAAGGAGATAAAGACCCTGGTCTTGATGATTATCCTATTTTCTTCTTTCAAAAGTATTGGAGGATTTTGAAAGATGATGTTTCTAATGTTGTCAAGGAATTTTTTGGGGCTAGAAGGATCCTCAAGGAACTAAATGGAACCTTTATTGCTTTGATCCCAAAGAAAACTGGGGCTGATAGTTTGGACCAATTCAAACCTATCAGCTTATGCAACTCAGTGTATAAGATTATTTCAAAAATCATTACTTCTAGAATTCTCCTTTTTCTTCCTTCTATTATCTCTGGACAACAAAATGGTTTTGTCCCTAGAAGGCAAATCCTGGACTCAATCATCTCAGTCCATGAAAACATACACTCTTTGACTATGTCAAAGAAGCAAGGTTTTTTGCTGAAACTTGACCTGTCCAAAGCTTATGACAAGGTTGACTGGGATTTTTTGATGGCTACTCTAGAGGCTTTTAGTTTTAATAAAAGATGTAGAGACCTAATTCACTGCTTGGTCTCCTCTGCCACTTTTTTGTTCTTGTGAATGGTTCTCCTACCCCTTTTTTCAAGTCTTCTAGAGGTCTTTGGCAGGGGGACCCCCTTTCTCCTATTCTTTTTGTTATTTTGGCAAAATGTTTAGGTAGACACATTGGAAGATTGGTTAACATAGGTGAATTCAGGGGTTTGAAACCTTCTTCCAAGGACTTGATATGTTTGCATCAACAATTTGTGGATGACTCCATAATAATGGGTGAACCCTCTATTAAAAATCATAAAACCATTAAAAAATCCCTTGACAACTATGCTGGTGCGATGGGCCAGAGTATTAATTAGAATAAGAGCTCTATATTCTTCATTAATGTGCCTGAAAAAAGACAAGAATGGTTAAAAATAATTCTGGGTTGTGAGGTGGAGTGTCTCCTAGGGTCTTATCTTGGTTTACCTCTCTACACCATTCCCCTGAACTCTTTTTGGTGGGCAATGATTGAAAAATTTCACAAAAGTCTAGCTGGTTGGAAGGGTGCTCTTCTTAGCTAGGCTAGCAAGATTGTTGTTCTCAAAGCTACCCTTCAAAGTATTCCTCTCTATGCTTTAAGCCTTTTCAAAATACCTAAGAAGTTTTCTAAAAGCATAGAGAAAATCCAAAAGAACTTTCTATGGTCCGGAGTTGAGAAAAAGAAAAGGATGGCTCTCATTGCTTGGGAGAAGGTTTGTAAACCTATTAGGAAAGGGGGTCTTGGTCTTCGCACTATTAGAAGTATAAATGAGTTTCTCATGGCTAAACTCCTATGGATAATTTTGAAGAACTCGAGAGAATGGAGCACTATATGGCACAACAAATATAACAAGGACAACTTTGATTTCAATAATTTCTTAAAATCTAATTCTTTCCAAGGTGGATCATGTATTTGGGGAAATGCTTTAAGAAGAAAGGACATGATAAAGAAAGGGGTGAAATGGAAGGTTGGTAATGGTAAGAAAATTCTTTTTTGGGATGACATGTGGCTGAGTGATAAACCCCTTAAGGAGGTTCCTATTTGGAATAAGGTGGTTAACCTTTGTAAACAGATCTTGGGCAATCATGTGGAGGACTATTGGGGGGTGGGGGGGGGGGGTAAATGGACTGACTTGTCTAGGTTTGATCCTTCTCTCAGGAGCTTGAATAACCTTCTAAATGGTATTGTTCTTATTGATGATGAGGATACTATTATTTGGAGATATAGTACTAATGGCTTGTTCTCAATTTCTTCCCCATACATGCAGAACTTTGAAGATAGTCCTAAACCTTGTTGGGCTAAAGCCTGGCTCAAGGGATTAACTCCTAAAATTAATGTTTTCTTTTGGATATTATTGCGAGATAAAATTCTTACAATTGACAATCTCAGGAAAAGAGGCCTTGTTATAATTAATAGATGTTGTCTTTGCAAAAAAGATGAAAATCAACCATATGATGATTCAATGCTCTTTTACTAGACAAATATGGGAAAAATTCTTTGAGCTAATGAATATGGAGTGGGTGTTTCCTCAAAACATTCAGGAGCTATTTATGTGTTGGAAACCACCGACTAACAATAAGTTTTTAATCTCCTTTTGGAACTTCTTCCTACCCTTTTTATGTTGGGGGGTTTGGAAAGAAAGGAATGAAATAATTTTCAGGAATACGGAGTCCAATTGGGATAGTATTTTTCACAAGATTAAGAGTGCTCTATTAGAGAATATGGGACTGATTAAGAACTATCAAGACCCAAAGAATGATTGGGAGACCAAAGTCTATAAGAATTGGAAGCTTGAAGGAAGGAAGGTTCAAGATACCATAAGAAATCTGAGAAAAGAGGCTAGGTGGGACTATCCTCCTAATGGATGGGTCAAAATCAATTTTGATGGTGCCTCGAAAGGCAACCTTGGAATTGCTAGCTGTGGTATGGTTATTAGAGATGAGTTTGGGAACTACAAAGGGGCTATGGAAATTCCTATAGGTTTTAATACTAATCAGGTGGTGGAGGCTAATGCTTCTCTTCATGGTTTTCTATTAGCCAAAAGGAAGAACTATACTAAAATTTGGATTGAAGGGGATTCCCTAAGCATTGTTAATTGTTTGAAGAATACTTTAACCCCTTCGTGGACCATAGATAATATTATTAGTAAGGCTAAAAATGTTATTGACACTTTTGAAAAATGCATGATAACCCATATTTTCAGGGAGGCCAATTTGGTGGCTGACTAGGCTGCGAATGTGGCTTGTAAAAGCTAGGTGGAAATTGAGTGGAATGATGGTTTAGACATCCCTGGTGATGGATCATCATTAATTAGTAAGGAGAGGACAATGAGTAAGCAACACATTTTGAATGAAGAGATTATTAATGAGTATTAAGTACAGCAATCTGTGCAATGATCATGAAGGACAATGGCCTGATTTTGAGATAATTAATGAGGTCCTTTGGCATGATTTATGGGTTTTGCATAACACTAATAGTTTTTATTATAGTCTGAAGGCTAATTTTCAAAGTGTGGGGATTCATCTGGACAAGGGATTTCTGCTATCTAACATAGCTATTGGAGGTAAGAAGAGGAGGTGCGAGCCAGGGAACTGTAGTGACTGGAAACAGAACAAGGAGATATGGAAAATTGTCAAAGATGGGGGTCTAGTAGATTTTTTGGAGAGATTGAATGGAGGGAAAGTTGTAGTGACCAAAAACTTCATCAAAACCTAGAACAAGGGGAGTGTTCTTGTTGGCACGCAAAGTATGGAGGTCACTGAGGAGGTGATTGCAGAAGTGACTGGCTTGATGATTGAGGGCATCAACTTCTACAGGGACAGGAAGATTTCAAACAAAGCTTTGGATGCTTTTGCACCCACGAAGCAGGAGAGAAATCATATGGTTAAGGTGGACAATTCATACTTTAACCCTAAGTTCATTTCCAAGCCCCGACACCTTGTTTTATTTGTTATAATAGGCTACATTACCCTTGATGGTTGATATACTAAAATATACAACCATCACCTTATCCTTTTGAATCACTTTAGGCATGGGGTTAAGATTAATTTTCCTTTCTACTTGATGAGTTATTTGAATGCTTCCCTCCTCCATTGGCAGAGGGATCCAGAGGGTGATCATGCTTGCCATGAAGGGCTTATGGTCCTCATCTATGATGTGTTAAAGTCAAAGAAGGTGGAAAGAATTCAGCTCAATAGGAAAGCCCTCAAGGATTATGACACTGATGGGAAAGAGTCTGAGGAGCCTTTTATGGAGGATACAAAAGATGATGAGGGGGATTCTAAGGAGTACCAGGAGGTTAGTCCTAAGAAAAATAAAAAGAAAAGGAAGATGGAGGAATCAAAAATAGAGACGGAGTTAGAGGAAGAAGAGAGCAGGGAGGAGAGTTCTAAGAAACAGGGGAAAAAGAAAAAGAGATTGGAACCTATTGGTAAACACACCAAAGCTAAAAAAGAGAAGAAAATTGCAAAAAGGGTTTTTATATCTTCTGATGAGGGCTCTTCTTCCCAGGAAAAGATTAATCAGGAAAACTGGGTGGACAACAATCCTGCTGTGGAGGAGAGTGTGGGAACTAGGAAAAATGTGTGGGTTGAAGAAAATATCCTGCATGAGGTTGCACAGGATGTGAATAATATTGAGAAAGATGGGAAAAAGAAGGATAAGGCCAACTTGGAGAAGGAGAATGTGGAGAGTCCTAAGGAGAGCATGGAGGAAGGGAACAGGGGTTCTGATAAAACTGAGGGAAGGAATTTGGATTTTGAGAATCTTGGGTGCTTGGCCTTTTTGTCTACTCTCAGCATAATGAAAAATGATATCATTGCGATGAAGACCCACATTCACCAACTAAAAAAAGAGATGAGGTGCTTAAAAGGATGAACCTGGGGGAGAATAATATGGGCTAGACAATTGATGAGCTCACTGACATTGTCACCAGAGCTGAGGGTGTTGCTATATTCAATGAAAGAATTATTGCTATGGAGGAGAAAATTGAAAGCAATAATGTTATAACCAGGAAAGTTGAGACTATGGAAAAGAGAATTGACAAGCTGGAGAAGACCATGGGGAGTATTGCAGAACAGAGCTTTGCTATCCTTAAGGCTTCAAATGAGCACGTGAAGATCCTGGTGGACAAGCTCGACAATGGGAAAGGGAACCAAGAGATCATAGAGACTAAAGAGGATCGAGGACCTAGTAGGCGTACGAGATCTAGGTTCAAGAAGATGGAGGATGGAAACAAGAATGACATTAAAGATCTGAAGTTGTCTACTGCAAACATGCAGATTCTTGCTGATCAGGCTACAGAACTGATGAAATGTGTTTAGACAATAGCTTGTTGTCTTGCTTTCCTTTTTTGCTATCCTTTGTCTTTTGGTTGTTATTTTTGTTTATGGACTCAGTTGTGTTTTTTTTTTTGTTGGTGCTGATGCACTTGTCCTTTTGGAGCTTAAATGACTATTTGTAATCCTATTGTATAAGGTTTCAGGTCCTTTCAAAACCTATTTTTACGTAATCAAAACAATGCTTTGCAAATGAAGTTCTAAGATGATAATTGCTTTCAAAATGCTTCATATTTATAGTAAATTCCCAAGGGTAGGGGGTGGAGTGAAGTAATCATGATTTACCTTAGGTTGAGTCAAATACTTTTCTTTGTTCATAAATGGGGGGACAATTCAAAGGTTTGTCTCAAAGCTTTGGACAAAAGGACAAGATTGAGTGGTTGAGATTGAAACTTTCAAATGAGTGATTGAGATTCATCCTTTTTGAGTGATTTACGTCTTTTTGTCCTTAATTCTTATTGGTTGCTCAACTTTGTTGAAAGAAATTAGGAATTATTAAATTCAATTAATTAATTAAATTTAGTCATGTAAGGGTAATAGGTTCATTTTGATTTTTGATTTAAACAACTATACAATTAATTGATTAAATTCAATTATGTATTGCTTTTCACCCCTTTAAGCTTTGATTTAATTATTTAACATCATTATTTGATTTTTCCTTTATTTTAATTGATTTTGTCCACTTTTATTTAATTATGTCCATTTTAATTGATGTGATCCCTTCTTGATTGAATTAATGCATTTTGATGATTTTGAGTCATTTTATTAATTTTTGCAATTTAAAAGCACTTGTCCAATTTTGCGTGTCTACATGTATTACTCTATTTATAGAGCATTTTTGTTTTTAAAGGGTTGTTTTTGGTTAAGTCATAAGATATCTGTATTTTGGGGAATATTGTCCAAACCCTCCAATAGGATAACCTAAGAGACAAAAGATGTAATTTCCCTTAGGATTTACATGGATCAGACCCGCTCATTTGGGAAGTGATGAGGTGGGGTTGTATATTTACTGTGCTAGGATTTTTAGAAGACCATGTTGGATTTGGAATGTGCTTGAAGCAGTGGAAGGTGACTGGTTATAAGGAAATAAAGGAATGATTGTCATAGAAAAAATAGTCTTAGTGTGGGGGCCATATCTCTCTAATGAGCAATTGGATCTTTCTAAATTTTGGATATGTTGGAGGGAACCTAATTGTGCACATCCTCACTAGAGATATTTTAAAAATAATGTTTTTTTCATAATTTATTAATGACTGTGTATGGGTCTATGTAAGAGAGACAGTGACATGGCAGTTTGTGATGAATTTCCTTCATGAATGTGGTGAGGGAGTTTTTGTGAAGGGATTAGGTGTTATGTAGGGATTCATAGTATATTGGTTTGGTGAAGAAATTATATTTTGTAGGGGTATGACTCTATATTCCTCTTTTATGCTAAGGAGTAGTGGATCCATTGAGAGTGATCGTAGTGGATAGGTCTGAAAGAAATTGAAGCACTAGTAGTTTGGGGATAGTCACAATATAATTTGATCAAATATACATCGATGCATGAGAGGAAGAGTTGTGAGAGTTCATATATTAGCATGTGGAGTCTAGTGGAGTATAATATTGTTGGTTAATCACTAGCCTCTGCATCAAAAACTATTGACACTTCCCAAGATCTTGATCCACTTCAAAATTAACAATCATGGGAGTAGGTCAAACTAAGTTGGCCTTGTCTTGGACAAGGTCAACCCAAGTTGACCTTTTCCTTGAGAATTGCATTTAAGTGGGTTCCAACCCCAATCTAGAGGTTTTTCTTCCTAATCTTTATTTGTGGTTTGCCCAAAAATATTGAATCTTGAAATGATTATAAAAGGACATCAAGGCATCACATTTCGACATGCATAATAAGAATAAATGTGCAAGATATCTTTCAAGAGAAAGTTAAATCATTCAAATTATACAATAAATCTTATTGAGGATTTGGATTCAATATTTAAAGGCAAGCACCCATTGAAGATCTTCAAGTCTCTATCTCTTCAAGATCTATTCAAGAAAAGGAAATCTTCCCTAGTTGATGCAAATTTCTCTCTCGTGATAGTAAAGTAGAGGAATTATCAACATAGCAAGAAGATCCACAAGCATACATTCATTAAAAATATAGGATTAGAAAGTGTAGATAAATGCATTTATGAAGGCATCCTTGATTCTACAACACATTCCAAGCATACATTTCAAAAATATTCATGGATTTGACTAATTTCTACATCCATCCATGAGGGTTTTTCATGAAAGGTAAATCTAACATTTATTTTGTTTACATTACTTTCCTTGTGCAATTTCTATTTCATTTCAAGGTTGATTCCTATATAGGGGATGGACCAAGGGAATCCCCTTTCAAAAACCCTTTCCCCTTTTTCTTGTGTGCAGGAATAAATTTTTAGAGTGTTGGATCTGGATTTTAGGAATTATAGAACCAGTTACATGATCTCTGTGAATTTCATCATTTTGGGAGTTGAAAGGACTAGGTCAAAATTATGGAATAGTATTGAGGACTAGGTTGACTTTGTTTTACATAGTCCTTTGGATTCAAAATTTTCATAATCAAAAGTTACAAGTGTTAGAGTACCAGATCTAGAACCATTTCTGATTAGAACAGCTCTACAATAATCAAAATCATATTTGAAGTCACTACTCTTCTCCTCCCTTCAAGGTGAGTTCATTTCTCCTCTTTTAATCTTGCACTTACTTGTATACATCATATCTGATATTACATCTTTTTAGTTATCTTTTAATTATCATAATATCAATTCATTTTATACATTTGCATATCATTTTTACATATCATACACATCTTAACATTAAAGGAACCCATCCCCAAATAATACTCCATCCTCAAATTTAGGTCTTTAATTAGCATCCCTTCATACTTTTGGGTTGTGCTAATCTGATTTGGGTTTGAGGGTGAGACTTTTGGGGGTGTTTCTAATGTATCATACCCCCCATACCATTTGATTTGGTGAGTGATCTTCCTACATATAAATTCTCACTATTTATTATGATACAAGTATAACCTTTAAAGAACACTTTCACAAGTTTGAAAGTGATTTCAAAAATCATTCTTAACCACTGTGAAGTGGCAAAAAATTATTTTGTCAACTTCTTCATCCATTTGCACATACATGTTGATCATTTGAAGTCTTCCACCTAACATTCACTCACATCATTCCTCCTCGTGAAGATGTGAGATCCATCCATCTCTTTCTTTGGGGCCATTTGTGACATGTTGCATCAACTCGCTACTCTATAGGAAAGGCATTAATTGTTTCTACCAAACTGTAAAGTTGTAGGAGATATTTTTGTGATACTTTAAAGTTCACTCGCAGCCTCACAACCTTTAATGGTTGATGATATTGATTGTCAAGAAGCTTTGACAAAAAAAGTATGTTACATTTATGGGATCCTTCGTAACCTTGCAAGGTTAATAAGTAGTTATCACAAACAATTGTGAACTTGTAAAAAGACATCTTAACCTTTAAAAATTAATCAAAAATTCACATCATTAAATGTTAGCTTTACAAGATGATTGCAAAGGTGTAGAGACACTCAAGGGAAAATTATTTGCACATGCAAAATACATGACTTAAAAATGGTTGTTAACTAGGACTTAGGAGAGTGAAACACATGTTACCAAAAAAATTCCAAGAACCTTAGAAAAATATTTAAATGAGGAAAACCATGGGGCCTACCGGCCAAATTGCTAACAATATAAGGAAAAGGTAAAACCTACGACCAAGGGGGCATGAACAAGATGACTTACAACATGAAATTGGTTGAGAAAGTTAAAATTAAATTAAAACATGAGTAAAAAACCTAGGGCTTCAATGATTAAGTTTGTTCAAATTTTCAAAATTTATAGTAACAAAATGCACATTATAGCATGAAATGACCCAAAAATGATGTACATTTTGCAAGTTCCAGCAAGATCAATGTGCTTGGATAGAAAATTTTTGGAATCAATCTGAGACCTCCAAAACCTCATTGTTTCAATCCTAGGATCCTTGTCTGAATCCAAAATCAATCATCATAAGTGTTCCCATGTCTTATGTCCAAGGAAATGATAACATTTCCCTCATTTACCCTGAACTAATAGATAACTACGAACACCAAGGTCCACCAAGCATATACATTTTTTATAATGATGAGTTTATCATAGAGTTCATGGGACTTCAAAGTGTTGTACCTACTGGGGACCATACATCTATATTTTTCATTGATCTCAATTGAAAAATGTTCTTGGGTGAGTCGTTTCCATCTTCTAGTCACAAAAATGATAAAAAAATAAAAATGTTAGATCTCTATGTGAAAACTACAAGGCACCTCTAGATCATGAAAAAGTAAAAATTAAGGATGCGGCTGAAGGTGAAAACCTCTTTGAGGCACATGAAGATTGAAGATTGGACATACCCCCCATAAATCAAGAAATGTCACAATTACTTGTAGAGAAGATGTAAGAGGTCAACCTTGGTACCAAGGGAGCTAAAAGACGTATCCACCTTGGAGCATCATTGATAGTAGAGGAAAGAGAAAAATTTCTAGTTCTTTAGAGATAGACAAATTAATTTTGCTTGCACATATTCAAACATGTTTGACATAGACATAGAACTAGTAATACATAATTTAGAACTCTAACTAGGGGCAAAGCGAGTGAAATAGAAACTTCACAAGATGCACACCAAGATTGCACTATTAGTCAAAGAAGAGTTGAAGAAACTACTAGATGTGAGTTTTATTAGGCCCGTAGAATGTGTGGGGTGGATTTATAATCTAATGTCTATATCAAAACTAGATGGAAGCACAAGAAATTACACTAACTTTAGAGGTTTTAATAAGGGATGCTTGAAAGATGACTTTCCTCTTTCGAATATAAATATTATAGTGGACTTAACAGATGGGTATAAAATGTTGTCATTAATGGATGGTTTGTATAGATATAATCAGATAAAAATTACACCAGAGGATCAACATAAAACAAATTTCACATCTGCTCAGGGAACTCATTGCTATAATGTAATGCCATTTGGATTGAAGAATGTAGGAGCTACCTATTAAAGGGCGATGAATAAAATATTCCCTAACATAATGCATGATCTTATGGAAGATTATGTAGACAATATTATTCCTAAATTAGAAGAGAGAGGTGGACACTTGTCAATCCTAGCAGTTATATTTGACATATTGGAGAAATATACAATTTTTGTAAACCCTAAGAAATATGTTTTTGAGGTAATATCAAGAAAAATCCTTGGTTTCATAGTGTCACATCATAGAATATAAGTTAATATTGCAAAGGTAAAAGAAATAATTAATATGCCACCACCTAAAAACATTTGATAACTTAGGAGTCTACAAGGAAAAATGAAATCCATCATAAGATTCATAGTGCAATTAGCAGATATGTGTCATCCTTTCCAACATTTAATACACAAAGGAGTTTCATTTGTATGGACTAAAAAATGCTAGACAAAATTTCAAGTAAACAAGGATTACCTTCTCTTAACTCCAATGTTGATGTCACCCATGCCAAATAAACCACTCCTACTATACATATCAACAACACCATATTCTTGAGGATAAATATCTCTAATGGATAGATCCAAACATTAAATGATAATTAACACAAGAAAGGAAAGAAAGACAACTTCAAACAAAAGAAAGGGAAGGACAACCATAACAAACACTCATTCAAAAAAGAAGGGATATGTCTAAAGTACAATGCTTTAGATGTGATAAATATGGACATCTTGCAGTAAAGTGCTTTGAAAAAATTTAGCATCAAGCCTCCTTATCAAAAGTAAGTAAGGATAAGGATGAAAAAATACTTGTATTCTTCTCGGCCCTATCAAGAGAAGTATCCAACAGTAGAAATATCTGGGTCATTAACATTGGATCCTCTCGAAACATTATAGGTTTTGTAGAACAAATAGATAGCCTAGATGAGAAATCAGATGAAGAAGTCACCATTGGAGACAATTCAAACTACCTGGTGAAAGGAGTTGGAACTTGCATAATCCATCTAAAATCTGGGGTCTCTCTTCAACTTACATGAGTACTATTTGTACCAGGCATCAAGCGCAATCTAGTTTCCATATTAACACTTGAAGACAAGGGGTACCAAATCACTTTTATGGATGGAAAGGTTCTAGCATGGCCTAATAAATCAAATATAAAGAAAGCATATACCTTAGGGGTCCAAGATGGATGCCTATATAAAATTTCTACTTCTCCCTCTCAAGCCCTAATTCATGACATATCCTCTACAAATGAAATATGGCATATAAGGTTAGTACATCTTTACTTCCATGCCTTACCTTCTATGGTGAATATTGTAAATGGCCTACCTAAATTAAAACAAGATCATGAAGGGGTATGAAAAGGATATGCTCTAGAGAAGAACTCCAAGGGTGTTTTTCATAATAGCAAAATTAGATCCAAACATGTACTTGAACTCAGTCATTCAGATCTATGTGGACCAATGTCAGTAACCTCCTTAGGAGGATTTTTATACTATGTTATTTGTGTTGATGAATACTTTAGGAAAACTTGGATTCACTTTCTAAAATGTAAAGAATCAAATGAATTCCTAATAAAATTTAAAGAATTTAAGGCCCTAGTTGAAAACATGTTGGGGAAAAGAATCAAAACTCTAAGGTCAAATGTTGGGGGAGAATATATCTCTAATAACTAAATAATTTTTTAATACAACTAGGATTAAGAGGGATTACATTGTTCCTTACAACCCTCAAAAAAATGGGGTAGCTGAAAGGAAAAATAGGACCATAGTAGAAGAAGAAAAAGCTATGATGCATGATCAAAATATTCACACCTCATTTTGGGCTGAAGCCTCTAATAAATTTATTTATATCCAAAATAGATTTCCTCACTCTCTCCCAAATAGAAAAACCCTTGAAGAAGCATTCACTGGAATTAAACCTGACATAATCTACTTTAGAATATTTAGTTGTCCTATCTATATCCACATTCCTAAAGAGAAAAGGTCTAAATTAGAACTATCAGGAAATAAGGGGATAGTTGTTGGGTATAGTGAATCATCTAAATCCTACATGATATACATACCTGGTTAGAACTTAATTGATATTAGCAGAGATGTAACTTTCAAAGAAGATAATGCATTCAAAAGGTCCAAAGAAATTAATGAAATAGATGAAGAATCACCTCAAAGTATGGAAGAGTATCTTGATCCTGATATTTAGAGGGAGACACCTATGGAAAATAATAATGAACTCTTGAACTCTACTCTTGAACCTAGAGATATTTTTTCCATTAATCGTAAGAGGCCACTCTAGGCAAGATAAATGATTGAAGAAGAAGAGAACTATGCATCTCCCGAGGGTACTTTCAAAGAAAGAAAGAAACCAAATAGATACTCAAACTATGTTTCTTTCATGAGTGAACTCATTGAGTCTAAACCCTCTAATGTTGAGGAGGCACTCCAACTTCAAGTATGGAAGGATGAGAATACTAATCCATCATAAAGAATGATGTATGAGACATTGTACCTAGACCTAAAGGCAAATCAGTTGTCTCATCTAAATGGCTCTTCAAAATCAAACATGCAGTAGATGGGAGCATTGAAAAACATAAAGAAAGATTTTTTGCTAGAGGATTCTCACAAAAGGAAGGGATTGATTATGAAGAGGCATTTTCCCCAATTTTCCGTTACACCTCCGTCAAGGTTGTGATTGTTATTGATGCATCAAAATGGTGGAAAATTCACCAGATAGATGTAATGACAACTTTTCTTAATGGAATCATTGAATATAAAGTATACTTAGAACAATTAGAGGGATTTGTGATTTATAATAGTGATTATCATGTGTGCAAGTTGAAGAAGGCTCTATATGGCCTTAAGAAGGCCCCTCAAGCTTTGTATGAAAGAATAGATAAATACCTCTCCAAATTAGGGTTTTTTAAGAAGGGTGCAGACCCTAACCTCTACTTTAAGGTAATAAATGATGATATGTTGATTCTCATTCTTTATGTTTACGAATTTCTAATCACAGGAGAAGATCACTTCATCACTAAATGTAAACATGACCTTGCTTCCGAGTTTGACATGAAGGATTTGGGAAATCTTACATCACTTTCTTGGTTAATAATTTTGGCAACAAGATAATTACGTTATCTTGAATCAAGGAAAATACACTATTGATATTTTAAAGAGGTTTGGAATGATGGGAAACAAGCCTATGTCTACACCCATCGAGACAAACCTACACAAACTAAAAGAAGCAGTTACAGATTCAGAATTAGCAGATCCTACTCTGTATCGCCAAATAATTGGGTCCTTAATGTATTTGGTTAACACCATACTCGACATTTTTATGTAATAAATGCACTTAGTCTGTTTATGTGTGAACCTATAAAATTGCATATGGTTTTTAAAAAAACACATTTTAAGATATCTAAGTGGGACTATTGGACTTGGATTAAAATATGACAATATTAATCTAAATATACATGGATATTCAGACTCGAATTAGGCAAGAAGTGTTGTTGATCAAAAAAGTACTTTTGGATGTTGTTTTAGCTTAGGATCTGCCATGATATCCTGGTTTAGTAGAAAGCAATCCTCATTTGTACAAATCTCCACCGAAGCTGAATATATTGCAGCATCTATGGGGCCCTGATAAGAAGTGTGGCTAAGAAAAATATTGCTTGGATTGTTTGTACAAACCCTGGATTCCACAATTATTCACTACAATAACCAAAGTTGCATAAAACTTTTTGTGAATCCTATATTTCATGATAGGTCCAAGCACATCAAGATCCCTTATCACTATGTTAGAGACATGGTGGAGAGAAATGTTATTCAGTGGATCACTTTAGAGGTAAAATTGGTATGGTAAAAATATAAAATTTTAATTGAGGTTGAGACTCAATAAATGTATTGTACTAATGTTATTACATGATCTTGTGAAAACTTCTTAAAAGGTTATGATCTTTCAATGATATTTACTTATGGTTACTATTTCAAAGTGATGACTTTGACATAGTTTAACCTACTATCATGATGGATATAATATGGTTAGTATCTGTGGATATGCCATGAATAGCTATCTTCTCTGGTAGGCATCATGACACTTTATGCCATTGCACATACCATAAAAGATATGAGTATGGTGAATATCATGTGGTTGATATTAATGAACATGTCATACTCTTGATGATACCGTGAGGTAACATTTGTTATGGTGGATGTCATTTTGATATCTATGGATATTCCATAACTTTGAATATCTTATTGAGTTGATATTCTTCTCTCACAATACATTAGCATATTGTATTGTTATCTAGATATAAATTATCCTCCCTAGCTAAGAGGGAGTGTTAATGATTGTAGCTTCAGTCGAATGATTCAAATCGATGAAATCAAATGTTTAAGTGGCCTATTGAACTTAAACATTTGATATCTATCCTTCTCTATATATTATTATTTTGAAGTATTATTAATATTATATATATATATATATATATATATATATATATATATATATATATATATATATATATATATATATATATATATATATATATATATATATATATATATGTATATATATATATATATATATATATATATATATATATATATGTATATATATATATATATGTTATATATATATATATATATGTATATATATATATATATATATATATATATATATATATATATATGTATATATATATATATGTATATATATATATATGTATATATATATATATGTATATATATATATATATATATATATATATGTATATATATATATATGTATATATATATATATGTGTGTGTGTGTATATATATATATATGTGTATATATATATATATATATATATATATATATATATATATATATATATATATATATATATATATATATATATATATATATATATATATATATATAACTATTGATATTCATCTAATAAATATTTATTACTTATTATAATGATAATAATATATGTCAATAAGCATCGACCAAATATCATTTTGAATATCGATTATGATGTCAATAAAATGAATCAAGTGAAAGATGTCATAGAAAGTTGATATTACAATATGTGCTTTCAAATCATAGTCGATATATGTATCAGTTACGGTAATCACAATTGATATATGTATCAAATGTGGTAACCAAAGTCGATACCATATTGACTGTGTTTATCACAATCGATACATATATCGATTGAGCCGTGCATACCTATTAGTTATTTTTATAGACTTATCAATCATTAGTAGCATTTGTTACTATTAATCTATGGTTGTATATTATGCAACGATCAATGAAAGGATTAAGCCATTAAAAAAATTGTTAATGGGGCATGTCTCACCTAGAGACATGTCCTCTCATGGTATATGTATAGTGATTGAAAACGTAATTTGGAAAACACATAAATCTACAAGTATTATTACAAGTTACAACAAAGATATATATAAAGCCTTCTCATGTGAAAAGAAAGATATCATCCTTAATCTTAGTAATCATTGTTCTCTCATATAGATCTACATAATCACAAATACAATCTCATTAAGATTTAAAAGAGATATATAATACAATTATTGTCTAAGTTTATCATATACATCAAAGAAACAAGTAATAAAATTAAAATTTCATCTATTCATAATCTAATCTAATTTAACATTTTTGTTATATTTTTTGATTTATTTTGTGAGAATATTGCAAAAAAGAAACACATATTTGTAAATTGTTTATTGATATTGCAATATATTATTGAATTGTGCAATATGCTCGAGTTTTTAACATTTGTTAAATAGAAATTATACTATAATCCGATATAAGAAAAGGAATCAAAATTAAAATAATTAAGTTTGATGCACACTATTGTGACATTTATGATCTTTTCATATAGGAAAAAAAAACATCATGATCAAGTGGAAAAACTAACAAGCACTATTCAATACTCTATCATCTCAAACATTAGTCGTATAGAAGTTCTTCAAATCCTATGCTATATGAAAAAATACAACCCTATTCTAGATGTTGTATCTTCTGATAGCAATTCTCTATAGCAACAATGGAGCCAACAAAAACAACTACAAACCAAAGCACAAGAAAGTACGAAAAAGGTAATTTGGTTCCCACATTTTTATTCTTAACAAGTTTAAATAGTTTTCCAAAAATGACAATAGTTGTGTTTGGTTCTTATAGGACAAAAGTAAACAAGATAGACTTTGTATCAATCGAAGATCTGAATAGCAGAAAAGTTGAAAATTGTTTCCAAGGTGATATACTTATAGTTTATAGAGCTACATTGGATACAATCAATAAAATAGGTGAAGCTCTATGAGCATATTTGATAGACATGAAAATTGAAATGATAATAATCCTCAATGTTTTTGTAACCTCATCCAACAATTTGAGTAAAAGTTTTTGTGAGATTGTGAATATTAATAATAGGGTTTCAAATTGCACTAAATACAAACTATGATTGGGGGGACTATGATTGTATCTCGATCTTAAACGAATCTAGAATAGTTGACACAATATCAAATCTTAAGCATGAATACAAGTTCATTTCAAACATGGAAATAGGCCACTTGTGTTGGAAAGTTGACTATACTATTATATATGACTAGATATAGTGTTGTCATTATGGTAACAAAATCATATAGATTTTTGTAGTCAGCGCACATTATCATAAGGTCAGAATATGACTAAGTATAGAAGACTGGACAGATAGCATAGCATCAGAAGATCAGAGCATCAGCGCACGTGCGTATGACTGAGTTATGGTATGTGCCCTTGGATTTAAGCTGGTAAGTGTGTATTCATACTAAGTCTAAGAGCGTAGATCAGATGAGAGAGTATGATGAAGATACAGATAGTTGAAGTGGTACAAATAGTGAACGCCAGAATAGAACAGAGTATGCAGCCGACTATTAGTATTTTGATTAGCAATTATAATAATATTTTGTAAAGGCTATGTGCCTATTGTAATTAGGTTGTAGATATGTAAACATCTTTGTTTGTAAACACGCTTAAGCCAATTCACTTGGAAGCATTGTATGTAATTGGTTATAGGCCGACCTAGTTAATTGTTTTGTTGGCGCATATAAATATAAGATGCGCCTTTGTAATAAAGAAGAAATGGAGATATAGAGATAAGATAAGAAAAGAAGAGACATGTGAAGTGAAGATAGAATGAGTTGGATCTTTACAAGGGGGTAAAGCATCAGCACACAAAAGGAATTGATCAAAAAAGTAGTGTCACAGCACCAGTTCATCCAGTAGATATAGTGTGTATCTGAGATCAGAAGGTTGTAGCCTTCACCACTTGAGTAGTGAGCTCTAGGACAGTATGTCCCCACCCCTAATAGGGTTATTGTAAAAGACTCCTAATAGGGTCTAACCTTTGACCAGGTCTCTGTACTAAAAGCATTGTAAAGAACAACTCCTAACAGGGTTGCAAATCTTCTAACAAGGATCATAAAACACTAGTGCAGTTCTTAGTGGGTGTCAATTCCCACTGGGTTTTTACCTATTTTGGTTTCCCCGTAATCATATTGGTGTTATGTGTTATGATTTTTTATCTTGTTTACATTGATGTTCATAATAGTACTTAAGTAATCAAGATTCAAGAGTTAAGAAAATCTATAGATATAGTGAACATTGATTCACCCCCCCCCCCTCTCAATGTTCCCATTCATAACAATTGGTATCAGAGCTCTGGTCCTCTAAAGAAAAGTTTAACCACTTGAGGAGATTAATGGGTTCAGAAGAAGCAAATAATCTGAAGAAGAATCTTATGGCAGCTCTTGAAGACCTTGACAGATCTGAGAAAGAAGTTGAAGAACTAAAATTGAAAGTCAGTGGCGCACAAGTTTTCATCAAGAAGATAAGAAAAGATTTGAAAGATTGTTCAAATAGTGAATTAGGGAAAATGGTCAAAAAGCTAAATGAAGAGAACACATCTCTAAAAGATCAGATTGAAGAGTTGGATGAAAAGCTAACTAACAATCAAGAAGTTTATGATGAATAGATCAAAGAGAACCTTCAACTGAATGAAGAATTTGTTAATATGATTTAGAACAACAAAGACGGGGGGGTGAATCATTTGTTCTCAGGTCCAGATGTATAAAACAAACTTTAAAAACTCTTCAACAAATCAGATCTAATAACCAACAGCTACTCAATCATTACTGATTGCATAACAGAAACATATAATAGTGCAGTCCACTTATCCAATAGAATCTTACTTGTAAAACACAGAAATGTTCAAACCAAAACATTCACACAAGTATCAACACTAGGATTTATAGTGGAAACCCAATTTGGGAAAAACCACTTTGTAACATGTTACTATTATGTTCACTATTTTGAAGTGAGCTCGATGAAAAGCCAACCCTGTCAAAGGTTACAAACAAATTGTCAGGTGTGACCCGGTTAAAGGATTTAAACCACTATGTTAAAAGTGTGCCTTGTTATGGGACTTACATACACTCCATTAGAATGCAACCTTGTTCAAAGGATTTATACCTATGACTATTAGGTCAACATCTGTTAAAAGGATTTTGACTGTTACAATGGTTAGAAAGTAGTAGTAGTATTGATCTAAAAAATAAACAACTCACTTTGCAAATATTAGATCTAATTTCGTACATATATGTTGGCTTATTGACTGTGAACCTTTATCATCTCCATCACTGATATGCTCAAAACTCTCTTCAAGCAATCACAACACTTCTCCTTCAGCCTTCTCTTCTTGTATAGTCAATAACATCAATAACACTTCCAGCATCCTCTCTCCTTCAACCTCTAGCTTAGGTTTCCTTAATACTTCCTCCATTAGGTCAATACATCTTTTGCCACTTAATCTCCTTTGTAGATCTTAGGGTTAGGTCAGATTCATCAAATCCTTCCTACTTTATGTTCTTCGACTATCCTTCTAGAAATATCTCAAATCTCTTAATAGATTTACAATAAAAAAAATTATAGTGCATTAAATGCTTTCATACAATCAATAAATAAAGTCAACATGTTTTACGTAATCCAAGAATTCAACAGTGTCGGCTGGAAATTTGAATTCTCCCTCAAATGTAAAATAATGACACTCATTCAATACAGTGTTCAACTCCTCGGTCTTCATTAGAAAGCTCGGTCACCTCAAAAACTGTTTCATCGACTAATACTGTCTTCCTCGACAATTAACTGATGTTCAGTCAAAACTGAATTTACTCAGCATATACTATCTCAGTCGACACTAACATCACTTAGCTTAAACTAGATTTCTTCATTTCTACTCAGTTAAGCCTACTAGTTTAGTCTTCATTCTTACTTAGATAAACAATACATTATCTTATCATTGTGCCACATAATCAAGTACTCATTGAAGTATAAAGATAACTCAACCTTTCCTTAGGTGCTATTGTTACCAACATTGCCTTTCCCCTTAGCAACAACAAATAGATATAGTACTTTCTTAAATAGCAACAGTCTTACCAGTTAAGGTTTGACATCAATGAAAATACAACAATTGCTTCAATTGCAGTTTCCAACAAAATTGAGGCAAGAAAACATGGAAATCTTGGAGCTAAGAAACAACAAAGAAATGTTATAATATGAGTTGAAAGAAGCAAAGAATCACATTGAGAAATTACACACCAGTTCTGATTTGATAGAGTCAAAGTTATATGCACAGAAGCTTAAAGGAGATACAAGTGGTTTTGGATTCAATGAAGCACAAAATCAGATTGATGACATGTGAGCAAAGATGAAAGCACTAGAAGACACTATAGATGCTAAGGAAACTGGAAATCAAAATAAAGACAATGTTGAACCATCTAAGGATGACCGCAAGCCAGTAGACTGAACTTGTTATGCCTGTAACAAGCATGGACATATTGCAAGGGATTGTAAAGAGGTAAGACCTTTCAATGGCTATTGTTATTCATGCAATAAATTTGGTCATATAGCTATGAATTGTAGAGCAAGTCAGAAGAACAAGACTCGGTATAATTAGAGAAATCATAATCAACCAAATATAAGAAGTTCTTAGAGTATTACATGTCAGATATATAATTATAATGGTCACTCAGCTAGACAGTGTAAAATGGTAACCCATATCAATGCATCGAGGAATTTAAGGCCTCTAGTTATTTGTCACTCTTGTAACAAGGCTGGACACATCTCAAAGTTTTGTAGATCAAGAATGCAAAGTCAAGAAAACCCTAAAAAGCCACCAGTATCAATATTGAATGAAGACTTGGAGAAGTCAAGTTTGTGAAAGCTACAGAGGATGTGAGCTTGATTTGGTCAGAGGAAAAGAAGGATAAGGTTGATGAGTATGTATTGGATGCATCCGTAATGGACGCACCCTCTACATATGAATGAATGACCCTCAGGGTCATAGGGGGAGCTAATTTAGCTCTAGACCCCTACGTAGCTGATATACTCACCCTCAGAGTATGCACCTTTGGATTTAACATTTTGAAGACTATTAGATGTTATGTGAAAAATTGCACTACCTGATCAATTTTAGGATAAAAGTTGGAAAATCTCAGTTGAATTTTGATTTACACGAAAAGCATTAATGGTAGAAATTTCACTGTATAGTCTATGGAAACTTATAGATCACCCATTGCATTCAAGTTTGAGTGATTGGAAACCACATAAGCCCTAGTAGTTGGGAAGTGTTGGAGCTTGATTTACCAGCAAAGAAGTGTGATTGACTAGTTGTGAAGCCCTAGTCTGACGCAATGATTCAAAAGTCTTTGAAAACTGATTTGAAGTGTTAACCAAGTAAGTCATGGCTACACCTGTTGTATTTGATGTCGCGGAAAGGAAGGGATATGTTTTCAAAAGGAACCCTTTTAAGTCCACCTTAGATGACCTAGAAGGTGCATTTTCAAGAACCCCTATGGATGTCATGCATGTTGAAGACATTCATGCATATATTTATTATAAGAAGGAACCAGGTGGACTTGATAGGATAAGGTCGCACCTTGAGTTCATGATGAAACTAGAAAAAACATTCCTAGATGAGTTTTCACATTTGGAAAACCATCCCATTATTTAGTATGCTATGACATATAAGTTTTATGAATCTGAGTGGATCAAGATATTACTAAGTAGGATTCATGATGACCTATTCTGGATAGGTGAAGTGCCAATTAGAATCATAGGAGAACTCATTCATGAAATGACAGGCCTCTCTAAGAAAGGTGTCATTCTTCCACTAGGAAAGGATGTGAGGAAATTAGTTGAATAGGCATGTAAGTCCAAAAGTGACAGGCACGGTATGACAATTGAGCCTGTTGAAGAGAAAGACATCAAATTGATGTCTATGATACTAGGTTACAGGTTTCAGCACACCAATAGGGTGAATAGTGTGTCTGCAGCCACTATTCTTGTAGCAATCAAACTTTTTAGAGAAAATGGAGAGTTCAATCTATGTGAAATCTTGTGCACACAATTAATTGACAACATTAGAGCCATCAAACATGATAAGACCAAAATATTCAGGTTTGGGTCTTTAATCATTTACATGTACTTCCATATACTTGGAAAGGTCTCAGATTTGTACTTAGACAAAAGTATGCCTACAATGCCTCAAATATCTCTTAAGGCATCTACTAAGAGCTCATTGAAGGATTACATGGAGCTATAATTGAAGACATTTAGGATCAAAATGCAAATGAGATACAAGATACCAAAAAGTATTGTTGAGAAATACAAAGACAACATTTGTTTTATGGTAGAAAATGACATAACATGTATGGAAGCAGTTGAGCCTATAAAAAAGTGGATCCATCCACTTGGTTATGAGGTAGAGGAACCAATCTTGGAAGCATATGCACAAGTATTACTATCAACACCTAAGGACCCTAATGAACCTAGATGGGGAACTTATAAAGAAAAGACAAGGGAAGTTGATGCAGTTCTGAATAGTGCAGAAACTAAGAGGAAAGCCTCTAAAATTACATTTGAGATACTCAGAATTCATGGTGTAACTCAGGTAGACCTAGACAAAGCAAGAGAAGAAAATATAGCATTGGAGATTGAGAGCGCATCCATAGTGGAAGCTAAGAAAAATGATCCTAAAATGAAGAAAGTCAAGATTGAGAAGACTGATGATCCAAAGGATAAACAGGTTAAAATAGATGTTATCCCTTCTACGCCCAAAGTTGCAATTGATCTAACATCACCTCCTGAGTATAAGACAATAACCAAGAGGAAGACAAGATTGATCAAGTAGGGAAATTCTATGAGAAATACAATGAGATTGATAAATCAGAAATCCATGGAATGATAATAAAACACATGCTCAAGTTCAAGAAGACAACCCTAGAACTTAAGACAGTAATTTCAGACAATGTGTGGAACATCTTGGAATTCTTGAAAAGATGGGCTATTGAGGAGGATTTAAGAATAAGAGAGAAGATTCTAGATGAAAGCCTCCATGTATGTTCCCTAGAAGAGAAAACATTATTGTTAGATCTAGTGAAGCTGCACCTAAGAACTAAGTCAAGAACACTGCACATAATGGATAAGAACTATAAGTTGGTAGCTAAAGAGATAGAGAAAGCTTTTGAGAAAGTTTTTCTGGATAGGCACATGTACCCATCTATTGCGTCCACACTCAAGTGCCCTCTAAGGAAGCCAAGGAGTCAAAGACCACCAATGTACCACTAACAGGTCCTCAAGATTTGACACCTACATTGGTAATACTTACAGAGGTAGTGAAGTCTGTGGCCATGACTGAGACACAAAAAGATGACACAATCTTTATTAATAATGTAGAGATAGCAATGGCGGCCACGAACAATGACTTGGATAAATTTGAGGAAGCCTTTGTGAGCACACAAGAGGTTGAAACTCTATGCAGTGAAAATTCACCTAAGCTACAAGAAGAAGTATTAATAGAGGATCTAATAGGTGAAGAAGATGAAGAAAAGGAGATTGAAAAAGAGATAGAAAAAGAAAAAGAAAAGGTAGAAGAGGAGAAAGGGAAAGACAGTGAACCAACAGATGAGCCATCTGCTGAAATACCTATCAGAATAAAGAAAGAAGTGATGGACAACACTCCTATCACTCCCTTACCCTCAACATCATTGTTGTCAAGTTTGACACCAGACACCACAAGCTTGGACTCTTGGGGAGAAGAAGACCTGATTAAAATCAGTGTCCTTGCTATGGAAAAAGCAAAAGAGAAGCAAGTGATGAGGAACCCTCTATTTGTTGAATCAGTCAACATTCTAAACATCTTGTTACCTTCAGACAAGAAAGTGTCTAAGGTTCATTTAGTTGATGATGTCAGTACTATATTGACAAACTTCAAAGCAAACTTTTCTAGCTTGGAAGAATCTGCATCCCAAGTTGCAGAAGAGAAATATATGAAGAAGCGATTGAGTGAACTAGTTGGAAACTTTGCACTTGACCTCAGTTCATTGAAGATAGGTTAAGAATCCTTGAAGGAGTTTGCAACTAAGGGAAGGAAGGTCATAGCTGATTGTATAAACTAGGATAAGCTAACTACTAATCACTACAAGAAAATTCAGGAAGTAGAAGCAATGATTGATAGTGTAAGAAAATCAGTGGAAGATCTCTCCATTGATGTGAACATGTGAAAAAATGTGTACCAAGGGTAGATAGACAAAATAGAAAAGGCTACGAAGGAAATGTCTAAGATAAGGGCAAGGCAAACATAGCTCAGGAATGCTCTTGCGCCCTCTCTAGATGTACTTAATTAGAACATCAAGGAGATCAATGCCACTATGGTCACATATGATCAAGGTCCAAGTACAGACTTGGAAAAGATGGAGAAGCTGACATATGCCTTATGTACCCATCTACAGACTGTCAATGCACTGATAGCATTTTGGAAACATGAGATCAATAACTTGCAGATTGCTTATCTAGATGTACTTTCTTTGTAAGTACTTGTAGATACATTTTTTTGAGCACCTTTGTCATTAATGTCAAAGGGGGAGTATTTTATGTAGAATATGGAGTATTATATATGATGCAAAGAAGAAGTATAGTACAAAGTATAAGGGAGATATAAGTTAGAGTATATATTAAAGAATTTTGTATAAGGGTACAGTTAGTAACTTTGCCATATTCCTTTGTTGCCATTAATGAAAAAGGGGGAGATTGTTGGCAAGTTGACTATACTATTATATATGACTGTTTTCATTATGGAAACAAAATCATATAGAGTTTTGGAGTCAGCGCACATTATCATAAGGTCAGAATATGACTAAGTATAGAAGACTGGACAAATAGCAGAGCATTAGAAGATCAAAGCATCAACGCACGTGCATATGAACAAGTTATGGTATGTGCCCTTGAAGTTAAGCTGGTAATTGTGTATTCATACTAAGCCTAAGAGTGCATGATTAGATGAGACAATATGACGAAGATACAAACAGTTGAAGTGGTACAAACATTAAACACCAGAATAGAACAGAGTATGCAGTCGACTATTAGTATTTTGATTAGTGGTTATAATAATGTTTTGTATAGGCTATGCACCTATTGTAATTAGGTTGTAGATATGTAAACATCTTTTTTTGTAAACACGCTTAAGCCAACTCACTTGGAAGCATTGTATGTAATCAGTTATAGGTCGGCCTAGTTAATTGTTTTGTTAGCGCATATAAATATAAGATGCGCCTTTGTAATAAAGAAGAAATGGAGATATAGAGATAAGATAGGAAGATCAGAGACATGCGAAGTGAAGATGAATGAGTTAGAGCTTTACAAGGGGCTAAAACATCAACACACAAAAGGAATTGATCAGACAAGCAGTGTCACAGCACCAGTTCATCCAACAGATATAGTGTGTATCTGAGATTAGAAGGTTGTAGCCTTCACCACTTGAGCAGTGATCTCTAGGACAATATTTCCCCACCCCTAACAGGGTTATTGTAAAAGACTCCTAACAGGGTCTGACCTTTGACCAGGTCTCTATACTAAAAGCATTGTAAAGAACAACTCCTAGCAAGGTTGCAGATCTTCTAACAAGGATCATAAAACACTGGTGCAGTTCTTAGTGGGTGTCAATTCCCACCGGGGTTTTTACCTATTTGGGTTTCACCATAATCATATTGGTGTTATGTGTTGTGATTGTTTATCTTTTTTACATTGATCTTCATAACAATACTTAAGCAATCAAGATTCAAGAGTTAAGAAAATCTATAGATATAGTGAACATTAATTTACCCCCCCCCCCCCTCTCAGTGTTCCCATTCCTAACAACTTGCTCATGAGCATATATGAATACCCTATTGGAACAATATGTGTAATATTTATAGGAATGAACATAAAAGGTGCCTTATACATAATTGATATTAAAAATTATCATACTGACATGGAAAAAGCATCATTAAACATATATGTTTAACTTTCATTTTAAACAATATCATGCTTCTCTTTTTTGCTTTGGCCTTTCAATTCTTATCTTATAGAAATATATGACTAAATAAACTACTAAAAATTGCATATAAATGATTAATATTAGTCACGAGACAACTAATAGTTTATTGTTAGTTATTTATAACACAACCAAATTTATGACTAAACTATTTTAGTCATTGTTTTAGTCATTGGTTTGGTCATTGATTTAGTCATTGATTTAATTGTTAATTTAGTCATTGATTTAGTCATTTATCATTGTTAACTAGTCATTTACTTAGTCAATGTAGTCAGTAATTATTGTTAATTGGTCATTTATTTACTCATGATAGTCATTTATTTAGTCATATATTTAATCATTAATTGAGTCATATACTTAGTCATATTAGGACATGATGTAATCTAACCACCATCCTCCTACTTGTAAAGAAAGTGCTCTTCCATTGAGCTAGTACCCTTTAAATAGTAATCGTACCATGTATCCTATGCCAGCCTTCCAACAGAGACACAAATAAGATGTAAGTGAAGAACATAAGAGGTATTGTAGCTAAGGGATAGGGTTGGATATGCAATTTTATAAATAAAAGTAAAGAAAAATTATTTTAGCATATCTCAAAAGATTATGATCCATTGATAATAGCAAGCAAGAAGGAAACACAAGTATCATGGGGCTATAATGGTGATGAATACATGGTCTAGTAAGGAGTGTAAAAGAGTAGTCCATAGCTACCAATATCAATACAAAAACTCTTGGGGGCATATAATAGGTATATAGTGATTAATCATAGTGAGACAATATGTCAAAGAAGTAGTGAACATGAATGATTAGTAGAAAAAAATAATGTTTAAAGATAAAGATACATATTTTAGGAACAAGTATTAAAGACATTGTTCCAAGCAATAAGTTTTAATTCCGATGAGGATAGACATGATGAAGACAACATCTTGAAGGAAAGGAAAAATATTATAGAGAGCTATCCATTATCAAGGTTCAACCCTTCTTCTAAGCACTGATTCACAAATGCACCTTTCACCGTGACAAAGTTTTCATTGTTAAGAGTATGAAAGATGTACTCATTATCAAGAAAGAACCACAACAATAAAAATTGGTAATAAACATTGTAACTTATATATGAATGAGGATAGTTTCTAATGTTGAAAAACAATGATCAAAAGTACCAAGGAATAGTGGTTTCTAACGCAACAACTAGACATAAAAATAGTGATACCAAAGAGTGTCAAATAATGATATTCATTAAACATAGTGATGTGTGAATCATGTGTCAAAATATAGATGAAATGCCTTTTGTCATAAGTGCAAATATAACCATTTTAATTTCTTGAGAATTGATGGAATTGCCTTAATAACACTGAATAATACTATTGTGAAAAAGCCATTTCAATCTTTGTGTTGTACTCACATTTTTTGGTCTTGCTTTTGGCTAGAAAAAGTAAGAAATTCTTAGCTGCTACAGGTTGTTCACTTCAATTCAATAGATTATTATTAAATCTCTTATATTTCACATAAGTATTAGTATCATTTTGCTAAATCCTAGAGTCTGTTACTCAAATGAATAGAAATAGAAAAAAACATTTGTTGGGCATATTCATAAAAGGACTATATAATTTTCTTTGTGCAGACAAATCAAATACAAAGAAAATGAAATGAAAGGAATTGATTACATGACAAACCACACAAATAATTATTTTTTCATAGTTAATTTTGTTGAGAATGTTTCTATTCATAATCATCAATGTCCATATACATGATTCAAATTTCATCCTTGGAAAAAAATAGGATAAACTAAATACCTTTGTAGCACCAGTTGAGCTTGTAATAATATTTTATCTACCACCATGACCTCCACGCCAATCCTTTAGGGAGGGTCCATCCACTATCTTTTTTTTAGCTCTGGTATACGTGTATGCAAAATGTGGAAATAATAGAAAAGACATCTAAATTGTTTGTTGGTCCTAGAAACATAAAGATTTGTAGTCTAGCACAACCTAAAAGAGTTTAACAACTAAAATGGCAAATCTAATTACACACAAAAATGTTTTTTCACACCAAAGTCATGCAACAAAGCAAGAAGTGCTTCCTTGTTCCACTGAAAAAAAGGAAAATACTCAAAAAAATTACAACATCAAATATTTGTGAGGAAATTCAGTTCATACTTATAATACCACAAAAAAAAGATTATCTAAGCTATTAAAAAATTGGTAAAGGAAAAAATAACGGAGTTTACTATAAGAATGAAAATAAGAGTATCTAAGCTATTCTAAAATCAATATAACAAAAAACAAAGGAGATTCTAATAAGAATTAATATTATTATACCAAGCAAGGAACAACACATTTTTAAAAGGAAATGTTATTTTGCAATGCATGAATGGTAGCTTGAGAACAAAGAACAACATATTATCATTGAGGACAAGAAGATATAATGTCCAATCTATGAAATGGATGTGAAGAACAATAATTTTTTTATGGTTACAACAGTAGAGAGCACTAGTTCCAATGTGGAAGAGTGATAAGAGTCAGAGAACAACAATAATTAAAGGATAACAAAGGATTCATGTTGAAAAGGTAGGGTTTTTATACCTTTTGAATGTCCTTGAGAAATTAATAACAATTAACCATGACAGCTTATGCACTATTGGCAATGGTTTCTAATTTCTCATTAAAAGCATTAAGTTCAGGCATAAATGGTGAATGAGTCTTTTGTCATAAATTTTTGGCTTTGAAATAGAGATGCACTTTATTATCATAAACTAGTGCACAAGAATCATAATTGGGTAGATTTCAAAGGAGACCATTACAAATCCTTGTATACCAATTCCTAGTCCATTTAATTATGAGCATGGACCACATCATTTTGTAATGGAAGATGACGTGGTACATTTTTATGCAAAGAAAAATGAAAAAGAAGAGCCTTTTCTAGATGTTGATTCAACCACATTCTTCACTAATTTACATCAGATCTTGGGAAATCTTAGAATGATATGCCATCATTGATTACACCTTCTAGACCAGAAATTTAGCCTTCATTTTATACTTAATACAAACAAAGAATTCATGGCTCAAAAGAGAGAATCTCATTGTGACCTTTACAATGTTAGAAATATAAATACTCATGTTCGCCACTTAGCATGGTCATGAATGTAAAACAACATAAATATATGTATAATTATAGGGTGCTTATGTTGATAGAGATTAAGAACAATACACCATAGATGATTCTCTATGAAGCATAGTCTAAACATGATATATTTTATAAAGATAAAAGATGAGATTGACAACTATGAGGCTTGATAAAATGCATACCATGAATAACATTAGGTTTTGTATGGTTTTGTAGGGACAAAAGATCAAACAAAATGATCTTCTGGGCAGTTAAAGGCACAATCACATGTTCATGTTTTGCAGTTAAAGACAAAATCACATGTTGATGTCAATCTTTTGAGATAGCCATAATAAAAGTTAGTTCTCATTGAAAGGGTTCTAGAGGAAATGGTAAGTGACATTGTCTCTATTTTGAGCATAGTCTTAATTTGTACATAAGTGAGGAAACACGTGATAGAAAAGATCATCCACGCTGATACCATAGATAGTTAATTTTTCCATGACTTCTAGTAGGGACATATTCCTCTCATACATTTTTCACTATGCTTTCCCAGATTTAAATACCATAAAGATAAAAGGAATAAAAGGTTTGGGATAAGAGGTATTACATCTTATAACACATTGATTTTAAAATTTGAACTACACGAAGATAAAGATACTCTACATATAGAAAAAAAAAAAGAGGTAATGATAGTTCTTTTAGTCACTACCAAGCAAGATAACAACTTGTTGTCTACAAACCCAACCCTCTTCCAAACTCAAACATGTGATATTTCTATGAAGTCTACATTCATTCACCAAGGGCCACTAGAACTATCATGAGGAAGCATTTCACCAACTATAGTGCAAAATTACTCACACTTGGCTAAAAGGCATGTGAAAATTTGATCAAGTTAATATATGTAATCATTATTTATTAGACATTAAAATTTAGGGATTAACATTAGAAATCCTTAGGTGAGGATTTTTACTAATTTATGTATCAAGATAAGAGATCTCATTGAGGAATTTTGGTATTTTTCTTATTGATATAACAAGACAAAGAACCTAGCAAGTAAAGTGGATAAATCTATCACATGTGCCTATCTTCACTAACAATCATGTATTGATAAGTGGCTTTGTAAATAATGCATCTCTATGAGTTATCCCTGTAACATTTACTACATGTTACTATGGATTGGAGAAGGGAAAAAAAGGTACATAATCATAATTCAAGTTCTTTTTACTAAGTTGATTTCTATGGTATATTATATTGATTAGTAAGTAGAAAATAACCCTATGTTGGTTATATAATATATACTAGTAAGTGTCCAGAAGCACATTACTAATTTCACTTGACTTCATCGTCTATCATGTCAAGCACACTCTTTTTAGTTTTTATGACATGATAAATTAAATTTTGCATTAGATATGTAGATTATCTTGTTTATTTATCATCTGTGTTATATATTTCTAACAACATCCTATCTATTCATCATGTCGATAATGCTTATGTGAATACTTTCATGTAGATAACCAATAGTAATATAAAGTTTGTAATGGTAACACAAGTTTGTAAATTATTATAACAAATAAATCACAGTTTAATGATGAATCACATTCCTTACTCTGTCAAGATAATACAAAGACTAAAAATATTCTCATTGACAGGGAGAATAAGAGAATATGAGACACAATACTTACTTTACAACCCATGGAATGAGATTATTTATAAAATGCACCACCCATTAACAAACAATCTCTCACCATAATCAATGCAATAAGAGCAGTTGCTAGTACCATGCCAATCATCAAATGTTAATGACTAAATAACTAATTTGCAAGAAAACCATATTTGATAATATATCAAACATTACCATGACTCAACAACATAATTGCTCATATCATTTTGAACGCAAAACACATTCAAATTCCAATCTTGAAACACTGAAGACTTCATATACTCTTTGAACCTTGAACAAATAGCAAGATTAAAAAAATAAACCTTCACTTGGTTTTTCAAATGTATATTGAGATCAATATCCTATTTGGTGAAAAAAGTGCTTATGTAGTGTTAGAATATTTCTAAATTTAAATAGGGCTTTCTCATAATGTTGCTGATGAATTAAAGAAACTTTTAAGTACTTCTTCCTATTTCAAACAAGCATCTCAATCAATGATTTATTTAAATACATTATATTAGATGTTTTCCTTTCAAAGGCTCTAACTTATTTATTGCCCCCCCCCTCCAAATAAGGAGAAAACAATGGTTTGAGTTGAAAGATTTGTTTCGAAAGCTACTTTGCAAATATAATATTACTTTAGTTTTCACTACATCAAATCTTTTTCCTCGGATGCCAATCTAATAAATCTCTTTAGGTTTTTCAAGCCTTGTATTTCAACTATCCCATTCCAACAATTTTAGATAAAGTTAGCCAAGGGGAAAAGAAAAATTTAGTCTCTATTTGTCAATTGGCTATACTATTCTGCTTGCTGACAATTAATCTACAAACAAATATAATTTTTCAAGTATTGGAGAAAATTATTCAATTTTTTCAAAGACCTTAACATCTCTAACAAATCATGAATATGGTTGTGAATTAAGAACTCTACCTTGTATTTATGTTTTACATTCCACATACCAAAGGGTAAAAGTTTTACCTATGGTGTATATGTTAGAAAATAAGTCATTCCTTAACATTTCATGAAAAGGAATAAAGTCCTGACAACTCATGTATATTCTTATGAATAGAAAACTCTACCTAGTATTTATGTTTTTTATTTTACATGCCAAAGGAAAAAAGTTTTACCCATGGTGTATATGTTAAAAATTAAGTTATTCCTAAGAATTTCATGAAATAGAATAAAGTATCTTCACATGCATTATGTAGATTTTTTTTAATATATAATTTGAAGTGAATATCCTAGACTAGTGCACTTAAAGCCACTTTATCTGCATAATTATGAAGCAAAAACAAGTCATGAACAAGAAAGATGTCCTTGAGCTATAAAATATAAATTATAAGGTAAGAGATTGTTCTCTATCATTGTCAATAAAATACACATAATAAGAACCAGTGCATGCAACAAAACACATAAACATTACACTAAAATTGACAAGAAAAAACAAATTAAAAGAAAGGCAAACATGGGAACATCTCTGCCTAGATCTTCTTGTTAATGCTCAACAACCAAACCAAGAAAATCACTCGCCTTGTCAGCCACAGGATCAAGATACAAACCTAACACACTCTTTATCTTCATTTTTTGAGTGACATATCCATTAAGCTAAAATATAAAGGCAAGATTAGATGTGACCTAGTATGTTTAATCTTCAGAATACAAATTGTCTAATCATCTGAAATCAAGAAGGAATTGAAGATACTTTTACAAATATTTTTCAAACAACTATTATGCAAAGAATTGTGATCATGATGTTCCTCCTCACCAAGCCATTGGCTCCAACAATCACCAATCCCATAAAAGTTGGACAATATAAATAATTTACAATCATCTTGTAGTATGATAGAATAATCTCTCACTCCCCCTTATCAAAATGGAAAAATCATCATGGACTAATTTAAATTTAACATTGCAATCAAGGTTTAAATTCTCACCCAAAATCAGTATTACCAGTCTCACCTAAAAAAAAGATGAGTCTAATGAGGTCCATGTTTTCAAACAAGACCTACCCACCCAAAAGCTAAAATGGACTTACTAGATTTTAGGTAAACTATAATACAACTTGAAATTCATTAAAATACCCAAATCAAATAACATAATAGTTAAACTAAAATTTTAACTCCAGTAATGTTTACAAAAGATAATGGTTCCTTGTGTTCATCAACTATAGGAAATTTAACTCGGGAAATATAAAAAAGAGATTCTTTGTTTCACATTTAATCAACTTATTCACTAATTTACATAGATAAGTAACATTTGAGTTTCATTCATTACTAAATAAGGATAACAGAAGATTCAGACAATGGTATGTACACCAAATTCCCTTGAATTATCTATGAACATTGAACTTGACCCAAAACACAATCCTGATAGATTTCATATAAATTCCACCCAAAAAATGACAATAATAAGGCCTCTTCAAGATTAATTACGCCTTTGGGTAATCTTATATTATATCAATACACATCTACAACTTTTCTACATAACATCATAACTACACTATAGCCAAGCACATTAGCCAAAAAAATGGGTTGATGAACTAACCATCATGATAAAGTGCCTAGCTACATAAAAATGTTTCTTAACAACAACTACTAGCATGGAACAAAAAGGAGATCATAACAAAAATATTTGATAAGCAGGTTTTCCATTTACTTAACTGAAGCATGATGTAAAAAAACATCTTTTTGATAAGCTAAAATGTCTTTGGATCAACCTTCAATAGTCTAAAACAAGCACTGAAATGACCGTGTTTCCTAGCCATCAAGAAACACAACTCTTAAGCCAAGAAACACATGGCAAAGAAACTGTCACTTGTCCACAACTCAATTCTCAATGTGAAAGTTTTGAAATTAATAAAAAAAGTCACATTTTTGCAACATGGGTTTAATGTTTGAAACTGTGAAAAACATTTAAAACACAGTAAACCAACTGAAATTTTCTTAATGTCGCTCCATGAAATTTTTATTATAAGTTATGTTTATGTCTAAGGATCCAAGAGAGTCTTTGAAATACTACAACGTAATATCATTTACATATCTTCTCAATTATCATCATATTCATCTGCAGTAAGAGTACTAACTATTAGTTTGATGTTAATTGTGGAATGGTCCTTTATTATTCTATATTGGTTTAGGTCTAATGGAGATTTCAAAAAATCTTATAACAAAGTAAATGTGTAATGAAAATAATTAATATTCATGTAATGGATCAAGGAAAAAATAAAGATTATTTTTTTTATTATTATTATTGAATGATAGAACATAACAATCATTGTTATTTCAAAAAGCAAGGACCTATATGATTATTTAGAACTTACTACAACATATCTAGGAGACAAATTATAGCTACATTCCACTGGATTCCTAGATAGTTCTGTGTACATAAAAAAATGAATCAATTTATTTTGGTGACATTAGATGAAAAATCAAACTAGTAAGACTACAAATCTTAGAATGAAGATGATGAAATCTTCATTGGTTGAACAAGACCAATATGGTTGTTGTCCACTAGTAAAAACTCAGACTCTAAATTTAGGTTTTCAATGAATATCATCTTCTACTTTAGGGTAGGTATTACCCACAATAGTTATTTTTTGCACAACAATCTAAAATAAATCCATTACATTAACAGACTAGCAAATCCCAACTCAAACCCAAAATAATCTTCTACAAGTTCCAAAGATACCATTAGAAAATTGAAAATTGAAAAGCATACGTACATGGTGCATTATGATAAAACAATATCTTAATTATACTCTCATGTAGAAAACAAAGGAGAGGTGCACGTAAATTATCTATTCAACACTCATTAGCTATAAAAACTCATTACCATGATGATCAACTAGGATCAAGGCTTAATGAACATGATCCTTGTACTAACACAATGCAGATGACACTTCTTCTAAATTATGCAAAATAGAAACATAATAGTGTGGGTGACAATTTTGCAAGATTATGCCAAATGGAAACATATAATGCAGGTTACACTTTTTCCAAATTATGCCTAATGGAAACATAACAATGAAGGATAGATTTTAGCCAAATGATGCCTAACAGAAACATAACAATGTAGGATTCACTTTTGTCATTTTATTTCAATTGGAAACATAACAGTGTAGGCCATACTCTTTCCAACTTATGCCAAACATGGAAAAATAATAATGCAGGCCATAATCTTGTCGAATTATGCCAATTAGAAAATTAATAATGTAGACCATACTCTTGTCGGACTATGCCAAAGGGAAAATTTATCTAGAACAATGTATGTGCTATTCATAAAAATGTTACAAGAGAAAAAAAATAAAAATTCATATTGATAAATTTACAAACCAACCTATTAGGACCCTAACATGTAAAAATCCCCAAAACCCATAGAACAAGAAAAATTTGAAATAATCAAAGGATTATATGTAACCTATTACAATAGGCAGATGCCCGTGTTTTATATTTTAAACAAAATTGGGCTTGAAAAAATAGAACAAATAAATTCATATCCCGATTGATGTGTAATCTATTGCAAAGAATACAACAAAATACATTTAGTTGATAAGCAATAAAGCACCCTTATTATAATCAGTAGAAACAAAAGACAAGAAATTAGAACTAAAAAACATAGTAAACCATGATTTCAAATGACATACAACAATTTTTGGTTGGACAACGTTCTTAAACAAATTTCCTACCAACTACATCTCCCACCCATGAAGTTTCAATTAAAAATATTGTTATAACAGCTTATACGACATCTAGACAGATAAACCAACACTTAACTTTTGATTCACCAGATCTCAGCTTTGCTTAGAAAAGACCAAGAACACTGTAAAATTTCAACCACAAAAGAATACAAAACTAAATCCCTTCTCTTAAATGTTAATCATATATCTTCCCAAGATAACTACATTATGCAAATCAAATGGGTTTTCTTCAGACGTGTGATGAGCTAGATCAACCTCACGTTTGCTACACCATGTGCAAATAGTTTCAAAAAGTTACAAAAGAAGGAACAAAAACAAAAATCCATAATAGAGAAATAGGTTTACACCCTATCCTTTTAATTGCTTCTCGAATAAAAGACCGGTTTGGCTTTGATTTTCCATAGGGTATTTTCCCTATTTCCCAACGATAACTAGATGATGGATTCCTAGAAAGTGAGAATGGGATGATATGATTCTTCTATATTATTTACATTATGTGAAAAACATTATTTCCTTTGAATACTTGCATGTGCTTGACCACTCGAGTGAAAACATGAATTTTTTCATAATAGTTTGATGTTTCAACTCCTTTATTTTTCCCTCTAAATATATATGAAAAGTATTAAATAAATAACATATGTCCTCGTAATAATTTTGAGAGGAGATTGGAATTATATGTTTAATAATTTTAGTGGAATGGATTCCCACATAAACTTCATATAAATAATAAAATTACTATTTTTGAGTTTGTGATAGTTTTAAAGAATGGATATGACATAAACTCCACATAAATAATAATATTATTACAAGTTTCAAATTTAAGTAGGGGAAGAGCACAACATTTACACATCCTAACTTAAATTATACGTCTCATTTTGATAAAATTTTCAGTTATCTTTGTATTTGAGTTGACACATTAAAAAATATCTCTTGGCTTCTTGGTATTAATGAAACTCCTTGTAGAGATCGTCAAGAGTTGAAGGGTCAAAAGTGGTCATTTTAAAGTGTCTCTTGACACTCACTCAAAGATGCATCAATACCATTCACTCAAAATTGATAGTACTTGTGAATAAATTGATAGTCATGCACATATGTTCCAATAATGGTGCACAAATAGGCCAATTACTAACCAAAAAAGCTAAAAAATGATCGGCTATCGATACATGTGTTATCAATTTTGGGGTTCTAAAATTAGTAATTGGGTAGTGAAGTGTGCAATTATTGGGATACGTTTGGTATAGATTTTGAAATCACCTAAAAACCATATTTTCAACATGAGATAAGTATAGATGGATTACGCACAAAATAATCCTATCAACTAATAAGCATTACTAGTGAAATGCAGCTTCTTAGTGAATTATAAATCTATGATATTATCAAATGTTAGTATAGAGGAGTAATAGTCATTTATTTAGTCATTTTTGTTTGTGTGACTAATTATTTAGTTATTTTTTTACCTGATGATCAAATTATTCATTTATAGTTGTGTTGTAAAAAAATAACTAAAATTTGGTCATTTTTACTTCTCATTGTATCATCTTAAATTGGAAGCACCCATGTTAGGACATGTTTATCCCTCCTCAGTGGATTCTTTGGACTCAATTAAAACACTTGTATAGATCCATGGATGTGCATATGCTTATGTGCCAGTTTGGGCCCTGTTATGTCCCTTTCCTCGCTTATTTTTCTTGCTTTTTGAGACCTCGAGGTAATTATGGAAGGCCTTTCCCTTTAGGCCTAGGATGAATTTAAACCCTGACCCTCATGTCTAGGCCTAATTGGCCCTGAACTTTTGGGTCACTCTCTTTGGGATCCCAGGCCTTTTCAGAATTTCAAATTTCTTCCTGCCTTATGGTTGGCCCTTTTTTATTTAAGAGATGAAATGGGTATAAATAGAGGCTTTCTCTCTTCATTTTATACATACATAATAACTTACATTCAATCACACATGCATACAAGCCTTCATATTGCATTCAAGAGCATTCTAAAAGTATTCATAAGTATTTTTGGAGCATTCAAGGAGATCCTTTTGCAACACTTCAAGACTTAAAGCATATGAGATCTCTTGCATTCTAAGAGCTTTCAATGATCTTTGAAAGAGCTCATTGGAGGCCTTTTCATCCTTATTTCATGTTATTTCATCCACCTTTCAAGATATAGCTTATTTCTATATGGTGAAAATGTGACCACACTTCTATGAATCCTTACATGTAAGAAAACTCAACAATGAGCCCTCACAAATTGATCCATAGCTCTCTATGCATGGAGTTGCAAGATTTGTAAAATTGCTCTTAGCTAGAGCTATAAACTCATGACCTTGCTAGTCAACCACACAATGAGATATTCCAAATCAAAGACAAGGGCAACAATGCCAATATCTCTAATGAAATCTAAATGTATGCAATGCAATGCAAACTAATCTATGAGAATGAAAGATGCAAGCTATGCTATGAAAGGAAAATACAAGTGTTACAAATCCTCCTATTAAGCTATGTGAGATTAATCTATTGCATAAAGGAAATCTATACTAAAAATGCCATTATCATGCAACTATGATGTAAAAAAACAAGCTAAATGAAATGCAACAACAATGTCTTCAAAGCTTGAATGCAAGAATGTCTTCAAAGAGCTCCAAATGACCTAGAAAACCTGCAGCATAACATTAGCATAAAAATTTAAGATATGAAAATGAAGGAGAGAGCTCTCCTTTTATAAGAAATGAGATGAAAATGGACCATTGAGATTAAGAGGCAAATGACTTAATCAACGGTGGAGAAAAAAATAAGTTTGATCCTTGTGCACAAATATCCTCCAATAGGAAAATAGGAGTTGACTTTTGTGTCCCACATAAGACAAAAAGTGTTTTTTCCCTTTTTATAAAATAAGAATAATGTTTTATTTGTGCAACATAGGATAAGAAGAAAAGTGGAGATTTTTTATTTAAATAAAAGGGGAGGAAATTCCTTTTAATTAAATAAAGGCTTAGGATAAAGTGATTTTATTATTTAATTAAAAGTGATTTTTATTTAATTAAAAGAGAGCATGTTCTCTTAATTAAATAAGATTTTTATTTTTTTTCTCTTTTCAATTAAATAAGGCTCAAACCTTAGGAAATATTGAATTGATTATGATTTGATCAAGGAAATTGATATAATTGATATTGTTGATATTTGAAAATATTGATTCAGGGATTTGATAAATTGCTGGATGGGCGCCCAAAGTCTAGGTGACCATTTTAGGGTGCATACAATTTCCTTGATGATAGTGGAGTTAGCAATCAAGGAAGGGCTTCTTCATTCTTCATTCTTGCATACCCGATTTGAGTACATGAGCACATCTACATCCATTGATCTATTGACTTGGTGAGTTAGATCTATTTCATTTTATTGAGATATCATACTCTTCTATAAGATTCAATTACTTTGGAGCACTTCTTCATCCTTCTAGAATACGGATCCAAATCCTCCTCAAGGGTTTCTACAAAAGTAAGGTAAATTCATACATTTTCTTTAGTGTTTACATAAATACTTTCATATTTACATTTAAGGTTGATTCCTCAACTAGGAGTTGATAGGGGCAAAAAAACCAAACAAAACCATTTTTTTCTTGCAGGATCAGGTTTTCTAGAGTTTTAGATCTGATTTTTGGGAGTTCCATAACAAGACACAGTCGCAAATCCGGAGATAGAGAGTTCAGTAGAGAAGGTCTAGGCCAAAGTTTTTCCTAGTCCTACATCTAGGTCAACCCCAATTTGGTATAGACCTAAGAAATTTTCCTAGTCCTAGAGCAGAAGGATTACTGGGGTTTGTTTGTCTCTCAGTTTCAAGTCTTGATCCAATCTCATTCTCTATTCTGAGCAGTTTTGAGTGCATAAATATAGGTCTAAATGGGAATTTTCTTATAAATGTGAGTTTGAAATTTAAATTATTTACTGTGTATTTACCCTTCATATCTATCATATTTTATTAGATTTAGCATATTTCCTTCTTTCCTAATCAATTTCCAAACCCTAGGCTTAAAGGAACTTGTATCTTTGAACCTAGATCTTGGATCTTTGGATATTTGTTTGCATTGGTGATCCTACATCACTTTGGTAGTTCTAATATACTTGGATCCAAAACCTTGGGGGCTTAGCTTAGAAGATTTATTCCTTTGTGGCCCTTCTGAGGTATATCTGGCCACAAAAAAGTGGGGTGTATTACACTTCTTATCCTCATCTCACTTTTCTCCCTATACATTTTGGTGAACTCGACACTTTCATGCTTTGTATCTTTTGATTGGGTGTTATATTCCCTTTGTGTGTCTTACCTTCTTTATTTCAGAGATAGATTACAGTGTGTGATTTGTGTATGCATTATGTCTTCTTTGCATTTCATTTCATAGTTTGATTTAGATCTATAGTTCATACTTTTTTGTGGTTAGATCCCCCCTTGGTGTTTGACAACCCTTTTTTTGATCTCCCTTTAGCTTTGATTTCCTTTATGTATGAGCTTCATTACCTTAAGTCCAATCTATCACATGTTGGTTAGAAGAAGTTGTAGACTCATGGGTTCCTTTGACCCTGATTCTTCCTTCTTCCCTAGGAATCTTGATGATAACTTGATCTCTCATGATCCTAACTCTTCCATGGAGAATCATAACCTGGATATTATTGCCTCTATTGAAGTTATCAAGAAAGTTATCCATAATGATGAGAATGGTGTTAACCTTTTGTGTGGTATCTATCACCTCGTTACTTCTAATGTTAAGCCTTTAGCTGAAGAAACTTTGGAGTTAGGATATGTTCCACCTGTTATTAGTGTTGAACCTTCATTACCTATCTTCATTCCTATGTCTAGCATTCCTACATATGTGTCTTCTCATGTGACCACATCTATGCAAGTTTCAAATCATGTCAATTTGAGTCTTCCTAATGCCTCTATTTTGTCTCTTCTTGTAAGTGTTTTTCATGTTTCATTTCCTACCTCATATCCTTCTTATCATAGTGTCTCTTATACCTATTCCAATCCTCTTCCTACCATGGTTCCAAGTGTTCCTCTAATTACTTACATTGTCCTTGTCGCTTCATACACTTTCCATATTGTATCAAATGTGTCTATGCCTCTTGTTTCCTCTAATTATTCCACCATCATTAGTCTTTCTCAATTGGTTTCATCCTTACAACAACAACTTGCTTCATTGACTCAATCTAAGTTTAATGTGCCTACATGTGACATGGGAAGTCCTTTTTCCTTAGACATTATCCTCATTATTTTCCCTCAACAAGTTGATATATATGCCTCACCTTGAGAATTAAAATGGTAAGGGTGCCCATGTGACTCATGTTAAGACCTTTCAAATTCTATGTAGTGACTCTACCCATGAACATAGGATTAAGGATAATTTGTTCACTAGGACCTTTTGTGACAAGGCTTTACAATTATATTGTTCCTTACCTCCTTATTCTATTGATTCTTTCCAAAAGATTTCTAATGCCTTCATACAACAATTTCAAAACAATATTGGGCTACAAGTGTCTTTGACTGATTTGATGCATTGTAAACAAGGAGTGAAAGAAAACAATACTGATTAATTGGTAGATTTAAGCATTTATATGCTCAGATTTATTATCTTGTTCTTGATATTGATATACAACACATTTTTATTGCTAATTTACAAAAAGACATTAGAGATAAGATTCTTCTTAATGAATTTACCTATTTTTCCCAACTATGTGCAATGCTTCACCACTATCAATTACAAGTGATTCATTTTGAGAGCACCACTCCAATGGCTCCTACACCTATTGATAAGATTTATGCCACCTCTAATCATAATAATTATCATAAACCAAACAACTATGTCAAGGCATTGAATACGGTAGATGAACAAGTAGTTGTTGCATCCAAAGGTTTTGCTTCTTCTTCCTCCATTTTTCATCTAAATAGTAAGTATAATCCTTTTTATGAGTATTTACAAACTGTAATGGAAAATTTTTTAAATGCTAATATCATTAAACTTCCTCCTATTAAACTCATTCATCTTGCTATGATGGCTTCCAAGTCCTTTGATTCCAAATCCTTTTGTCAATACCATCATCAACCTGGCCATGATACCGAGAGGTGTTATTCCCTAGAGAATACTATACAAGACTTGATTGATACAAATGCTTTATCTGTTTATGCTAATGATAGTAGTGGAAATAAATCTATAGCACCTCCTAACCAAAATATTCAGATTTATACCAATCCTTTACCTTCACATTTTACCAATTCTATTTCCCAACCTTCTTCATCTTCTATGCAGATTACCTATGATGAAATGTTGAAAGAAGAAAATAGCCATGTTGTTAGTCATGTGTAGTATGAACCTCCACCTAAACCTTAGCCTTAACCTAAATCTCAACCTCATCCTAAACCTAAACCTCAACCTAAATGTAGTAGAGAGCATGTTATTACCTTTGACCATTCTGAAACCATTAAGGCTCCTGATGGTTCACTTTACATGGCCTCTAGGGTTTCTAGGACTCCTTCCTATGGTTTTCTTGTTGATCCTACATCTATGGTAAATGTTATCACTAAAGATCATCTCTTTCATAAATATTTACAATGTGATTTCTATGATATGATAGATGCTTGGATTCAGATATGTAATGGATTCCTTTATAGACCTAATGGTTCCATCTCCTTGCCTATTGATCTTTGTGGTAAAGTGGTAGATATTAATTTTGTTTTCATCCCTACTTCTGATCAATTTCAAGTGAATATTGGTCTCCCTTGGTTGTCTTCCATGCAAGCCATTGCTTCTCTGATTAAAAAATGCATTAAATTCCTCATGATGGCAAGAGGAAGATAATTAACCATAGTCTCTATCACCCTTCTAGGCCTAGGGATTGTGCTACCCTTGACTTATTTTTTCCTTCCTTACCTACAACACCTCTGAATCATCTTGATTACCTTTTTATGATCCTATCAAGCCTATAAACATAGAAAAATCATTAAGTATGCCTAATCTTGATCTTAACCTTGGTCTTTTTCCTACACCACCTATACCTCCTTTGTATGACTCTTAGACTTCCATTGAGAAACCTCCTACTCCTATCTCTCAACCTAGTGTGGTTCCTTTTATTCCCCCTTCACAAGGAGAAAAGGACTCGATGTTGATTGATCACACTCTGCAACTTATCTCTAGTAAGACCAAACGTAACTAACATGCCCTTGACCGTCGAAAGAAACATCAAGCTAAAGCCAAGGCATGTGTGCATTCTTCCCAAACCATCTTATCTTCCTTTGACCAGCCCATGCTTGATCCTGTGGAGGAATTTAATGATCCTAATAATGTATAAATGGATAAACATGATGATTCTATTCACATTTTAGATTCTATTTGTAATACCCAAAAATGGGCTATAGGTTCATTGACCTCCTACATCTACAATTCGAATGAAATCGACATCAAAGAACCTAAGGCACATCTGCACATTATTAAATCCTAATTGATTTTATCCTAATTCTACATCAGAGAATATTCCTAGCAATATTCTTATTTATCCTAATTATCTTTGATTTAATAATTATTTGGTGATAAATTCTATTTATCCTAAAGTTTGATTAATTGAATATTCTGAATATTTAATTAATTAGATTTAATAATGCCACTTAATTATTTAATTAAATTTAATTATATTTATTCCTAAATTGTATTATTTAATTTTGACAATAAAACTAATATCTCATGACTAATTGATTAAATTCTTATTTAATTAATTAATGTCAATTGTCAATATTTAATAATATAGTTTTAGAATAAAATTTGATTTAATAATTGATTGACCCATAAATCAATTGTTTTAATTCAAAAATTAGTTAAGTTGAGAATAAATCACTTTATTTTTTAAATTAATTTATAAATAAATCATGCACAATCAGAAAAGCAGGCAACTAGAAATGAACAATCAATTTTAAAATTGAAACTCAACATTTGATGATGAGTTTTTGATTACGGTAAAAATAGGTTTTGAAGGGAACCCGAAACCCTTTTACATCAAAGAAGTGAGATAAGCATGAAAGACCCAAAGAACAACTCGCTGCCCCTAAGAAGGGAGCAGACTACAAAGGGACAAATCCCGAATATTCAATAAACACCTACACAACAAAAAATTAAAAAATGCTGGAAGAAAAATAGAGAAGAAAAGACCACCAGCACCAAGATCAAGACAGAGTCTTCAAGAAGCCCTCAGAGTCCTCCAACTAGGTCTGCATAATCTTGACATTATCTTTCAGCCTCTGAATATCCTGATCATTGACCTTGAGTTTCTTTTTGGTATTAGACCTAGTTCTAGTACCAGGTCCCATCTGCTTACTAGGACTAGTCAGATCAATTTTGTCACTCAGGGGGGCCTCTTTGTTTCCTTCCAGCATTTTTCTTAGCGTGTTCAAGTTCTCCAGAGTAGACTTGATACCTGTGTTAGCCATACCAAGCATATACTTTAACATATCCTCATTCCTTCTTGTCTTCTCATGAATGGGGATCATGGCTATCTCAACAACTTTTTTAATTTTATCATCTAGTTCAGAACTGTAATAAAAAACACTAACATTAGCATTGAGAGCATTCTCCTTCCTAATATTATCAACCATTTCCTCAAGCATTGAATTCTTATTTTCCAGTTTGATACATCTGTTCTTTAGCTCAACCAAATCATTATGTACCCATTTATCTAGATTATAACTATAGATGGACTTGTTTTTAGCAATTTCAAGGGGAGTCATAATGATTGATCTTTTGACCTACGAATCCATTTTTCTGAGGTCATCCTGAAGAGGTTGGGACCTATTGCAGTCAAGGGTTCTCTCACTATCATCCTTCTTGTTCTCCTTCCCAAAGCTGGGGGAATCATGGGAATCCAGGTTATCCTCTTCCATAACCCTGAAGCTATTATTCCCTGAGTTGTCAGCATTACTATCAGCAACATTTGTATCAACCTCTTTGTCTTTGTTGTCATCAACCTCAACCTCATTCACTGAAATGTCTTTACCTTCAGTATTGTCAGTCTCCAGAACATGGTTAGGCTTATCCCCACTATTTGATGATGAGTTGAAATTTGATCTAAACTCCATTTTGAGTAAAACTCTACTTTTGCATGATTTTTGTGAGTTAATTATCTCTAATTTCCTGATAACCCAAAAATCAACCTGAGTTTATCAAGAGTGATTTATGGCTTTTCTCCTGCATCCTCAAAGCCCTTGATTTCTATAAAATCAAGGCTCAGCTCTTCATAATTATCAACACTTGAATTTGCACAATTACTCTGGTGAATTGGTGATTGAAGGATTAAGCATTTGCGACAAGCGATTTGTGAGATCTTTCATAGTTGATCATAATCTTTCATAGTTTTAGCATAGTTTCATATCTTAGATTAAATTTGCATTCAATTTTAATCATATAGCTTAAATTCATACAGATTTCATATTATTGCATAGAAAATACAAAAATATAAAATAAGTTGCATTCATATAGTCTTTCATCTTTTAGCATTAAATCCTTCATTTAGGTGTTGCATTGCCACTGATTTTGATTCTAATATGAGAACATCATACTCGCACCTACTAGAAGGCAGTAAATCACCTAGTTAGCATAGTTTCAATTACTTGCAGATTTCAGTTTTTGCTAACCTCTAATGTTTTACTGAAGTTTTGTGTCTACAGCTAGGTGCAAAATTCACACACACATTTTTGGCGCCCACCGTGGGGCCTTGAAACTGGTTTCCCTTTTGTTCTATCAATTTTGTCTTTTTCTATCAAAAACTACAATTTTTAATTTTATGTATGTACTTATGTACATCCCTGTACGAATTCTCACATGAGATTTTTAATCGCATTGCATGAAGTTTTGCTGGTTTCAGCACTTCCTCGTGCATGACCGCATCTTTAGTCACACAAGGCAGTATCCTTCCTCGCGCGAGACCACATCCTGACTCGCACAAGATTTTACATCCAGAGACACAAAATCTATAGATTTGTACTTTCAAATTATTAATTTTTGAGGCTTACTGTTTGTTGTTGATTTGTTTTGATTCTGTACTTTCGAAGATAGCGTAATACCAGATTGTAGAGTTTTCATATGTGTGCTAAATTCTGGATTAAAGAGCATTGGAACTAAGGTATTCTTCTCAATCTGATAATATTTCAATTTGGATTAAAATGAACTCTCACATGTCAAGCTTGTGTGATTTTTCCTGCTTTCATATCACAGACTTCATTTTGGGCTATAAAATGAACATAGATTTGTTTTCAGCATATCTGTTACACATAGTAAATAGGCCCTATGAACACTATTTGTGGATGATCTTGAGAGAGTGGGCTTCTTTCTCTTGTTCACACATGCAAAGCTCTTCTTGATGAAGGATCCTCTTGTAGGTAGGGATGTTACTGAGATTGTCTTGTGTTCTACTAGATTTGTGCGTCTTCAACTTTTGATTGATACATTCTCTCTCCGAAGAGGTTGATAGATCATAAGCGGTTGACATCATAGATCTTTGTGAGATAATTTTAGTCTTAGCATGTCGGATTAATCTATCTACTTTGTTTTGGTTAAAAGTGAAAAGGCTAGAGGACTATGCTCTACTCCCTTTTTGGGTAGTATCAGAAACTTAGATCCTTGAATCTAAACCAGTCTCCCTGTGGTATCTTTTATGAGTCACCTTTAGAGAGGGTTAATCATAGTGGACATTCCCTTAATTAGGTCAACCACATGGACAAAACCTCAAGCGGTAATAGCCATTTTCATCATGGTAGCAGCAACCGCTATATAAATGTCCTTGTGGAGGAAATCTTCACAGGTGTGGTCTCTTGTTGGGCTATCAGATCTCCCTAGTAGATCTTGATTGATTAAATTCTTGGACTGTGTCAAAACCTTGATGTGCCTGGATTGGAGTTTGCCCTCTTGAGATCATAAAAGTTGCAGAGTCAAACCATTACTAAAAACCCTAGCGAGGCCAATTTTTCATTTTCTAGGAATATGTGTGTTATTGAAAAAAAATTTGGAACATACACAAATAGCATTTCTAGGGATTAGCACAATAAGTCACTATTGCTTGTTCATGCGCAAGGTTGCTTTTTCCCTTGTTCATTATTTTCAAACAATTGCTTGCTTTCCTTTCTTCTTGTTTTGTATGTTTGACATCTACTTGGATTACTTGAGATGAACTATTACACGAATCTTCAAAAATTGGATAGAAAAATTTGCAAACAATCTGATACTGAAACACTAAAAATTTGCAAAATCTGAGCAAAAATCATTTTATGGTGTGAGAACTGAATACTCTGTCAGAGAATAGCCAATGTTGTGCCTTGAAATCTATGTATGTGCCTCGAAAACTATGCAAAACTATTAAACTGTGATATTTTATTGTGTGAGATTTCAACTTTCTGAGCATTCTTTCGCACGAGATAACACATTCTCACGCGTAGCCTGGTACTTTCTCACACGGGGCAGCATTCTCTCATGTGAGCCTGTCTTGAAATTCAAAAAATAGCAAGCTAATTCCTGTCAATTGGTCAACTTTCTGTCAGATCTAATTTTTGTCTGGGGTCCATATACCTATTTTCCTATTGCACACTGCCTGAAAACTAGATGTCTAGAGTTGAGAAACAAATCCTAGAATCTGTCAAATAAATCATTGTGTCAGAAACAAAGCAGAGCCTATAAAAAATCCATTCATTTTCCTAAAGTGGTCTCTTGAGTCTGATCTAGCCTTCTACTTTATCAATTTGAGTCTTTTTCATCTTGTGTCAAAACCTTGTCAAAATTATCTTCAAATTCAATATTTTTACTAAACGGCTAAGTGTTGTGAGCTCGTGCCTGCCATTTGTTGGGCATCTACCCACACTATTGTGGCATAGTATCCTTCATTTATGTCTGATATAATCTTTAATCACTTCAATCTTGACAAGTTTGCATCATTCGATCTTCTTGAATCAGATCTTTCTTCAGTTGTTTTCATCTTTCTTTTTTATTTCACCCAAGGTTAATGGTGGAAACTAGAGCCTCCTCACACAAGAAATCTAGAGAAGCATCTCATACCATACCTTTGACTACTCATGTGGGTCCAACTCTTTAACAACTCTATAATTCAGGTCTTTACGAAGATGACAGTCTTGGCAATTTTTGATTGAAAACTGATTACATACCCCCTCCATCAACTCACGGAGGTAATCAACAATCTCTACATCAATATATCCCAGGGAGTCCTAAAACTCCTAAAATGTCTCACGGAGGGACACATCATGAGTCCCAAGGACCTCACTCTCAACATGGTATGGATCAAGAGCCCACACCCTCTGAAATTGCTCGATATCAAAATGATGATGATTTCAAGATAATGATGAGGCATTTCTTGAAGGAAGATAGAGAAGCATACTTTCTAGAGTTATCTCATCAAGGAGTTAAAATTCCTCCAAACTTTAATGTTGAAAATATCATTATGCATGAGGAAGAAACCCCTATCACCACTATGATGAAACAGATGCATGCCATGCAAGTCAAACTCAACAAAATTGAAAAAGAAAAGGAACCTAAGGAGTTATCCATGGAAGCTCTATGCCCTTTTCCATTCAATAAAGACTTGTACATGCCACCATTCCCTAAAAGAGTGGAAATGCCTAAGTACAATAAGTATGATGGAAACTCTGATCCTCAAGATCATGTCAAAGAATTATGTACTCAATCTATGGAATTTATGCTTGAACCAACTTACTTAATGCATCTCTTCCCTCGATCTTTGAGAGGAGCAGCCATTCATTGGTTCTCTAGAATGCCTCTGACTATCAAAAGTTTTGAGGAGTTAATCAAACTATTCTATCAACAATACTCCTACAATATCCAACATCTGGTCACCATGATCGACATCTGTAATCTGAAATAATATCTAGGAGAACCATTCTTGACATTTCTCAAGAGATGGAGGAAGAAATTTTCTCTATATGCTAGACCCATTCCAGAAACTGAGAAGCTAGAAATCTTCATCAATAATCTTGTTCCAGAAATCAACTACCCTTTACAAATGCAAAATCATACATCCTTTGATAAGATGGTAGATAATGCGATCAAAATTGAGAAAGTACTTGTGAAAAAAGGAGGCATCACACTTCAAAAAGATAAGTATGAATCTGGATCTAGTTCCAAGGACAAGAACAAAAACTAGAATAAGAATAAAGGCATCGTCACTGATGGCATTGTTGATAATATTCATGCCCCATCTAAGGCACCCACTTTCAATATCACTATTGGCACCCAAGCCATCAAAGCTTCCAAAGCTAAAACAATAGAGCCCAACAAGAATTCATATGATTATAGACCTTGGGCTACAGATCCTAATCGCAAATTCACTCCTCTTGGAGAATCCTTGGAATCTGCCATGAAAACTCTATTGGCTAACAAAATCATCTACTTACCTGAGATAAAATTCTTTGATCCTGAACCTAAACCGAAATGGTGGAGAGAGAATGATTTTTGTGAATTCCATCGCAATAAGGGTCATAAGACTAATAACTGCATTTTCTTGAAGCACATCATACAAGACAAAATTGATAATGGATAAATCATGATTGAAAATCATATGAGCAATAATGATCATAAAAAATTCACAGAACCATTTCTGAAACATGGTAAAGAAGATTCTTCTTCTCAGCCTAATATGGGTGCTAAATTCAATTATGCCTACTCTGGATGCTGTTATCAATATGGTTGAACCATGTCTATCTGAGTGTTGCAATGTCATCACAATTATAAGAAAAGATAGAGAAAACCCATCATCTAATGCAGTTACTCAATCACAAGCTCAGGCGCATCTGCAAGGACAACTACCAGATTCATCCAATGTCCCTAAGGTGCCTTTCAATCTTTCATCTACTTCTAAACAGAAGGCTACATCTAAATCTTCAAATCCTAAAGACATGAGGCCTACTTCATACAGTATTGTCTAACAACTCTAGCATACAAATGCAAAGATCTCCATTTTTGAGTTGCTTCAGATATCTCCAGCTCATAGAGCCATTCTAGACAAAGCTCCACTCGGATCTAATGTTCCTGATAACCTTGATTTAGATAGATTCCAGGCTATGGTTGGTCATCTTACATCTCCATAATATATTTCCTTTTCAGAGGAAGATGATAACTCCTTGAGTCATCCACATAACCAGCCCTTGCATATTGAAGTCTTGATCCAAAACCATCATGTCAAATGTGTGTTGATAGATGGGGGCACTGGTCTAATCATTTTTTCTTTTAGCTTGATTACACAATTGGGATTTTCAGAAATGACCATTGATCCTAGAAAGAAGATAACTATCAAAGCATATGATGAGCAAGAAAGATCTTCCAAGGGAATAATTGTCTTACCTATCAGAGAAAGTCCAGTCATCAGAGATACTATATGTCAAGTTCTTGATCTACCTTTGGCTTACAATATCCTTCTAGGGAGACCCTAGATACATGAAATGAAATCTATTCCTTCTACATACCATCAGTGTTTGAAATTTCCTTATGAAGGAGTAGAAGTGACAATTCCAGCGGATCTATATACAACCTGCAATGCATTGAAGGAAAGTGTTGATAAACTTGTTCCTAATAATAGAGAATCTTCCACTAAGTAGGTAGACGTTGCTTCAACATCTAAGATGGAAGACATTGCTAAAGAGGTTAAAATCAAAGAAAATGGTATGGGAGAATAGACTATAGATCCAGTCTTATCTTTGACATCTCTCCCTATCTCGCCTAAGTCCTATGGACAAACTCTAAAGTAGTCTAAAAAGGAGTCTAAAGAACCTCTTGAGGCATATAAAGGAAATTTTGTTGCAGAACAAGTGTCCAAACAAGAGTTTGAAGAAGATGAAGTTGTTCTTGCATGGCTATACAAAGATGAACCTGAATCTCAAATTGTTCAAACATGTGACTCTAAAACAACAAATATCCCTTGTAAGTCATATGGCCCAAGGGGAAAATTGATCACAAAAATGGGATATAAAGGAAAAGGACCTCTAGGACTACAAGGTAAAGGTCTTCTATCACCTCTTGACCATCATGGATGAGAAAACAAGAATACAACAGGTCTAGGATATAAGAAGAAGCCTTTCTATCTTAGCCAGAACTCCCCACATGTCTTAGAACAAATTGAGCCATCCACAACCAATCGACTAAAGGAAGAAACAACTGAACAATCTGACAGTGATGATTCAGACACTATTGATGAGCTCATTCCTTATGAGCATTTGCCTAAAGAAATCAAAGACCTCCTTGAAGCTGAAGATGATCCAGTAAAAAGAATCAATGTAGTAGAAACACAAGAACCTACTATAGCACAAGAGATAGTTGCACCACAAGAACTAGCTAATCTTGAAGATAATCAAAAAGACAAAGAGGAAGGTGGTAGTTATTTTGAGACAGATTCCCATGAGTATGAATTCAAATCAGAATCTGAGGGTAACCCTTCTTGGGGTATTCATCCTGACTTTACTCATGTTCTTAAATTTCCTAGAGGCATAGATGAAGAATCTAATGACTATGAATGGGGAGCCATTCCAGAGGAAGATGAGCTTACTACAGAAAAACATGTTGATGTTATTCACCAATATGCATCTAAACCCAACGTAAGTCTAGAGTGAAATGATGAACTTCATGAGTCTGATCCACCAATGGCTGAAGTGGACTCCCATAATGACATTGAGCCTATTCACGAATTGAATGTCTTAAGTTGTAATATCACCTTTCAACTCGAGCATCGGGTTAGGACCAATGATGACAGATCCATATTTGTAAACACTCTTTCCCAATATTTTATCGCTTTGACTATCCAACATCCTGAACTTCTTGACCAAACCTCTACAAATCTAAGCCAAGGTATTTATACCTTTCCTAATGACTATGCCCTTGCTTACTACCTCAATGCAGTTGAGCCTATGATGACTTCCATCAATGAGCCGAGCATTACCATGACGGAGTCGAACATCAAGTATCTTAGTCAAAAGAATACAAGTAAAAATAAAAAGAAAAGGAGTTATGAGGGTGAAAACCACTTTGTGGCAGTCTTAGAACCTACAAAAGTAAAAATAAAAGCCATATCCAAAGGTGAAAACCTCTCCGAGGCACCTAAGGATGAGATATTTGATGTCCTTCTGAGTCATTTATAGGATAGATCTCCAGTTCTAATTGAACCCACTCAATCTATCAACTTGGGAATAGTAGAAGAACCACATTTGATCCATGTAGCACAATCCTTATCAGAAGAAGAAAAGAAAAAATTTACAACATTCTTAACAGAAAAGAAGATCAATTTTGCATGGAAATACTCAGATATGTCAGGATTGGATCCTGATCTTATAATGCATCACTTATCTATAGCTCCAAACGTCAAACCTGTTAAGCAAAAATTGAGAAAGATGCATCCACATGTTGCACTCTTGGTAAAAGATGAATTAGAGAAGCTACTAAAAGCTAGATTCATCCATGTTATTGACTATGTTGAATGGATCTCTAATATTGTACCTATTTCAAAACCAGACAAATCAATCAAAGTGTGCACAAATTTTAGAGATGTAAACAAAGCATGCCCTAAGGATGATTTTCCACTACCTAATATTGATATGATAGTGGACATGATTGTGGGCTTTGAGATGTATTCTTTGATGGATGGTTTTTTTGGATATAATCAAATCAAAATTGCTCCAGAGGATCAAGAGAAAACTGCTTTTACATGTGCATGGGGTACCTTTTGTTGGAATGTCATGCCATTTGGGCTTAAAAATGCTGGTGCTACATATTAGAGATCTATGACATCTATTTTTCATGACATGATGCATCGAACTATGGAGGATTATGTTGATGATACTTTGGCAAAATCTATGATAAGATCTGAACACCTAAATGATTTGAGCAAAATACTAGATTGAATGGAAAATTTTAGTCTCAAACTGAACCCTAAGAAGTGTGTTTTTGGTGTCACTTTTGGAAATCTCTTAGGCTACATTGTTTTAAAAAAAGGCATTGAAGTTGATCGAGCTAAAGTAAAAGCTATCATGGAGATGCAACCTCCCAAGAATATCAGTCAAATGAGAACATTACAAGGGAGAGTACAATCTATCAGATGCTACATATCTCAACTAGTAGACATATCACAGCCTTTCACAAAGACATTACATAAAGGTGTGACCTTTGCATGGAATGAGGAATGTGAAAAGAACTTTAACCATATCAAGAAATATCTATCAAATCCTCCTATCTTGATGCCTCCTATTCAAGGAAATCCATTGATCTTATATGTCTCTACAACAGGTACATCACTGGGGGCATTACTAGCACAACATGATGAGAATAAAAAGGAACGAGCTATATACTATATCAGTAGAACATTGGTAGCATATGAGAAGAACTATTCAATGATTGAAAAAGCTTGTCTAACTATGATCTTTGCATCACAAAAATTGAGACATTGTATGTTAGCTCATACCACGCATTTGGTAGCTAAGATTGATCCACTCAAGTACCTACTAAGCAAAGCTACCCTCACAGGTAGATTAGCCAAATGGGTCATGCTCTTAAGTGAATTTGACATTGAATATGTTGAAATAAAAGCTATAAAAGGATAGGTAATTTTTGATCAATTGGATGATGCACCTTTGTTTGATGACACTCCAATGCAAATGGAATTCTCAGATTCCTCTATCATGAATCTTTCTTCTAGAGAATGGAAATTGTTCTTTGATGGCTCCTATACATAGAATGGATCTGGAGCAGGCATATTATTTATCACTCCTCAAGGGTACTCAATACCTAAAGTATTCAGATTAAAGTTCCCTAGCACAAATAATATTGTTGAATATGAAGCCCTTCTTAATGGTATGAAACTAGCAATTGAGTGGAGAGTGGCTGAGTTACACATTTAGGGGGACTCCCAACTTGTTATCCATCAAGTTAATGATGTGTACCAAATGAAAGATGAAAATCTCATTCCATACAAGAGAATGGTAGATGATCTAAAGAAATACTTCATATCTATCACCTTTGAGCAAATACCTAGAATAGAGAATAAGGTTGCCGATGCAATGGCAATGCTATCTACTTTATTACAGCAGCCTGAACATGAGCTACGCTATGAGTTCCTGGTGGAAGCACTATCTTATCCTACATATGATTCACCCAAAACCCACATGATCTGCACTATTGTTGGTCATGATTCATCTCGATACAAAAACTTCTTCTCCTATCTCCAAGACCAAATCATTCCCGATACCTTCAATCACCATGAGAAATGATACCTTATCCAAAATGCGTCCCGATATGTCATCATTGGTCATGATCTGTACAAATGAGGTCTAGCTAGTATGCTACTTAGATGTTTAGAATGGGAAGAGTCTCAACGTGCATTAGAGGAAGTCCATGACAGTATTTGTGGCTCACACTCTAATGGTTTAACACTAGCTCAAAAAATTATTAGGGTTGGGTACTATTGGCCTGAAATGGAAAAAGAGGCTATCAAGTTTGCTAAGAATTGTCAAAAGTTCTAAGTACATGGTAACTTAATTCATGCACTAGGGAGAGATCTAATTCCCTTCACTACAAAATGGCCTTTTCACCAATGGGCATTTGATCTTATAGGAGCCATACATCCTTATTCTTCTAATGGACATACCCATATAATCACAGCTATAGATTATTTTACAAAATGGATAGAAGCAGTTCCTTTGACTCAAGCAACTGGAAAACAAATTTCAATGTTCATCTTGAACTACATCATATGTCGGTATGGTATTCCACATTCTATAGTCATAGACAATGGTGGACAATTCAAGAACAAAGACCTAGATGATCTATGTGCAAAATTCAAGATTACACAACATTGGTCATCTATCTACTATCCTCAAGGGAATGGACAAGCAGAGGCTTCAAACAAGAATCTATTGAAAATCTTGCACCAAACAGTTAATAAAACGGGAAGAGACTGGTATCTCATGATCAATCCAGCTCTCTAGGCCTACAGAACAAGTATCAGAATGCCCACTATGACTACACCTTTCACTTTAGTTTATGGGTCTGAAGCGGTACTGCCTATTGAGGTTGAAATCCCATCACTAAGAATCAAAATACATGGTCTAGTAATTTATGATGACTACAGAGTGTCTAGGTTGCAAGAACTTGAACTACTAGATGAGCGCATACAAGTAGTGTATGATCATCTCAGAGTATATCAGAAAAGAATGTCTAGAGGCTACAACAAGAAAGTCAGACATAGAGAATTTCAGGTTGGCAATCTAGTCTTGAGAGAGAATCCTAAAAATAAATCACATAGAGAGCGCAAGGGGAAGTTTGAACCCAACTGGCTGGGTCCCTTTGTTATCACTACTACTTTGGGCTCTGGTGCCTATCAACTCTCAACAACTGAAGGAAAACAGCTCTGAGAACCAATCAACGTTCTCCATCTGAAGAAATTCTATGCCTAAGGCATTCAGTCTATGGTAAAATGTCCTACTGAAAAAGTCCTGAAAAAATGAACATCTTGGTGAAAACCTAGCAATGGGTGCCTTGATGATTCACAAAAAAATGAAAAAATATCAAAATTACAAAAAATTGAAAAAATGAAAAATACAAAAAAAAATGAGAAAAAGAAGAAAAAGTGCCTTGGTGAAAACCTGGAAATAGGCGCCCTGGTAGCAAAAATAGAATCTCTACCAAGATGGTGAAAACCCAGCAAATGGGTGCCACTTGTTCAAAATGCTCCATCTATCAGTGCAATCTTGGTCTTTCCCAGCTTTCAGTCTTTCTTTAGTTTGTACATATCTCCCAGTTTGTTTTTGCATTCATGTTTTCAATAAGTCGGTATGTACACCAATCAGCAAAAGCGTTTGTATCCTATCAATGCCTAACACTTGGGGGCAATCAAAGTCATATCCTATGGTCTCTAGTACATATTTAGATGAGTCATATCCAGTCAGAGTCCTTTGAAGCTTCATCTGAGTCAGTCAATCTGTCTCCTCTCCAAAAAGGATTTTGCATCTACAACAACGCAATCAAACACAAATTGAAAACAATCTATGCTTCTTACATACTTTTATCTCCTTGTATGCTTACTGATTCACATTGAGATTTTTGCATATTGTGTCCTTTTGAGCTCTTTGATGATGTCCTTTACAGGATTTAGAGAGTGATGACTGGGGGCATAATCTTTTCTTTATTTTCTGCTTGTATTTGAAAATCTAACAACTTTGGAAATTCTGGATTGAAATGGTGTCCGTCTGTAAGATCCTCTATCTCGAATTGGATGGCCATGAGTACCTCAACCATTGATACCCAGAAAATTCAAGGAAGTTTGATCTAACTATTGTCTTTTTGAGAAATTTCTTACTCCTACTATGAAACATGATCTTACCTAAGGATGTGAACGATAAAGGCTCACTACAGGTAATTCACACTGGATTTAGAATGATCTCTTGACTGCTTGATGTGTTTGTTCTGTAAGGTGTATTCTGGTCATCATGACGTTTATGTTTTGTTGCTTATACAAATTTCTATATTAAAATGGACATGATATTCAGGTCATCCTGGCTTTTGTGCCTTGGTGCTTATATCTAATCCGACATTCTGAAAACAAAATCAATATTCATATATCCATGGTTGTCTAACCAATTGGCATTGTATTGATTCTTGCACATACAAATCAATATTCATATATTCATAGTTTCCTAACTAGTGGATGTTGTATTGATTTATCCGGTTACCTAAAAAGTTCAATGATGACAACAAATCGACACATGATCAGTGACTAGGTCCTAGGTCCTAGGTTTGCATTTCATTTTGCATGATTGCATGATCTCACAAATTGTTGAACACGCTTGAATGTTTAAACAATTCTTCAAAACTATGCTAAACATGACACAAGGACTGAGCATTGTATGAAGGTTCCTCTAACAAAACAGCAAGTAGAATCCTTTTTCAGGATCAAAATCAAAATTTGAGATCATTCATATTATTAACTACTTGCATAATTGACCTTCAATCATCACAAAAATCTAGAATTCAACTTAATTGATTATCTTACATCAAACTATCAAAATTTCAACTTGGTCAACTATGGTCAACTCATGGTTTAACCTAGTCAAACTTGGTCTCCAAGACCTCCAAATGATGTAGAATGCATTCTCAGATGTGTATAACCACTTCTCAAATCAATTAACATGCTTCTAAACCACTCAACTCTAACTTTTCTTGTCAAATTTCAATTTTAATCCTGAAGGGGGCATGGTATCACACATCATTCAAAGTTTGTAAATCTAAGTCTGTAAATCAAATCTTTCCTCAGTGATCAAGACAACAACCACGTCTACTTATTGATTCATGTAAAGTCCTTGTCATTTGGGGTAAACTCTATCATCTCTTGGGGCATATTAGATTCATTGAGATCCATATAAATCGGGTATCCTAAATCTATCTTGTAAATTGTATTAGCTTTTCATAACCATCGATTCATTAGTGTTATTTCCTTGGTTCTTCGTAACTGATGGGTTCAGGATGTGATACCAATATGATTCTCTTGGGACATTCAGGTCTAGAATCGGTCACTCACTTCTTCGCAATCATAAGGTTCAGAATCAGGTGTTTTGACACTTTTTCATATTTCGTAATCACCGGTTCATTATTGCTATAGTTAACATTATCTTTGGTCAGTCAAGACCTAAATCTTACATCTTCAAATCTTTCAATCAGTTTTTGTCTCAGAATCGGTTTATCTTTCAAATCAGTTTCATACTTCTTTATCATACACAGATTATTCTTTGAACCACTACGCTTTGCACAGTGATTCAAACAGGGGCAAAATGTAATACCCCAAAAATGGGCTATAGGTTCATTGACCTCCTACATCTACAATTCGAATGAAATCGACATCAAAGTCCTAACCTAAGGCACATCTGCACATTATTGAATTCTAATTGATTTTATCGTAATTCTGCATCGAAGAATATTCCTAGCAATATTCTTATTTATCCTAATTATATTTGATTTAATAATTATTTGGTGATATTCTATTTATCCTAATGTTTGATTAATTGAATATTCTGAATATTTAATTAATTAGATTTAATACTACCACTTAATTATTTAATTAAATTAAATTCTATTTATTCCTAAATTGTATTATTTAATTTTGACAATAAAACTAATATCTCATGACTAATTGATTAAATTCTTATTTAATTAATTAATGTCAATTGTCAATATTTAATAATATAGTTTTAGAATAAAGTTTGATTTAATAATTGATTGACCCATAAATCAATTGTTTTAATTCAAAAATTAGTTAAGTTGAGAATAAATCACTTTATTTTTTAAATTAATTTATAAATAAATCATGCACAATCAGAAAAGCAGGCAACTAGAAATGAACAATCAATTTTAAAATTGAAACTCAACATCTGATGATGAGTTGAAATTTGATCTAAACTCTATTTTGAGTAAAACTCTACTTTTGCATGATTTTTGTGAGTTAATTATCTCTAATTTCCTGATAACTCAAAAATCAACCTGAGTTTATCAAGAGTGATTTATGGCTTTTCTCCTGCATCCTCAAAGCCCTGGATTTCTATAAAATCAAGGCTCGGCTCTTCATAATTATCAACACTCAAATTTGCACAATTACTCTGGCAAATTGGCGATTGAAGGATTAAGCATTTGCGACAAGCGATTTGTGAGATCTTTCATAGTTGATCATAATCTTTCATAGTTTTTGCATAGTTTCATATCTTAGATTAAATCTACATTCAATTTCATTCATATAGCTTAAATTCATACAGATTTCATATTATTGCATAGAAAATACAAAAATGTAGAATAAGCTGCATTCATACAGTCTTTCATCTTTTAGCATTAAATCCTTCGTTTAGGTGTTGCATTGTCACTGATTTCGATTCTAATCTGAGAACATCATACTCTCACCTACTAGAAGGCGGTAAATCATCTGGTTAGCATAGTTTCAATTACTTGCAGATTTTGGTTTTTGCTAACCTCTAATGTTTTATTGAAGTGTTGTGTCTACAGGTAGGTGCAAAATTCACACACACACTATTTTGATTAATATTGATGAGGAAGATACACTTGATGATCCTATTGATACTAAAAATTATTTACATGATAGTGATAATGATAAATATGAAACTATTGATATTGATCATGATTTTCCCAACATGCTTTCAAAATAGTTGTCAATTACTCCTAGTCTTGGACATAGTGACCCTCAAAATGGTCCTTTTTTGGAACAGGCTATTGTTCCTATTGTGTTGGATGTTGATCCTCTTGTGAGTTTCCCACCTTCCCTACATGATATAGACCAATATGAGGAGGAAAGGTGATGAACTTGATTAGCCTCTCTAGCATGGTAGTCTTTGTGTGCTTGTTTGTTGTGTTGTGCTTCCCCTATGTTGTATTTGCTATACGTTTGTTTAGATTTCTTTAAATGACCCTTGTTACTCCATTGGCATAAGGTGATAAAGGAATTGCAAATTTTGTATCATTATTCCATTTGTATCTTGATTCTTATATATGTTTTTAAATGTGTTGTGCATTTGATATTATTTGTAAATATACCTTTGTGTAGTTCACTTGGGATTTGCAACATGGTATCACCGGATCTTTTTGGGTCTCTATAATACTAGCCCAAAAAGACACTTCTTTATAACTCTTATGTGTTTTTCCTCCATTGTTTTGTAGTTCTAATCTGGGGAATGGTGACATTTCATTTGACATAATATTTCATATATTATCTTATGATCATATTGGCTCTAGAGTTAGTAGATCTATTTTGTCCTTCTCTTTATGTTATGTGCCTATTTTCCTTGATTTTTCTTCTCTTGGGGGCATTTCATAGTGGAAACGTATCTAGTGGATGCATGTACACTCTGTCAAAGTCATTTCTCTCATTAAGGTGCTTGCAATAGCTTTAACATGGGGGAATACACTCTACTCACTTTTTACACACACTCACTTTTACAGACAACTTTTCTTTATTGATCCCCTTTATGGATTACTACATGATTCTAAAGACTAGATTCTCTTTTAATCATGGATTGCAAAAAATCCAGAAGTTTGATTCCTTGGCAGTTTCTCTCTTTGATCCCTTAAGGATGTACGCATCCTTAGGTTTGGATTGCCTCTTTTTTAGTTTTTCTCTTTTAGAAAAGAATTTTCCTGAGGGTGAATCCTTAATGGGTTGACTAGAATGCACATACACTTGCTAGACCGTTCAACGCCATCTTTTGCAACTGCTCTATCTCTTTGTGTGGTTCACAGTAGGATGTACATTTCTTACTAGGCAAGTTAATCACACTTCTTTCTTTTTTATTTATGTTAGTGATATCTCTCTTGTTATGATTTTGGAGTTAACAAGGACTCAATTTCTCTAGGGGCTTGATGGATTCTTTGTCTCCTTCATCATGATGAGATCATCTTATGCCTTTTTCTTTACTTTACCAAGAGTTTGTGTTGAGCCCATACTCTTTTTAAAGTGGGGGCTAAATGTATCATCTTAAAATGGAAGTACCCATGTTAGGATATGTTTATCCCTCCTTATTGGATGCTTTGGACTCAATACAAATGCATCATATAGATCCATGGATGTGCATATTCTTTTGTGCCAGTTTAGGCTTTGTATTGTCCCTTTCCCTACCTCTTTTTCCCACTTTTCGAGACCCGAAGGAAATTATTGAAGGCCTTTCCCTTTAGGTCTAGGATGAATTTTGGTCTTGACCTTCTGGTTCACCCTCTTCAGGATCCTAGGCCCTTTCAAAATTTCAAATTTATTCCCACCTTATGGTCGGCCCTTTTCAATTTCAAAGATGAGATAGGTATAAATAGAGGCCTTCCTTGTTTATTTGATACATACACAAGTGCTTACATTCAATCACACATGTATACAATCCTTTGTATTGCATTCAAGAGCATTCTACAAGCATTCATAAGCATTTTTGGAGCATTCAAGGAGATCATTTTGCAACACTCCAAGACTTAAATCATAGGAGACATCTTGCATTCTAGGAGCTTTCAAGGAGATTTTAAGGAGATCATTGGAGGAATTTTCATCCTTCTTTCAAGTTCTTGCATCCACCCTTCAAGATCTAACTTCCTTCCCTGATGATAGTGGAGTTGGAAATCAAGGAAGGGCTTCTTCATTCTTCATTCTTGCATACCTGATTTGAGTACATGAGCATTTATACATCTATTGATCTATTGACTTAGTGAGGTGGATCTATTGCATTTTATTGATACATCCTACTCTTCTACAAGATTCAATTACATTGGAGCACTTCTTCATCCTCGTGGAATATAGATGTAAATCCTCCTCAAGGGTTTCTACAAAATTAAGGGAAATTCATACATTTTATTTATTGTTTAAATACATACTTTCATATTTATATTTAAGGTTGATTCCTCAACCGGGTCTTGACCGAGGCAAGCCCCTCAAAAACCAAACAAAACCATTTTTCTTATAGGACTAGGTTTTTAGGAGTTTCAGATCTACTTTTAGGGAATTCTAGAATAGGACACAGTTGTAGATTTGGAGATAGAGAGTTTAGTAGAGAAGTTCTAGGTCGACCCCAAGTCAACATAGACCTAAAAAATTAGCCTAGTTTTGGAGTAGAAGGATTTTTTGGTTTTGTTCATCGCACAGTTTCAGGTCTAAATCCAGTCCTCTCCACTATTTTGAGCAGTTCTGAGTGTAGAAATATAGGTCTGAATGGGACTTTACTTCTAAAAGTGATTTTGAAATTTACATTATTTACTTTGTGTATTTACCTTTCAGATCTATCATATTTTATTAGATTTCTCATATTTCCTTCTTTCCTAGTTAATTTCTAAACCCTAGGCTTAAAGGAACTTGTATATTCTTTCCTAGCTCTTGGATCTTTATTTGCATTGGCGCTCCTACATCACTTCAGTAGTGCTAATCTACTTGGATCTGAAACCTTGGGGGATTTCCTTAGAATATATATTCCTTTGTGGCCCTTTCGAGGTATAGTTGGCCATGGAAAAGTGGGGTGTGGTACACTTCTTATCCTCATCTCACTTTTCCCCCTATATAGTCACGACTAAAAGTTTTAGTCACCTACTCATTTATTTTCCAAATTCTACTAGTGCAAAGTTTTTAAAGTGGCAAATGCATTTTTTAACCCTTTCCATGCATTTTACCCAAAATACAATTTTGAATCTAATAGTTATAGTATACTAGATGAGAAAATTGCTCATTGTAGAAAGTGTGACGAGGGTGTGAGCTACACATACTTGCTCCATCTTAAAATAACTATTATTGATGATAATAAACAAACAATCTACTATTCTTCTGAAAAGAATATTGTTCTACAATTGTTGCCTAGCTTGAAAAACATTACTTACAAGAAGTACATTAATGACAAATTGGCTATACTATTCATGTTGCGAAATGTTACTATCAAAGGAAAGTTTAGTTTGAATCAAAATAACATGATCACATGTGTCGTAGCAATTTATGAATTAAAAAATGTGCTAAGGAAAAGGTAAATATATTGTTGCTACAAATAGTACTTGTATTTTTCAACTTTTTTTTCATTGACTTCTCCTATATAGAACTAATTTTTCTACAATAACTACAATCCTAAATTTGCAAGTTCTAGATTTTTAGAAAAAGGACAATAAATTATTGCACTTGGATCTTATTTAAAGACTATGTTGTTAATGAGATCGATGGCAAAGACTTTTATAGTAAAAAACTATGTTTGAAATGCAACTAATGCACATATATATTGACTTCTTTTTCTAATACATAGTTGCATTCTTACTTTTTAGTTAAATTACACTCAATGTCAAACATTGTTGGTTGAATTCCATTAACATTAACATACTATGTGGATTTATTTGCCTTATGACATACTGTATATATTGGAATTGTAGATGCTTAAAATCATCCCATAACGTTATAATTATTTAATTATTCTAGTTTACCAAAAAAAATAGTGCCCCGCCCACCTACTATTCAATATAGAAAAAAGGGCAACCTATAGTTTCTTTAATTAAATTTGGCTCATTATTCTATAGTATTTAAATTTAAATTTAAATACCCCTCCTACAAGTGTATTAAATTTTATTTAATACCCTTTCCCCACATAAACCCTTGATTAAATAAATTTTAATTTATTTAAATCCCTTCACATTCTATTATTCTTCTAAACCATGATTAGTTTAATTTTTAATTAAATTAATCCTAAATCTAAACTTAGATCCTTCCCTACACACATCACTCTCAACAAGTAGACCTACTTCTTAATTAACTAAGGTTAATTAAGCTAATTTTTGAATTCCTACACCTATTAGCCTTAATTATTTTCTCACACTTGTGTGAGCAAATTTCTAAAAATTACCTTTTCAAAAAAAGTCTAAAAAAGCCCCAATAAGGTTTCTTACAACCTTAATGACACCTCTTACACACTGTAAAAACATGAAAATAGACTTTTTCTCTTACACCTTCTTACACATGTGTACTTGGAGTACACATTGACCCATCACATCTCAAGTTTCTCACACGTGTGAGAAAACTTTGACTCTTGCATGGTTTATGTGTCCTTCATGTGGCACCTATGTGGATGACACATGTGATCCACCTCACTCCAACCCTCCAAAATCCTATAAATAGGAGCCTTTCCAAGAGTAATTCATCCATCATTTTGCATTAGAGTTATCATGCTAGTATAATTGTAGAGTTTTCTTGCATTTAATATTTATCTAACATGTTTGATAGTTGCTTGCATTAATGGTAGAATAGTTACATGCTAGATCATATTTACTTTTCTCATCCATATTGAATGCTTGAGGCTAGTTCTTCATAACTAGTCCTTGAGCTCATTCAATGTCATCTTCATGGTAGTTTGTACTTTTATCTTGTATTCATCATTTTAAAATCATAGTGGGATTTATATACTATGTTGGGAGAGTACATCCACATATATCTCTAAGAGCTAAAATCAAGCAAATCTTGGGTGCATTTGTTTATTACTCATCAAAGGTTGTAGAAAAGTTTCTTAGTTTGGTTCTTGGAAGTTTACTAAATGTTAGATTTATATTTGAATAAAATGTTTATTGCTAATTTTTGAATGTTTTAGATTTATCCCAACATGAAAGATTTCATCACATACATTTTGGCATGCCCGGTGGGACCCAAGTCCCTATCTAAAACTCATTTTCTTCTATTTTCTCTCTGCTCTTGGAAACTGTCATGCATTGGTGTCTCCGGCCTGGAATTGTTGTCTGCGCAGATTGGCGTTTGTTCATGGGGACTGTCGTCTCTGCCTAGGATTAAATTTTTAACGTTTAAAAGTTTATTTTGGAAGATTTTAAATAAATAATTCTCAAGTTTATGTCAAAGCATTTGATCAACTACAACTTATTGAATATCTAATGAACTGAAGAAACTGTAATTAGAGATCACCGAGCTACTGAAATAAAATGTAAGATGATTAAATCAGTCAATATATTGTCATTGATGTCAACTAGTTTTGGCAGTACTTATCATGTTAGTTACAAACATCTAAACATTTGTTGAAGGAAGAAAAGATGAAGAACTGAGATATCTACATGAGGAAAAGATGGATATGACAAATGAGGATAAGGAAAACATTGGGTAACTTATTGATGAGTCTATGGCTTTATATTGTTGACTTGAGCATGTTACATTAATCTATTATGAAGAAGAGATTTGAAATTGAACAAGTCAATGTGTTCAGTAATTGAATATTTCTGTATACACCGAGCCAGTGCAGTGTATACCGAGTGATAGTATTAACTGAGCTAGTTAGCTAGTTATCATCGACACATTTCTATATCAACCGAGTATGGATGAAAATATTAAATGCTAAGAACAACCAACTGAATTTGATGAGTTGGAAATTGTTATGATTTTGAGGTTAAGGATAAAGTTTGTTATGAGATCCATGGCTGAAAAAATCCAGAGAAGATCTAAAGGATGAGATTGAAACATGTTAATGACACATCTGTCAAAGAAGGTTTAAGTGGAAAAATGGACGAAGGAGATTAAGAGGCAAAATCTAATGGTTTATATGAAGATGTTTTACTTGTCTATATAAGAGATATGAGTTTCATTATTGAAACATGCCAGAAAGAAGAAAACTATAGAGATTTCACGTGAAGACTTTATTCATGCATGCCTGATCAAACTGGTGATTGAAAGAACCGAGCTGCAGACATTACCAAGTGTCAAAGAACTATTTACCAAGTGAAAGTAAGTTGAGAAATATTGAGGAAGTGAAATTGATTAATGATCAGAGGATTTGTATGGGCTTAGCATAGATGTGAATATTTAAAATTGAGTTGTATTTGAATCAGATCAGTATTGTATCAGTTTAACCATTGATTCATAAAATCTCTTCGAGTGGACTTAATAGTCTTATGTTCTACCCTATGACATTCATTGAATGTAAAGTGTTATCTTGTTGACCCCATAGTGAATTCTAGTCAAAAGTTAACTATTAGTGATAAATTCTCTAACTAGATCACACTTAACAGTGTGCATTGTAACCTTTAACAGGGTTGGCTCTTCATCGAGCTCACTTCAGAAGAGTCAATTATTTTGAGTTACCGGTCCCAGGTGATTTTTCCCTTAGCAGGGTTTCCATGTTAAATCATTGTGTTATGTGTTATTTGTGATGATTTTTTTGCTATCATACTTTAGATATTGCATAGTTGATTTAGTTGGTAATCACAGTTGGATAATTACTGGTAATCAGTTTACTGGATAGACAGATTGATATTTTATGTTACCAAGTTGCATAATTTGTTAGAATTGTTTTGTAAGGTACATCTTTGTATTTGGGACTGTAGGATAACTGATCTAATTGAGTCACCCCCCCCCCCCCCCCTCTCTCTTAGTTATTCTAATAATTGGTATCAAAGCGTATTGGTTGCTTGGAAGAAAGTTTTAAGGACTTGAGCAGAAATATTACAAGATACATATAAGAGGGAAGTGTTGAAGTTGAACAAAGACAACTTTACCACATGGCAAAGCCAGATGAGACTTCACATATCTAGAATTGGAGAATCAGCTATACATTTACTTGACAATGGCTACTTACAACTGATTGTTGGACCTTTGACTCTTGATCAGTTGAGAGACCAACATGAACACAATATTACTATGATAGAGATTGTTGTTGCTCTATCTGATGTTGAATTTGAGGATGTCAAGGATTGCACTACGATGAGAGCAAGAGTTGAAAGCTTGAGAGGCAGATTTGATGACATGAAGATGAAGGAAGGAGAGAACATTACATAGTACTCAAACTGAATCAAAGAGGTATTCAATGCTATTCGAGGAGAAGGAGGTATTATTTTTGAAGATACAGTGGTAAGTGAGATAATGAGAACCTTGTTGCTTGTCTATGCAATCAAAATATCTTCTATTCATGAAATGAGGTCTGCACCTAATAGAACTCTTACTCTTGATAGTTTGATTGGAAAGTTAACAACTTTTGAGCTAAATAATTTTGACAATAGTGTTGTACCAAGTGTTGAGTCTGCTTTTATGTCATCTCTTAAGATTGGTAAATCTAGCAGTAAGCATAATATAAGGAATGAAAGTGATTGTAATGCTGATGATGAGCTTGAAGCACTTATGGCTTAGAGACTAAAGAAAGGTAAAGGAAGATATACGGGAAAGTTACCTTTAGCTTGTTTTAATTGTAAAGAGGTTGGCCATATTGCTACTAGATGTCCTAACATGAAAGAGGAAGATAAAGATAATGACTGATCTAGTGATGGTAAGTATGGCAGAGGGAATAATAAAGGAAACTAACACTACAACAGAGACAACCGAGATTACAAAGATGAAGGCAAAAAGGCATGTTACCTTGTTAGAGAAGATGACACCGACACCGACACTGATGATGATATTGAAGTAGTATTTGTTGCAATGAAATATGATTTAGAAGAGGAGGAAAGGTATGTAGAAACAACACTTATTTCTAAAGTTAGCAAGAATGATACTTGGATCATTGATAGTGGTTGTACACATCACATGACTGGTGATGAAGATAAGTTTGATCATCTTGAGCATTATAATGGAGGATCAGTGAAAATGGGAAATGATACACCTTGCATGGTTAAAGGAAAAGGGTCTATTCTATTAAATGATAAAATTAGATGTGATAATGCATACTAGGTAAAAGGACTTAATTACAATTTTTTGAGTGTAGCACAGCTGAATAACTCAGGTCACCGAGTTGCATTTGAAAGCAAGAAGGTAAAAATCTATGATGAAAATTGTAAGCTTGTCAGAACAGGAGGACAATCAAAAGGTAATTTATTTTATCTTGACAATGCTAAAACTTCTTATTTATTGGTGAAGAACGAAGATGCATGGTTATGGCATAAGAGGTTATGTCATGTAAATTTTGATAACATGATTAAGATCAGTAGAAAGAGAAAAGTTAGAGGATTTCCTAGTCTAACCAAACCTGATCATGTTATGTGCCATCAATGTCAAAAAGGAAAGATGATCAAATCTAGTTTTAAAAGTAAGGACTATTCATCTAAAGGAATTTTGGAGTTGGTTTACACTGACTTATGTGGTCCTATGAGAACTCAAAGCTACTATGGTGATAGATACTTTATTTTGTTTGTTGATGACTATACTAGACTGATGACAGTTATGTTCTTGGAAGAAAAATATGAGGCATTCAAACTATTTAAATGGTATAAGGCTAAAGTTGAAAAAGAAACTGAAAAATAATTGAAATGCTTAAGGTATGATAGAGGAGGTGAGTTTGTTTCTGATGAATTCACTAACTTCTATAATGAGCATGGAATCAAAAGGCAGGTTTCTGCACCTAGAACACCGTAGTAGAATAAAATTGTTGAAAGGAGGAACCGGTCTATTGTTGATTGTGCTAGAACATTAATGGTTGAGAAAAATATTGCATAGACATATTGGAGAGAGGTATTTATCATAGCAGTATACACCCTAAACCAAGTTCAACTAAAGAAAGACACAAACAAGACACCTTACAAGTTATGGTTTGGATACACACCAAGTGTAAATTATTTCAGAATCTTTGGTAGTAAGTGTTATATTCTGAAAGATAATAGGAATGGTAAATTTGACTCTAAAGGTGATGAAGGAATATTTTTGGGATATTCTACTAAGAGTAAAGCTTATAAATGTTTGAACAAGGTTACTAATAAGATGATAGAAAGTACTAATGTTAGAGTTGATGAGTTTGCTAAAAAGAATGATGAAGAAAGCATGAAGGAACTGAAAGACTATGGTAGGTTTAATTATGTTGAAGATCCAAATTATCTACTGAAGCCACAGGATGAGTCTATCAAGCATCAAGAAAATGCTACCAAGAATCAACAAATGCAAATCGAGAATCAAGAAGAAGTTACCGAGCAGGAAAATAAACTTGAACCGAATGATGAGAAGAGAAGAGATCAAGTGCTAGAAAGATTTGATAGAAGAAACCATCTAGAGAATAAAATCATTAGAGATAAGCAAGTCGGCATGCTAACCCAAAGTAATTTAAGACAAAACACATGCTTAGTTTGTGAGTTTGAACCTAAGAATATTAGGGATGCACTTGAAAATGAGGAATGGATCAATGCTATGAATGAGGAAATTGAACAAATTGAAAAGAATAAGACATGGACATTAGTGCCTAGACCGAAAGATAAAAATGTTATTGGTACTAAGTGGATATTCAAGAATAAGTTGAATGAAAATGGAGAGGTCACTAGGAATAAGGAAAGACTTGTTTGCAAGGGATATGCACAAGAAGAAGGTATTGATTATGGTGAAACCTTTGCACCTGTTGCTAGACTTGAAGGAGTCTACATATTACTTGCATATGTTGCACATAAGAGATTCAAAGTATATCAAATGGGTGTGAAATCAGCTTTTCTGAATGGAATTCTTGAGGAGGAGGTCTACATAGAACAACTAGAAGGGTTTGTTGATCAGAATCAGAAGAACATGGTATGTAGACTGCACAAAGCTTTGTATGGATTGAAGCAAGCACCAAGGGCATGGTATGAAAGACTACATACTTATCTTATAAGTATTGGCTTTGTAAGAACTAGTGAAAATAGTAATTTGTACATGAAAGGAAAATCTGATGAAAATATTTTGATTGCTGAGATATTTGTTGATGATATAATCTTTGGAGGACAAGATCTAATTTGCAAATCTTTTGATGATGACATGGGAAAGGAATTTGAGATGTCTATGTTAGGAGAGATTAAATTATTTCTAGGTTTGTAGGTTATACAAAAGAAAGATGGGATTTTCATTACTCAATCAAAATATATTAAAGAAGTATTGAAAACTTTTGGCATGGAAGATGCTAAACTAGTAGGAACACCAATGGTAACTGGATGTAAATTGACAAAGGATGATGAATCTGGAGAATTGAATCAGACTCTATACCAATCTATGATTGGTAAACTGATGTATGTTGTACATAGTAAGCATGATATTACACATGTTGGGATTGTGGCTAGATTTTCTGCCAATCCTAAAGATTCACATATGGTTGTAGGGAAAATAATTTTGAGATACTTAAAGAAGATAGAAGACTATGTTTTATGGTACACATTTGAAGGAAAATTTGAACTTAGAGTTTACACCGATGCAGATTGGGCTGGAAACATAGATGACCGGAAGAGCACAACCAATGGAGCATTCTTTTTAGGGGAAAGGCTTGTGACTTGGATTATCCAGAAACAAGCATGCATTTCTTAGTCTACTATTAAAGCAAAGTATGTTGCTACTACTGCAAATTGTTCAAATATTGCTTAGATTAGACAAGTTTTTGAAGGAATGAATGAGGTAATCACTAATCCGGTGATTATATATTGTGATAACACTAGTGCTATAAATATTTCTAAGAATCCTATGATGCATTAAAAAGATAAAGCATATATCTATTAAGTATCACTAGTTGAGGGAAAAAGTTCAAGAGAAGCAGGTGAAACTAGAATTTGTAACATCTAAGGAACAACTTGCTGATATCTTTACTAAACCCTTACCGAAGGACACATTTGAATATTTGAGGACTAGACTTGGGGTCCGTCCCCTATCTACCAGTCACTAAGGTGATTAGGAGGTTGCATCAATGTATACTTATCAGAATATCATTCATGTTGATGCACATAGCTCACACTTTGGATTTTTTCTAAGGTTGTGAAAGATTGTAGAAGTTGGAACAGAAATTTGTTTATCTATATACTAAAGGGACTAGATATGAACCGAACATAGAATTACTTGGTTGTTGAAGAGTTGTTTGTATATTTTCTTTGCCATTATTGTCAAAGGGAGAGAAGATCAGAGAGAATGAATATGGAAAATCAATTAGTGAGAACACAAATAGGGAGAGATTGCAGAAAGGGAGAGACTGCAGAAAGGGAGAGACTTGAATATTTGTTACTGAGAACAAAGAGAATCTGAGAACTGAAAAGATCAAATCCATAGGGAGAGTCTTCTTGTAATGCTGTTATGTTTTGTAGTGATTAAACATATTAAATATCAAGCTAGGGAGAGCTTACCAAGCTACAACATTTACTTACATAGTTGTAGAATACACATTTGGTATGTGTATGGCATATTTTCATATTGCTTGTGTTGCCATCAATGCCAAAGGGAGAGATTGATGAACTACAACTGATTGAATATCTAATGAACTGAAGAAACATTGATTAGAGATCACTGAGCTATTGAAATAATATGTAAGATGATTAAATCAGTCAATATGTTGTCATTGATGTCAACTACTTTTGACAATACTTATCATGTTAGTTACAAACATCTGAACATTTGTTGAAGGAAGAAACGATGAAGAAATGAGATATCTACATGAGGAAAAGATGGATATGACAGATGAGTATAAGATAAACATTGGGTAACTTATTGATGAGTTTATGGATTTATATTGTTGACTTGAGCATGTTACATTAATCTATTATGAAGAAGAGATTTGAAATTGAACAAGTCAATGTGGTTGGTAATTGAAGATTTATGTATACACTGAGCCAGTGCAGTGAATACCGAGAGCCAGTGTAGTGTATACCAAGTGACAGTATTAATTGAACTAGTTCGCTAGTTATCACTGACGCATTTCTATATCAACCGAGTATGGATGAAAACATTAAATGCTAAGAATAGCCAACTAAATTTGATGAGCTGGAAATTGTTATGATTTCAAGGTTAAGAATAAAGTTTTTTATGAGATCCATGGCTGAAAAAAGAGATCTAAAGGATGATATTGAAACGTGTTAATGACACATCTACCGAGGAAGGTTTAAGCGACAAAATGGATGAAGGAGATTAAGAGGCAAAATCTAATGGCTTATATGAAATTTTTTTACTTGTCTATATAAGAGATATGAGTTTCATTATTAAAACATGTCGGAAAGAAGAAAACTGTGGAGATTTCACGTGAAGACTTTATTCATGCATGCCTAATCAAACTAGTTATTGAAAGAACCGAGTTGTAGACATTACCGAGTGGTAGAGAACTATTTACTGAGTGAAAGTAAGTTGAGAAATATTGAGGAAGTGAAATTGATTAATGGTCAGAAGATTTGTATGGGCTTAGCATAGATGTGAATATTTGCAATTGAGTTGTATTTGAATCAGATCAGTACTGTATCAATTTAACCATTGATTCATAAAATCTCTTAACTGAGTGGACTTAACAGTCTTATGTTCTACCCTATGACATTCATTGAATGTAAAGTGTTATCTTGTTGACCCCATAGTGAATGTTGGTCAAAAGTTAACTATTAATGATAAATCCTCTAACCAGGTCACACCTAATAGTGTGCATTGTAACCTTTAACAGACTTGGCTCTTCACCAAGCTCACTTCAGAAGAGTGAATTATTTTGGGTTACCGGTCCTAGGTGATTTTTCCCTTAGCAGTGTTTCCACATTAAATCACTATGTTATGTGTTATTTGTGATGATTTTTTTTCTATCATACTTTACATATTGCATAGTTGATTTAGTCGGTAATCACAATTGGATAATTACTGGTAATCGGTAAACTGGACAGATAGATTGATATTTTATGTTACCAAGCTGCATAATTTTTTAGAATTGTTTTGTAAGGTACATCATATTTGGGACTATAGGATAACTGATCTAACTGATGCACCCCCCCTCTCAGTTAGTCTAACAGCACTAGTTTTATAGAATTAAATGCAGGAAAATTATTTCCAAATTTATTTTTTAAATCTTGTAAAGCTGACTTTCATTATTATTGTCATTTGTGTAGGTTATTTATCATCTACATGGTTTAGTGTTTACAACTTTACTTTTTCATATGTGCCCCTCAAAAACTGTGTCACCAGCTGTCATGTATAATTTTGTCAATTTTTCATTTGTGATTTTACATTGTCATATGTGATTTTGACTATCTTATACGATAGCTAACTATTGTCTATGACCTGTCATTGGCATCTATGTGTTTTCTGCTAATTTATCTAGTTTTTTGCAGTACACCGAATCTGAAGATTGAAAATTCCAAATTACTAATATTGTGTATTGCAAGACGTTGACATAATATCTATACAAACACTAAACTACTCACATTTTTGTTTTGTAGGTTGCTAGGATATATAAATAAACATTGTGTCTTTATTAATTTTTTCTTAGACATTTAACAAAAGTTCACTTATGTTTTTCCAATTGGTAGGGGATTATGCTCTTGTCTCTTTGAGACAATAAAAAACCTAGACCCATTTGGTATTATACTTTAATAGGGATTTTGGAAAAGAACAAGTGTGTTTGGTGTGTTTGGGAGAAAATTGCATTGGATAGGAGACTATGCTCTTTTTCCCTTGAGGGAAAATTAGAAATCCAGACTCCTTTTATGGCCAATCCATGTCTTTTCATTTCATCCTTTAGATGGGCCTTTCGGCAAGGTAAAAAGCTCCCCAGAACGATCCACATGAGAACGAGGTGTTAGCCCACCACTCCAACTCACATTAATGAAATTTTCTTTTTTGGGGTTAAAGCCTCAGAAGATGGATGAAATTTGAGCTTATACATAGCTCTCACCTAACATTTATTAGGTCATCATGGTCTAAATCATGTTTACATGACTACTCGTGTCAAGGTGCTTTATGGGGCTATATGTCCTAGTCACGCTTGTGCAGACATAAAGGGTGTGTTTGAATGTAGATCCTTACTAAAATATATAGAATAGTGGCCACCTTGTTCACCTCTGAAAGGTTGATAATCTGTGTGCGAGGAGAATAGTAATCTCCCCAAGACACTCACCATATCGAGCCCCCTGCAACATTAATACTTTGATAATATGGCATCATGACTGGAGTCATTGCGTGCTTGGTGATGGTCGTATTCTAAGGAGTTGTTGGGTGTGTTCCTAAGTCAATGATCAAAGGTTTTTAATCTCATATGATCTCCTTCTAGGGATAAAAAGTGTGCTTTTTATTTTCATTACAAAACAAACCCATACACTTGACCGCAAGGTTGTTTTGTCCCTTGCAGGACTATTTTTGATAAACGTGCTTGTAATCCAAAAGTTTGATGTATGTTTGAGGATCAGTTATTTCCATTGAAAAAATTGACAAAAATCAAATCAAATGTTTGACTGATCAAATTATGTGAAAAACACTCTAGATCCTAGATTGTTGTCTCCGACCTGGTATTGTCATCTCCGCAGATTGTCTTCTCTGACCTAGTATTTGCACCTCTGCAGATTGTCATCTGCATCTGAGAAAAGTCATCTTCGCTAAAAAAATAGTGAGCAATCTAATTTCACAAAAACATATGAATATTGATTCCTTAGAAGCCCTTCAAATCATTTGATATGAAACATTGATTTACCCCGTCAAAATCAATATTTTCTCAAGGCATGACCAATTTAGGAAAATACAAGAAAGAAAAACTCCCTATCTCATGAGTTCATAGAGAGAATAAAATCATTGATCAGAAGGCTAAAAATAATCAATCTTATTTGAAATCCATTCAAAGAGTTCTAGAGGCTAGTGAGAAATTTGATAAAATCACCTACAACAATCAGGTTGTTAATTTTGTTGCCAAGAACAAAGTGAACATGGCCTTTGTCAAATGGGAATCTTATGATTAAGTACCATTGACCTTCATTCTTCTTCAGAGTCATTCATCCCTTTCTCATCTTTAAACACCTCTTCCTTCATCCACCTTTCGAAACAATAGGAGTTTTAATCAAAATCTTGGACTTTAAATCAAAATAAAATAAATCTATATTTCACACCTTCATCAAGAAATAGGGTGAAAGAATCATTCTGATAGTGTCTCATAGACCTTAAATCAAAGAAAACATTAATTCTTGGCTACTTTGAGAATCGAGTCTTTCTCTAGTAGTCCTAATCCAGTCCTATTTTGTTTGGGGATCATCAATGTATCACCCAAATAAGAGAAGACTTTAAATCAAATCCAGTCTTATGTTTATATAATCACAAGGTCTTGTTTCACCTAGGTTTGTTCCAAACCTTTAAATAAAACCAATCCTTTAAGGCTTAGTTCATCTTTAATCCAACCTAATCAATCAATATAATCCTCAATTAAATTAGTTAAACCAATTCAATCATCGAGGCTTAGTACTCGCAATTCAATCCAAACCTAGTCCAAGTTTCTCCTAGTTCACCAAATCCTTTCTTCTCTTCATCATCCCTCGTCAATCATTCATCCTTCTTCGATCCAACCATTCTAAGGTCACTTGTGCATGGTACTTACCCAATCACAAGAAAAGTTAAGACAAGAATCTCTACCCATGGATAATGATCAGGAGACTGACTACTAGGAAGACTTTAATGATGAAGAAGAACCACACATGGAATTTGAAATAGTCATACCTGAAAGTGTCAGTGCTAATCTATGAGCTAAGGAGTTCTTGGATTATCCTAACAACTTAAGCTTAGTATAATATTTAAGCCAAGCCAACAGTTCTAATATCTTCATGAATCTTATTCAAAGGGTTGTTACACTCAAAAATTTCTATGAAACCTTGCTTGAGAATAACTTGATTTGAACCAAAAAAAGCAAGGCAATGGCTGTCATTCCATCAACATCTAATAATAAAAATCAACCTCCCCATGATATACTTGAACAAATCTGACAACTTTTAAACAAGCCTAATTCAAACAATGGGGTGAGTAATGATGGCTTAAATGTGGGTCGTGGACCTGAGCAACAACTAGGGTCCTCAGGACAACACTCGGCTTCTATTTTCTCAAAACCTAGTGGGGTCCTAAAAAAAACAAAACTCAGCACATATGAACAACACCGCTCAAATACATAACACTAATCCTCTCCCTCTCAGATGACATAATGCAGCATCAGGAGGAGGAACACATCAAGTCCACACAATCGCTAATAATAATCCTCCTAAACTAATCCAACAAATCGATGAGCTCAAAGTTATGATGATGGCTATGTAGAAAGGCGGGAAGAAGGAATTCTATTTTGTAGAGATATGTCCTTATCCCTTTGACAAATCAATCACTCTTCAACCATTCCCCACCAATTTTGAAATTCTAAAATTTGATAAATACAAGGGAGACTCATGCCCTGCACAATATTTCAAAGAATTTATGTAGCGGCTCAAGAGGTTTCCCACAATGATCATTTTCTTCTAAGACTCTTCACTAGAAGTCTTGGCAAACCAGTCTTAGAGTGGCTATTGAGTTTCCCTCCTAGTTCCATATCTACCTTCCATGATCTCACTAAGAAATTTGTTACATAATACTCTTATAAAATTGAACATCAAGTGGTGTCCGTTTACGATGGCAGTGGGAGCTAGAGCTGGTGCTGGTACAGGTAAAATTTTGAATGGTGGCTCATGTGGGAAACCTAGTTCCTCTACTGGAGCTACTACTGGAGAAGCGGGATAGTCTGTTGGAATCTCAAAAGTGTCAGATGACAAAGAGAATGATGGTGAGTCTTTAGGACCGACAGATGATGTTGGGTCTTCAAAGATTCAGGACCCACGAGGTGATAGTGCTTCCCCAGACCCAGGGGGGATCTATGATTCCTGCTGAAGGCAACAAAAAATTTGAGGTGACTAAGCCTTTGACTATTGAAGAAGGTAAAAAAGGTGAGGCAGTGGCTCTTGAAAAACCTTGGGTGACGTTGTTTGGAAAGAAGCCTTCTAGAAAATCTTCCCTTCCTGAAGCTAATAATATTTCTGATCCTATCAAGGGAGATTTTGCCATTTTTATCCCTGACATAGTGATGGATCACTCTATGTCACAAATGGACCTCATGCTGGTTGGTAAATATGCTGGGGTAACATTGAATATAGACAATGTTCATCATTTTATCCAAAGAAGATGGTTTCTCAAAGGGCAAGTGGACATAGCTGCCATGCCGAAAGGTTTCTTCTCATTCTCTTTCACCAATGAGGAAGATATGACAAAAGCTCTATGTGGAGGACCTTGGGTTATGGGTAAGTCATCCTTGGCTTTACAAGAATGGGAACCTAATATGGACCTGAGTGAATCCTTCTTGGAATGGGCTCCTTTATGGGTGAGACTCCCGAGGCTTCCCTTAGAATACTAGAATGAATGTGTCTTCAAAGGAGTAGCTGATGTTTTGGGGGAACTCCTCTCACTAGACCCAGCTACAGTGTCAAGATCTAGGCTAGTTTTTGCCAGAATTTTTGTTAAAGTAAGTAAATCTACTGATCTTCCTACCTCTATAGATTTGGTTTCTAAAATGGGTGTTTGGAAACAAGTGATTGAGTATGAATCTATTCCTTTTGCTTGCTTTATTTGTAAGAAATCTAGCCATTGGTGTAAAAAGTGTCCTTTGACAGTTCATAAGAAAAAAGAGGAAGACCCTACTGCTAAGAAGAAAGAGCCAACTAATGTTGTTTGGAAACCCAAAAATACTTCTAAGGATTCCTCGGTGACATCTTTGAAGCCTTCAAAGACCCCTGAGCCAAATCTGAGTACTGATGAGCACAGAACTAAAAAAGATGATAAAGGGAGTAACTTGGAAGGTAAGGAATCTGGTACCTTGGATAAAGCTCAGACTGCAAGTAATAGTCAAATAGTTTATGTTGATGCCAACTCAGAAAAGTTTTTTGAGGAAAACAAATTTTCTCCTTTGTTGGATGCAAACTTTGTGTTGGAAGAGATTAATCTTGGGGGAGAGATCTCTTTACCCCAAATGGAGGAGGATAACTTGCTAGTAGTGGAGGAGTTGGCCCTAGAAGGTAAAACTATCCTTCCCTCCCAGCCTAAAATAGAATGCAAGGGGGAGAACCCTATGGTATCTCAAATGGATAAGGAGAATATTGAAAACTTTGATGACCTTAGCCAGGTGGTGGTACAGAATTCTTTAGATGAAAAGGTTGTTAACCAACAAGAAAATGGTGACAATAAGACTAAATCCCCGAACAGCCTTAAATCCAATGCTCAAGATAAGTTTAAGGAGGTTGGGCAGAGTTCCAAAAAGAAACCAAAAGGAGGTCTTTCTCCTTTGTCTGCCGAAGGAATCAACACTAGAAGCCAAAAAAATGATGTTGGGAAAGTGAAGACTAGACCAGAAAGAAAACAAGCTAAAGTTGGTAGAGAGCAAGAGAGTTGGCAAAACATTGCAGATGGTAAACAAAGAACTATACAGGAGGCCTTTTCTCCAAATAAATTATGAAGATAATCTCTTGGAATATAAGGGGGTTGAATGCACCCCATAAACAAGACATTCTTAGAAATGTGGTTAGAGATTATAAACCCGATATCCTTATTATTCAAGAAATCAAAATGAGCAAGGAAAAAGTAGATAAACTTAGGTTTTTTTAGAAGGGTGGTGTTCGTAGCTCTAGTTTGGCTAGGGTGTCTGGGGGTACTGCAATTTTCTAGAACCAAAAGACTATTAATGGGGTGATTGTTGCTAAAAACCCTAACCTAATATCTGTTAGACTTATGAATATTAGAGATAATTTTAGCTGGATCATCACTAATATTTATGCTCCTAATGCTAAAGTTAACAGGGCAAAATTTTGGAAGAAAATCTCAGAGAAAAGGAATAACTTCAAGAATGAAAGTTGGCTTCTAATGGGGGACTTCAACACCCCTCTTATGGATAGTGAAAAGTATGGTGGCATCCTGTCTCAAGATGATAGTAGAGAAGACCTATTTAATTTTATTAATGATGAAGGTTTAATTGACCTTGATCTCCAAGGTTTGAATTTTACTTGGTCTAATCAGTGTGCAGGCCCTCAAAACATTCAAAGTAAGCTGGATAGAGCTCTTATTTCCCATGATTAGATCTCTAAATTTAGTTGTACATTGACCTCCTTCCCCAAAATTGGTTCTGACGATCATCCTTTGCTGCTGGAGGTCAACCTGATTACTGCTCCTAAACGCTTCCCTTTAAGGTATCCTGATTTGGAGAAAAATATTTCAGAGTGGTGGAACATTAAGGTGGAAGGCACTTCTATGTTCAAAGTCACTAGAAAACTTAGAAACATAAAGGAAAAAGTTAAAATATGGAATAGAGAAGTTTTTGGAGACATCTTTAAACAAAAGAACAAGGCTAAATCTGATCTTGCTGCTATTCAGGAGACTATTCAATCTCTTGGCCTCTCAGATTCTCTTAAGGCTAAGGAACAAAAGGCCCTTGTTAGCTACCACAATTTGATATCAAAAGAGGAGACTTATTGGTGTCAAAGATCTAGGGTGGTTTGGCTTAAGGAAGGGGATAGAAATACCAAGTTTTTCCACCTAACTACTCTCAAACATAGGGCTACTAATCATATAGCTAAAATTTCTATGGACATGGCTGATATCCATAAAAAAAATGACATTAAGACAGCTACTATAAACTATTTTTCTACCCTTCTCTCGGATGATGGAACTCTAGATAAAGGTTGTCAAGATCAATTATTGGAAGCAATACCTAATATTGTTAATACTGATCAAAACAGGGCTCTCCAGGCTATTCCCTCTAATAAGGAGATCAGGGATGTTGTTTTTTCTTTTGAAGGAGATAAGCCTCCTAGTCTGGATGGTTTCCTATTTTTTTTCTTTCAAAAATTCTGGCTTATTATGGAGAAGGATGTTTCTAATGCTGTGAAAGAGTTTTTTGGTTGCAGGCATATTCTCAAAGAAATAAATGGAACGTTCTTAGCCTTGGTTCCTAAGATTGCTAGGGCTCACTCTTTTGATCAATTTTGGCCTATTAGCTTATGTAACTCCTTCTATAAGATTTTCTCCAAAATTCTGACATCCAGACTTTTGAAAATTCTTCCTCTTTTTATTGCTCCTCAATAGAATGGTTTTGTTCTGGGAAGACAGATTCTGGACTCGGTGGTGTTGGTCCATGAGAATATCCAGTCGGCCATTAAGGGAAACAAATAAGGTTTTATCCTTAAACTTGATCTGGCCAAAGCCTATGACTAGGTTGACTAGAATTTTTATGCTTGATTCTTAAATAGTTTGGTTTTAATGAAAGGGTCATCCAAATTATCTATCAATTGATTTCTACTACCTCCTTTGCTACTCTTATCAATGGATCTCCCACCAAGTTCTTCAAAAGCACTAGAGGTCTTAGATAGGGAGATCCTATCTCTCCCATCTTGTTTACCCTACTATTTGAAAGCATGGGGAGGTATTTTCAGTTACTAGTTTCTAAAGGGATCATTATTGGTCTAAGACCCTCCTCTAAAACCTTAATCTTCTCTCATGCTCAATTTGTGGATGATACCATCACGATGGGTACCTCTATGATCAAGGAAGCCAAAGCCTTTAAATCAACTCTGAATCTTTACACCAAAGGTACTGGTTAGCTGATCAATTGGTCTAAAAGTACTCTATTTTTCATAAACACCGAGGAGGAGAGGCAGTGTAAAATGGATGGTATTTTAGAATGCAGTATAAACTCCTTCCCCTCTTCCTATATGGGTCTACCTTTGGGCCTTAACATCAATGACTCTTTTTGGAATCAGATGGTGGAGAGATTTTTTACTAAGATGGCTAGTTGGAAGGGTGCAGTTCTGTCTCAGGTTGGGAAGATTACCTTGATCAAATCTTCTCTTCAAAGTCTTATGGTTTATGCTATGAGTTTATTCAAGATGCCTTCCAAATATGTGGATAAAATTGATAGTATCCTTAAACGTTTCCTTTGGTCTGGGGTTGAGGAAAGAAATTGTATACCTTTAATTACTTAGGAAAGGGTGTGCAAACCAAAGTCTATGGGGGAATGGGTCTTAGACCAATAAAAATTATGAATAAAGCTCTGCTGGCTAAGCAACTCTAGTGTATTTATGAAGACCCTAAGGACTAGAAAACTATTTGTAAACATAAATACCTTTATGATATCCCCTCCATTGATCATTTTCTTTCCAGCTCTGAGAAAGTGGAGGGCTTTGTTTTTTGGAGGAATATCAATGATGCCAGAAGTATAGCTAGTAAAGGAAAGTTTTGGAAGCTGGGGAATGGATCTAGCATTAATTTTTGGAATGATCCTTGGCTATTTGAAAAACCCCTAAAGTGTATCTTTAATAACCCTAAGGACATCAGCTTATGCTCTTCTACTTTTGGTCCCAAAGTGAAAGACTATTAGAGAAATAACAGCTAGGTGAAGCTGGTTGTGATCAATCCTGTCTTCCATGAAATTGATAAAGCCCTCCTAGCTCAATGCTGCAAAGCTGACAAGAAAGACACTCTAATTTGGGGCCCCTCATCTAGTGGAAAATTCTTGGTGGCATCTACTAGTTCTATCCAATATGATGTGCCCGAGGAAACTGCTTTTTTGGCAAAGATCTGGAATAAGAATCTCACACCCAAAGTTGAGATCTTTTATTGGATTTTTGTTCAAAACAAATCTTAAACAATAGACAGCCTTAGAAAGAGAGGATTCATCATGCCGAATAGGTGCTTCCTTTGCTAGGAGGCCGAGGAAGATACTAACCACCTTTTATTGCATTGTCTTTTTTCTCAACAGGTTTGGTCTTTCTTTTTGCAGGATTGGGCTTTAAGCTGGATTTTCCCTTCTAATATCCAGGACTTCTGCCAGCAATGGTATTATCTGGGTGATAATGCTAGGGATAAAGAAAAGTGGATGTTGGTTGCTCCTCATATTGCCTGGAGTATATGGAAAGAAAGAAATAACCATATTTTTTGGGACAAAAATTGTACTCCTGCTTTGGTGTATGAGAAAGCTTATAGTGGGATCCTGGAAAATCTGAGTAGAATCACCCAATATAATGGGAACAGCAAGGATTCTCAAAGGAAGAAGAATGATCATGAGAATAGTGTTTGGATTGCTCCCCCTGATGGATGGATTAAGATTAATTTTGATGGTGCAGCTAAGGGCAATCCTGGTCCGGCGGGGTGTGGTAGTGTTATCAAGGATTGTTATGGAAATGTTATTGCTGCTAATGCTATTCCTCTGGGAATTCAAAAAAACCATATAAAGGAAGCTTCAGGAGCTTACTATGGGTTACAACTTGCTAGTAGACTCAATTTTAAAAATATATGGCTGGAGGGCGACTCTTGGAATATAATTAATTGCCTAAAAGGTAATTCTCCTCTGTCATGGACTATTGATAATATTATCTCCAAAGTGAAAGATATCATTGCCAAGTGTACTGGTAATTACATAACCCATGTGTACCGTGAGAGTAATACTATGGTGGACAGCTTGGCTAACATTGGGGTTAAGTTTGATGAGGTCATCACCTGGGACAGCAAGGCAGAGATCAGAGAGGACACTAAATCTTGTATTTATTATGATAAAATCAATCATCAAGAAGGAAAGATTGAAAATTATTAATGGACTTGCCTAAGCACTACGGAGTCTGACTACAATTATGGGAAAGTATGGAATGGGTTTTTAAGCAACATTATTAGCAATAGCTCACACGCTTTATGGGTTACGCATTCTGGTAACTTCTTTATTAACAGGGAAGGCTATCTTGATTACCATGGCCCTAATTCTAAAAATAGCTCTATGTTTCTTAATTTATCTATCATGGGGGGTGACCTAAAGCATGAAGAGCCAGATAATTACAATAAGCTCAAGGAAGCTGATATGGCTATGGTTTGGCAAAAGCTAAAAAAAGGTGGAGTGACCCCTTATTTGGAAAAATTACATGGTTTTGATAAGGAGATTACTCAAAAAATTGTTGAAGGTTGGAATAACAACACAGTCACCATTGAAGGGAGAATGATGGAGATTATTATGGAGCTTATTGCTCAAGTTATGGGTATCCCCAATGATGGACAAAATTTTTATAGGAATCGCAAGGTTTCAGATATGGTAGCTAAAAAGTTCCCAAAATCTGCGAAGGAAAAGGTTGATTATGCAGAAGGTAAGGTTAATGGCTACATTGAGGCTGTCAAAATCAAGGAGATATGGTGCCATGTTCTGCAGGCTGTGATGGAGTATTTTACCCTCGATGATTGCTTCACTCATGCTCACTCCCATCACTTCATGTTCCTTAAGCATTTCAGGTACAAGGATACCATTAACATACCCTTTTATCTTCATAACTCTCTGGTTAAAAGCATAAATGAGCATAAGGGGTCTCCTAAGAAGTTTGTTAAGCATGAGGGTTTGATTCTTCTGATTTATGAGCATATGAAGAGAACCATCCCTAACCCTAGCTCTACTCCTTCTGGAAAGATTAAAATGAGCCCTACGAATTCAAAAGTTGGGTCTGCTAAGTGGAAGGCAGAGGACAACATTGGTAGTAGCTCGAAGAAAATTTTCTCAGAAGCTATTGACAAGGAGGAATACTTTGAGAGGTCTAAGATGGAGGATTCTGATGATGAGGTTTTTGAAAATAATCAGGAGATGCAAAGCCCTGGTAAGGAGGGGGAAGAGACTGATGATTCTGAGGCTATGTCAGCTCATGATGAGCACAAGGAGGAGATTAATAGTAAGAATTTGGAGGATAACAAGGAGATGACTGGGGAGGGGGATCAATTGAAAGATGAGGTTCACTTATAGGGTACTAATGACTCTCAGGTGTGGGGGGATGATACAGAACCCTTGTGTACTAAGGATAAGGACACTGCCATGGATACTGAGGACAAAGACACTACTGAAGATGAGGACCCTGACAAAAATATCTAGGAGAGCATTGCTGAGGAAGGTAAAGTTGTGGAAGAGGCTAATTCAGAAGGCACTGTGGTGCATAATTCCCATAGCCTTGAAGAGTTGGCTGACACTGCTATTCAGTATGCAGAGAAATAGAAGAATGATAGGGATTTTAATAAAGAAGAGGTTCCCATTCTAGATGACTTTGTCACTAGCATGAGGCATGATATGCCTATCTCTCAAGATTCTAAGGACAACATTCAGGAGGGAAATGATGATTCCAGTGAACAGAAGGCTAAAGAATCTTCTATCAAGCTTATCTTCGAAGATTTTAATGATAGGGAAGATATGACTATTGGTGTGTTGTAGACTGCCAAAGCTGAGGCCCTTTATTCCTTTAGATTTAGCAAATGGTGTTTTCATGAGATTAAAAGGCTCCATTTAAAAAGTAGAAAGCTTGAAGCTAACAATGCCATCCTCCAAGAGAAAGTGGAGTCTCTAATCAATGAGAGATCTTTTATCTCCCCTGCTGCTGATATTAAGGAAAGAATGGATAAATTTGATAATACTCTTATCAATATCCTCCAGCACAGTATGGATAGTATGAAGGCTTCTAGCACTAACCTCAAGGCTCTGGTCAACTTGCTGGATAATGTGATGGAGGATGATACTGAGGTTAGGAATGCTCCTCTACTGGATAGTGGCAACCCCAGTTCTCAGACCCGTGGGAGAAAAAATTCCCCTCTGATTAAAAAGAATCTAGATGAGCTGAAAAGTGTTATTGGAAAGATGGATAACATCCAGGCCAAGATAGAGAAAATGCTGGATGAAAAAGTTAGGGTTCTGTATGTGGATGCTTAGCCTAGTGCTCCTGCTAGTTTTTTGTGTTTGCTGTTATCTTTTTGCTTGGGTTTCTGTCCCTTTGAATGTTGTCTATGTAGCCCTTTATATGGACATATCGATGTTGGATGCCTCTTTTTTGGTGTTATGCTTTCTTCTTCTGATCTTTTGATCTTTTAAAGCTGTAAAGGGTTTCGGGTCCCTTCAAAACCTATTTTTTCCAATAATTAGAACATTGAACATCAAGCATCACTCAGTGACTTGTGTAACATGAAACAAAGAAACAAAGAAAACTTTCCCAACTTTCTCCAAATATGGCGACATCTTTCCAATTACATGCCTTGGAAAATCTCAGATTCACATCTAGTCAATATTTTTACTAAGAATCTAGTTATACAAATATCATTCCAGATGAAGATGGTTGACCTAGATTTCTTCGAGGCACTAATTAAAAAGGAGAAGTCTATTGAAGATGGATTTTTTATGAAAGGATCAATTAATCATTATACCCCTAATTCATCTAACAACACTAATGATAAACCTAAGTTATGGTCTAAAAACAACGGTGTTGTTAAAGGAGTGATAGATGCTAAACATGTTCAAAATGTTCAAGCATCCAACAACAATAACCAAAGCAATCGCAACAACAATGACCAAAAAAATTGCAATCAAAATAACAATCAGAATAATCAAACAATCAAAATACTTCGAATAACCAAAATAATAATCAAGGATATGGTTATCGTGGCTCTTTATTTTCACATTATAATGGAAATGATAACAACAATAATTGATAATAACAACGGTGACAATTTACACAGCTAGTGGATTCTCTTAATATTATCTTCTGATATCTAGTCGATCAAGGGATGATGGTTTACCCTAACACCAGACCTTTTAATGAAAATCAACCGTAATCCAAGTAATATAAGGATAATGAATATTGCACTTATCATCACATTGAAGGGCATGAGATCAAAAAATGCATAAAGTTTCATCACTTTGTGCAAGATTTGATTCATGGTGGTAGAAGGACAAAATGCCTCTACCTCTAATGCCTAGCTAAAAATGTATTCTAAGCCTTTTCTAAAATATAATGAAAACAATGCATCCACATCCAAGGGCTTTTCTTATGATTACTCTATGAACAAAATCTCAGGAGATAAATGCACTTGTGGTAGACTAGATGAAAATGATGTTTTTGGCTTTGACTCACTATGCACGGCCATATCAAACAATCTAAAACTCATGTGAATACATTGACTTTAAAGAGCACAGATTGTAATGTCACCACTTGCTGCCCTCTCATAACTGTACAAGTTGATGCTAATCCACCTATTGTAGATCCACCCACTATGCCATCTACCTCAACATGGCCTACATTGCGTTATGACCTACTTTACCAATTGAAGAAGACCCTTGCATAAATATCCATAGTAGAGCTTTTGCACACATCCCCCATTCACAAAGAGGTCCTTGAGAATGCCCTAACTAAGTCTTGCATCCTGGAAAATATCAATGCTTCTCAATTCCAAGCGATGATCGACAATTTGGTTGCCCAACAACACTTGATATTCATTGAAAAATATTTCCAAGGTCCCAACCCCTATCATAATAAACCCCTGTACATCCAAGTCACCATCCATAACACCCAGATTAAAAGAGTACTTATAGATAATGGATCTAGTCTGAATCTATGTACATTAAGCATGATTTGTAATATTGGTCTTTCTAAGGACCTCATTGATGTAAATAAAAGAATAATAATAAAAGCTAATGCATTCAAGGCTGGTGGATCCAATTAAGGACCGACAGACCTTGTAGCCAAACCAATATGCAGCAAAAATACACAACAATAACAGATCTGTAATAAAATAGAAGTCTTTATTCATCAAATCACCGATTACATCAATGTATCAGGCTGTAAGGCCTTCTCGGTTACAGCCAGATACAAAGAAAATAATAGTCTACAAGATATCACATGATCCAAATCATTTCCTCAACTTCATTATTTAGCTAGTCCAGGTCTGCAACACACAACACACTAGTAGGCATCCAAGAAAGATCTAAACTTGTACTCAAACTTCCAAGCAATCTTCCTACTCCTAAGCTCACATGCTACTAAGCTTCCAACCAATCATCTCCTCTCCCTAAACAACTACCCAAGCATCCTATAAATATTGATTCCCAACCACAAGTCAATTGATGAAACAATAAACCCTTACAAACAAATATTAAATGCTAAAACATCAGTCGACTCTCGCATAGCCTTACAAAATTAAAAAACTCTCAAAGATGGCCCCAACAGTCATCAAATCCACATAGAATAATGCAACATGTCAGATCTAGGTCCCCACACATCCAATAGTCAAACCATAACACAAGGAGTGCAACCCAAATTAAATGCACTAGTCGGCCAAGCCGATTCAACAAAATAATCCAATCGGTAAGCAAGAACATCGAGAAATAGAGGAAATAACTAAGCACCAGTTGACTGACCTCACCAAGCATGATCGAGGAACATAGTTATCACTGAGCACTAGTGAACTAACGCCTTCAGTTACCGAGCATTCTTGAGAGACCGAGCACCCCGGCAACCATAGAAACCGAGCAACCAGTCTACCAAACTGAGCAAGAACTCCACCAAACCAAGATCAAAACTAATAATCTACCTTCAAAGACACACATATTTTTGGTTGATACAGGATTGCCAAGAATCCTAGGATGCCCCTGCATCAAACACCCCAGGTAAGAAATATTTTCTCATAAGGAAATTAGGAACACCTCAAGGGAATCAAACTAGGTATGTCAAATCTATTCTTCACCCACATCTCTTCTTGTCCTTCATCCCAAGTAGTCTTCACTTCATTCACTGTCCCATGCAGAAAGTCCCTCTACTTTCCACTTTTCTTATCCTTTTGATTGGCAACTGATAATAACTGACTCTGACCACTACCGACCACATTAGTGCCTTGGTAAGGTTCATCTTCTTTGGACTTCTCAATCAACTCAATATCATTTGCATCTCTCTTTGTCACAAATGTCACCATCTGCTGCACCATTTCTACCAGCAAGACCATCTATCTCCTAATATCAACCAACTCTTTAGAAATATCATTCTCCTTCTCCTTCAAACTACACTTCGCAGGAATAGGTTCATCAACCTTGTGCTCCTGAAGTTTTTCATAAGGACAACACCTGATAACTCCACATCCCTTAACCCATGTATCCTATAAAGGTATCAGCTTATGTCGAGATCCTTCATGCCTAACCACATAGGTATTAGCATGACCATCAAATAAAACATTCCTGTCAAACTACCAGGGTCTACCGAGCAATAGATGACAAGCATCCATGGGCAACATATCACACAATATCTCATCATGGTAAGATCCAATCTAAAACTTAACCAAGCATTGTTCTTCAACTCTAACCTTAGAAACATCTTGTATCCAACTAATTTGATAAGGATTAGGATGTTTCCTTCTTTCCAAATTCAACTTACTAACCATTTCATCTAAAACAAAGTTCTCAGAACTGCCACCATCAACTATAACATTACATACCTTATCCTTACACTTACATCTGGTTCTGAAAAAATTTCTTCTTTGCACTAGTTCATGGACACGTGCAGCTAATCTCCTAGTGATAAGTGTCTCACCTTTTTCAACAACATTCGCAATATCTTCCTCAGCAGTCAGTGCCACCCTTTTCTTAGGACAATAAAAACTTCTATGAATAGCTTCACCACAGTTATAACAAGTACCGGTTAACTCATTCTTCCACCTTCCTCTTTGTCTAGAATTCTTAGTAACTTGACTACTGCTAGATCCCACATCAGACTTAGGATTCTCTGTCACATTACTCTCAGCAACTCTCACTAGTTTTACCACCTCGGTTCCTATTATTCTATTTTCCTTCATACTTCTTATTCAACTTCTCTTCAATCTTTAATGCCATCTGATAAGCATCACCGATTATTGTCATCTGCACAGTAAGTAACTTTTCCTGAATACTAGGTATCAAACCATAGACATACCTAGCAACCTTCTCTTTATCAGCTTCAGAATGACCAGTCCTAATCAAGATTCTATAAAACTCCTTAGTATACTCCTGTACCAATTTGTTCGTCTACTTAAAAGCTTGCATCTTCTTAAACATGTCTAATTCATAATCCACCAGAATGAATTGCTTCTTCAACTTATCAACCATTTGATTCCACTTAGTAAGCTTTTCCTTTCCTTTTCTACCTCTTTCCAACTGAACTTCTCTCCACCAGATATTTGCATGACCTTTCAACGTAGTCTTTGCAAATCTAACCCTATCAAGATCTTCTATTTATTCATACTCAAAGTACTCATCAATCTCATTGATCCAATCAATCAATTCTTTTGGCCTAAGGCTTCCAGCAAATGTAGAAACTTTAATCTTAGGTCTTTTCCCAATCTTAGCCATAACTTTCAGAATTAGATTCTCCTCTGAATCTCCAGCTTCTTCGATAGCTTCTTCAAAATTATCTTCCTTAGATTCATCATCACTATCCTCTTTCAAGGTAGGCTTCCTCTTTCTCAACTCTTCTTGTAGATCTTGCACTTATTTCTGCAAAGCCCTAAAATCATCAAGACTGAATTCTCCAGTAGTTTCTTCTTCCTCAGAGATCTCACAATTTCTCCTAGGAGGCATCTTCAAATCAAGATCTAGACACAAACACACAAGATCCACTTGGATCCAACGGGAACGGACTTTTCTCAAATAGGAACAAAATTCACCCTGATACCACTTAATGCAGTCAAGGTTGGTGGATCCAATTAAGGACTAACCGACCTTGCAGCCAAACCAATATGCAGTGGAAATACACAACAACAACAAATCTATAATAAAACAAAAGTGTTTATTGATCAAATCACCGATTACATGCAATGTGTCAGGCTGTAAGGCCTTCCTGGTTACGGCTAGATACAAAGAAAATAATAGTCTACAAGATCTCACAAGATCCAAATCATTTCCACAACATTAGTATTCAGCTAGTCTAGGTCTCCAACACACAAAACACTGGTAGGAATCCAGGAAAGATCTAAAATTGTACTCAAACTTCCAAGCAATCTTCCTACTCCTAAGCTTGCAAGCTACTAACCTTCCAACCAATCATCTCCTCTCCCTAAAAAACTACCCAAGTATCCTATAAATACTTATTCTCAACCATAAGTCAGCTAATGAAACAATAAACCCTTACAAACAAATATTAAATGCTAAAACATCAGTCACCTCTCACATAGCCTTACAAAATAATTAAACTCTCAAAGATGGCCCCAACAGTCATTAGATCTGCATAGAAGAATGCAACATGCTAGATCTAGGTCCCCACATGTCCAATGGTCAAATCATAATGCGAGGAGTGTGACCCAAATTAAATGCACCAGTTAGCCAAGCCGATTCAACAAAATAACCCATTCGATAAGCAAGAACACTGAGCAATAGAGGAAATAACCGAGCACCAGTCGACCGACCATGCCAAGCATGACCGAGGAACACAATTATCATCAAGCGCTAGTGAACCAACATCTTTAGTTACTAAGCATTCTTCAGAGACCGAGCACCCTGGTAACCATAGAAACTGAGAAACTAGTCTCCCAAACTGAGTAAGAACTCCACCAAACCAAGATCAAAACTAACAATCTACCTTCAAAGACACACATATTTTTGGTTGATATAGGATTGCCAAGAATCCTAGGATGCTCCTGCATCAAAAGCATATGATGACAGAGAAAGGGTGAGTAAAGGTCTCATTGCACTCCCCTTACAAGTGGGCCCGACCCTTATTGAAACTATCTATCAAGTGCTTGATTTAGATATACTCTACAATATCCTTTTGGGTAGTTCTTGGATACATGCTATCTCAGGTTTCCTATCCACATTTCATCAGTGTTTGAAGTTCCCACACCATGGAGCTAAAATAACCATTCCAGGAGATCATGAACCCTTTCAATATTGTAAGAGGATAGAAGGAAAACAATCAAAATATTGCCCATTAAATGAATATGTTCATCCAATTTCACAAGAGACTCCCATCCTGCACACTTCTTCTAAAGAACAATTGTCTAAACAAGCTAAGGGAAAAGAAAAGGTTACTCAGGAAAAGAATATTGAGGCTGAAAAGAAAGTTAGGTTCATAGATCAAGGTCTAGGGGAATACAAATTTGAAAATGTTATGTGCATTGGTCAACTCTCTCTCTCCCCCAAGTCTTATGGAAAACCTTTACAACTATTCCCTAAGGAAAGTAAAGAAACCATGATGTGTAAAGAGACTACATTTGAACATTGGAGATCTCTTTCAGATGAACATATGGAGCATAATGTTATTTCTTGGTTGTTTGATGATGAAGAAGATAAACCTAGAGACATTCCCAAAGGGAAGTATATAAAGGCCAAACCCATTGTTGAAAGCATGGGATATCATGGAACTGGCCTTAGAGCAAATGAAACTGGAAGAAAAACTCTCATTAAAGGAATTGGATACCCCCGAGGAAGAGGACTGGGTCCATAGAAACTAAGAAAACCTTTGCCAAATACTATTGTTTGATTGAATCTAATTCAGACACTAAGGAAGAGTTCTTTGAAGTCCCTTTCTAGTATATTGAAGATGATCTTGATACCTATGTCCTCCATATCACCCAATCTGACCTTTCCTCGCCTGAACTTCCCCTTGCCAATCCTGAACTAATTGATTGGGACCAACAGGATTCACCACCTGGCTTAAACATATGTGATTTGGATGAGGTAGTTTTGGCACTTTTTGAACTAAGAAACCTCTGAGAAAATGAGCATTAGATTCACTATAGCAAGAAAGCCTACTTTGGTAGCTAAGCCAACTCCCTTAGTCACAAAAGTGAAGAAAAAGAAAATAAAAAAAATGATAAAACATCTTTGGGTGGGAACCTTTCTAAGGCACCCCTGGATGGATTAAAAGATAAAATAAAGGACATATCCTCTAGTGAAAACCTTTTTGAGGCATGACAGGGGGGGAATTTGACTTTCCTTTCATGTCATTTCCATCAGAAAAATATTTTATTCTCATAGAAGAAACAATTGCGGTTAATCTTGGTACAAAAGCATATCCAAAGATCACCTACATTACAGCCTCTTTTGATGAGATAGAAAAAGACTTCATGATTGCATTCCTAAAGAAAACCCACATCAATTTGGCATGGACTTATAACGATATGCCTAGGCTTGATACTAACCTTGTTGTACACCATCTTTCTGTAGATCCGAAAATCAAACCTATAAAGCAAAAATTACATAAGATGCATACACAAGTGGCACTCCTATTTAAAGTTGAATTACAGCAAATGATCGAAGAAAAATTCATCAGGTCCGTCAATTATCCTAACTGGGTCTCCAATATTGTACCAATAGGTAAACCTTCTAGAGGTATCCATATCCATACTGATTTCATATATCTTAATCTTGCTTATCCTAAGGATGATTTTCCACTTCCCAAAATTGACATCATAGTGGATCTAACTACGGGTAATGAGATGTTGTCCCTCATGGATGGATTTTTTGGATACAATCAGATTTGCATTATCGCAAAAGACCAGCACAAAACTGCATTCACTACACCTTGGGGTACGTTATGTTACCAGGTCATGCCCTTTGGTCTAAAAAATGTAAGTGCCACCTACCTAAGAGCCATGACAACCATCTTTCATAACCTCCTTCATGTGATCATGGAAGATTATGTGGATGATATCTTAGGAAAATGCAAGACATGAGAATCACACATTTCTATTCTCATCGTAATCTTTGATAGATTGGAGAAGTATAAGGTTCGAATGAATCCCAAAAAATGTGTCTTTGGTGTGCAATCAGGTAATCTATTAGGCTACATTGTCTCTCACAGAGGAATAGAAGTGGATCCTAAGAAGGTGAAAGCTATTTTTGAAATGCCACCTCCCAAAATTTTGAAACAATTATGGAGATTGCAAGGGAGACTTTGATCCATCTGGAGATTTGTGTCACAGTTGGTAGATAAAGTGCATCATTTCTCTCACCTACTAAGAAAAGGATATCAAATTCATTTGGGACTTCTTGTGTCAAAAGGCTTTTGAACAACTCAAGATATATCTAGCTAATCCACTAGTGTTGATCCTGCCTATTCTAGGAAGGTCTTAAATTCTTTATATCTTAGCAACTACCATAGCACTGGGTGCTCTCCTAGCACAACTATATGGCAATGGAAAAGAGTGTGCCATATACTATCTTAGCAGACTTTACTAGGTTATGAGATCAACTATATAACTATTGAGAGAGCTTTCCTAGTTGTAGTCTTTTGGACACAAAAGCTATGTCATTACATGCTCAATCATAAGGTGTAGTTGATAGAAAAGATTGACCCACTTATGTATTTTTTAGCTAAAGCTGCTATGACAGGCCACACAATGAAATGGGTCATGATTCTTAGTGAATTTGATATCATATATACAAAATGCAAAGCCATCAAAGGACAAGCAATATCAGATCAACTTGTGAAGGCTCCTATTCCTGGTGATCATCCTATTCTCATAGACTATTCTGATGAAACTATCATGACTGTCACTCCCAACATTCAGTGGAAGATTTATTTTGATGGATCTTTCACCCAAAAAGGATCAGGGGCAGGAATTCTATTTGTGAAACCTTCAAGGAATTTTATCCCTAAATATTATAAATTGACATTTTCTTGCACAAATAACATCGTTGAATATGAGGCCTTGGTCACGGGGCTTCGCCAAGCTATAAAATGGAGAATTACAAGTTTTCTTGTTTTTGGCGACTTTCAATTAGTCATCAAATAGGTAAATGATGAGTATTAGACAAAAGATGACAAGTTGTTGCCTTACCATCACATGGTTGAAGATCTTAAACACCATTTTACAAATATCCTTTTTTAGTAGATCCCAAGGGCAAAAAATAAAGTAGATGATGCTACCATTGCTTCCCTGGTATCCATGCCAGATACAAGTACACGATGTGAATTTCTTGTCAAGAATCTTATGGTCCCTGCCTATGACCAGTCAGATTCTAAGATGGTGTGTGAAATTGTTGGTCCTAAATCACCTTGATATCAAGAAATTATTGCTTACCTTCATGACAAAACCATTCCCCTCACCCTTACACCTAATCAACAAAAAAAATTTGTCTGTCTCACTTCTCGTTATACAATCCTTGGAGACACCTTGTTTCAAAAACACTTTGACTAAACTCTTCTTCGATGTCTGAATTCAGAGGAAGCATACATAGCCTTGGAAAAGGTGCATCAAGGAATCTGTGGATCTTGTTCTAGTGGCCTCACTTTAGCAAAGAAGTTGCTAAATATTGGGTACTATTGGCCGACAATGGAGCGGGATGCTTATCATTATGTGAAGAAATGGGTTCCTCATCAGCAATATGGTGATTTGATACACACTCCCGCTCAATCCCTCAAGCCCACCATTACACCTTGGCCTTTTTCCCATTGGGGTTTTGATCTTGTGGGCTAGATAGTCCCAAATATTGTCGGTGGCCACAAGTATATCCTAGCTACCATTAAATACTTTACCAAATGGGTGGAAGTCATCCCCCTCACCTACACAGCCAGTAAGAAAATTTTCAAATTTATTCTAAATTATATTATTTTTTGCTATGGTATCCCAAAAGATCTCCATATCGATAACAAAACACCCTTCAAAAATCAAGATGTCTCTGACCTTTGTAAAAAAATTGGCATTACCCAGCACTACTCATCCAAGTATTTCCCGTAGGAAAACAACCAAGCTGAGGCTACAAATAAAACTTGTATGCACCTTAAAATGGTCACCTATACTATGGGCCCCCATCCTTCAATTTATCAAATGATGGAATCAATTTATTAATTTCCTGAATCAATGCCTTGCAATATTTTCAATTCAAATCAATTTCCTTGATCAAATCGTAATTAATTCAAATATTTCAATATTTCCTAAGGTTTGATCATTTTATCCTAAGTTTTATTAAGAGAACATGCTCCCTTTTAATTAAATAAAAAAATCTTTTAAATAAATAATAAAATCCACCTTATCCTATGTGTGCCCATGAAAAAGGAATTTCTAAATTTAAAATAAAAAGAAAAAGACTTTTTGTCTACACACTGAATGCGCACTTTTCAAGATGAGTGGAATCTCCCTTTGCCTCTTAATCTCTTCCACACATCTTTTTGCCTCTTAACCATGTCCATTGATTTTGCCTCTTGAGAATCTTGTGCACCAAAGTCAAAATGAGAATTTTTCTCCACCCTTGGATTTTGCCTCTTAATCTCTACCATTCATTTCTCTTTAAAAGGAGCCCTCTCCTTCTCATTTTAGGCATCTAGATTTTAGAGATCTAAATTTTATGTTATTTTTATGCTGGAGGTTTGGAGAGCGATTTTGGAAGAGAGTTTGAGCAATTAAGCTTGAACATTGCAACTTCTTTCTTCATGTCTTCTTCTCTCATGAATCCATGGCAATCCATTTAGATTACTCTTGCACTTGCATATTAGATTATATTCATATTTCATTTCATAGATTAGTTTGCTTTCATGCATTGTTATCATATAGAATAAGCTTCCATTTTCATTTGCATGCATATTTGATGATCATGGAGACTAGCACTCTTTCTTTTCCTCTTTGAATCTCTTGTTTTATGGTGTACTTGCATGGGCACAAACTAGGTCTAAACTGAGGGCCTCCATTAAAAACCCTTGCACTCCATTAATAGAGAGCTATGAGTCACCATTTGAGACCTCATTCTTGACAAATCTTAGATATAATGACTCATAGAAGTGTGTCAACATTTTAGCACACAAAACTATCCTAAAAATCCTCAAAAAGACTATTGATGATGCTAGTTGTGATTGACACCTACAACTCAATCCTTCCCTCTGGGCCTACCACACTTCCATCCATACTCCCATTGGTGCCACTCTATTTGCCCTTGTCTATGGTTCTAAGGTTTTCCTACCCATTAAAATCGAGCTCCCTTCCCTCAGGATTTCTCTCAAGAATCTGATGTCTGAAGAAGAATATAGGGTTTTCCGCTTGTAAGATCTGTAACTCCTTGATGAGAGATGCCTCAATGCCCTTAACCACCTCTGCATGTATCAAAATCATTTGCACTTACAGTTCCATAAGAAGATCAAAACTCATGAGTTTGACGTTGGTAATTTGGTCCTGCAGCACATGAAGAATCTCCATAACATAGAAAAGAAAGGGAAGTTTGAACCTAATTCACTGGGTCCCTTTGTTATTACTACTAAATTTGCTTCTAGGGCATATCAAATTGCCACACCTGAAGGAGATCCACTACCTAATCTTGTTAATATTGTACATCTAAAGTGGTTTTATTCATAGATTAGAATTCAATTCCTATACAATGTTCATTCAATAAGAACTCTCTAAAAATCAGAAAAAAAATCCTGAAGAAATCCTAAAAATTAGAAAAGATCCTGAAAAACTCATAAAAATCTGAAAAGTAGAAAATCCTAAACAACAGAAAATGTTCCTGAAAAAAGTCATTGTTTGGTGAAAACCTAGTAAACAAGCACCTTACACAAAAAATAAAATAAAATGAAGAAATAAATTCATCCAATAGTGAAAACTTGGCAAACAAGCACTTTGGACAAGTATCATGGCGAAACCCTATTTTAGGCACTATGGTAGCAAATTTGGATCCATCCTCTTCCCTCGCCAATGTATATATGCATCCTCATCTTGATCCTAGTTTCTGGTCATCACTTCTCACATTTCCATAAAGATCCAAGCGCAATTCCCAACAAGTTGAGCTTAACCCCATCACACTGAGCTTTTCCTAGACACAAAGATCGCAAACAAGTGCTTCTCAAAAATCAATATCGAAATCAAATCTTTGATTTATTGTTCCTTTCACATCTATTGCTAGAAAATATCCATCTCAGTCAATCAATCTTTTTCCTACAGGATGCATCCTTCCTTAGTAGGCTCAAATCAAACTCATCAAATCCTCTCATATTCATGGAAAGAAATGTGGACCGAATGATCACTTGGTTAGGAGGTCTTCTTTGTTAATTTTATCTTTTTGTGTCAATAGATCTTACTCATGATTTCTTGGGTCTTTCATATCCTAGTATATTGTGAATGGTGAACATTAATGCATTCATCGATTGCGGTGTGATATGTTTGTTGATACTTTATGCATGTTCTTGTTGGTTTTTTAGTCATGATTATGCATACCTTACTAGGGGCAATGAGTTAGCATACTCCTATCCCTTCAACTAGACATCAGTATGCCCAGACCTCTCCAATAAGTATATGTCATAGGTTATGTCATGATTAGGCAATCTGCACTTACATCCCTAAAGTTATCTAGTCTATCTAAGAGTCTATTCCACACAACATAACAATGTCATTTGTGCTTTCATAACACACAATGCATACCTCGTGTTGCAATATCAAACTAGGGTGTGCTCTCTAACAAAAACACAATATAAATCCCATGAAATTCATGTAGTTAGGATGCATGTTTTTTTGTCACATTTGCATATTATTCTTGGCATGGTTTTTTATTTATTCCCCCTTCCTACAACTCATTGACTTCTACTATTAGTTATATTTGACACGCTCATTTTAGTTCGCTTATATTTTAGTTAGTTCATTTCTTTGTATTAATCGTTAATCATTATTACATTTATTCATTAATCATTAATCATTATTACTCATTATTACATTCATTCATTAACCATTAATCATTATTATATTAATTCATTAATTATTAATCATTAGCTTATTTTAGTAACCATAAATCATTCTCATCATTATGCTCATTCATTAATCACTAATCATTAGCTTATTTTATTCATTACATTCATTCACTAATCATTAATCATTCACTCATTTCTTTGCATTAATCATTATCCTTATTTATTAATCCTTATTTCATCATTAATCATTAGCTCATTTTGTTGCATTAATCATTAATCATTACTCATTATTCCATTTAATCATTATTACATTCATCCATTATTGCATTATTCATTATTACATATTGCATTAATCATTATTTCATACATTACATCACATTTACATACATTCATGTTTATATATACATCCATCTAATCATATAATCCATTGCATATATATCCCTGCATCATAAATATGTCATCATATATCTCACATCCTGCATCACACGTGTTAGCCCATCTTATCATCAAAACCACATATACATATAAGAATCAAATCACATAACATCATATAGAACCATCATAATTATGTATATATATAAAAGAATCAAGTGTACAAGTCCATCAAATATATAAATGCATATACATGTATATATCAAGTGTAGTTGTATGTATATCACTCAAAATCTATCCAAGTGTCAAAAATAGCTGGTAAGGATCATGATGTAGGATTTGTGGAAGGACCACCTCCTCCTGTACCATCACCCCCTCTATCTCATGGGGGTCTCATCCCTATTGAGGCATGTGATCCCCTTGCCCATGTTGTCTGAGAGCTTGTCCTCTCACTATACACCACATCCCTTTATCCCTCAGGAATGACCTCATAATACAGTCAGTGGTAGTACTCCATCTCCCTAATATCCCTCATCTCTCTCTTGTGAGAAGTGAAAGTCTCCTATACCACCTACATAACTCCTAGACTTGTCACCACCTGTATTGTGATCTCTCACTAGCCCCTGTACTCCTCAGCTCGATGTTAGTATAGGTCCCTCTCATGGGTCACCATCTATAACTTTACTCTCAGCTACTCTATTAGCTAATCATGTCCCCTGACCTCCTCTACCTGAGTCACCATAACTATGAACTCACCACTATCTACCTGGGCTTGTAACCTGTCAAGAGCACTCTAAGCACTATTTTATCATGCTCACTCTCATGCCAATAATCCATGTATCCTGGCCACCTCAGCTTGAAGACTGAACTTTTTTACCTGGGTTGTAGCTAATAGACCCTGTACTCTAGCTACCTCAACGTCAAGACTTAGATCTAATCTTGTGTTGTAGCCAGTAGCCCTTGTACTCTAACTACCTCTATTTGTAGGCTATCTCACTCGGCCACTACTATATCCTATACCTCATGGGAAATCTAACTAGGTCCTAGTCCATGTCCCTATGTTGGAGGTGGAGGAGGCTCATGTACCTATCCATGCCCCTGTGCCTAATCTTGCACCTATGGTATCATTGGCGGGGCTCTTTCCACCAGTCCCTGTACCAACCCCTGGTGACATGGCACTGTCACCCTCTACTAACCACTGCCTCCTCCTCCTCCATCCCCACCTCCTCCTCTAGCCCCATCTCCATCTCCTTTGTTGTCTCCATCCTCATCTTCATCTACCCCTACTCCATCCCCTCCCTCGAAAGGCTTCTCATCTGCAAGCAATGCACCTAGCATTGTCAATCGGATGGGATAATGTATCAGACACCATTGTGCATAGGCAGGAGTAACTCTAACATCCCGCACCTGATCTTTTCCCTACTTTTAGGGTACTGTTGCCATGCCTAACCATGATACCCAAGCACCTTGCAAATCTACCCCCACCCCTCATAGAGTCCCTACCTCTTGCATCACTAGTGGATGAGGAAATGAATCTGGTACCTGATCTTGTACCCAGCCAAACTGACATGCTACCCATGATAGCATATATCAGGTGATCATGTAGGGTGTCTAGTTTATCAACCAACAATATGTCTACATGAACCCCAAATTTAGGAAGTCCTCCCACCCATCCTCTGTGTAATCCTACTATTGTGCCACCTGGTGGCCCTACACCTCACACCCTGCATATGGTGTCAAGTCAAAATTCTAGATCTCATCTAGCAGTCATTGCTAGTGCTCAATAGAATCCACCGACTCATATTGAATCAGTGGTCGATATCTACATGCGAAGGGCTCATATCTCACCCAGGTCTCCTACAATCTAATCATTTGAGCTACTACAATATGCTCTCAGGCCCACACCAGTAACAAGGTCACTCTTTCCCCCAGTGTCCTGCCTCTCCAATAGGCACACATATGTAAATCATAATATAAATGCATGAGGATGGTATACCCCCAACAGTACCTCTCTCCCTCATCCTCCAACATGGTGCTCAATACTCATTACCATCCCAAAGGAAACCCATGACCTTTCAAATATAGCACTAACCTCCCTCCAATCAATCCTACCAGGTATAATGCCACCTACCTCAACTGTGATCAGGCTACCATTGTTTCTCTCCATGATTGATGCAAGAGCATCTCGGGTCCTTGGAAATCTTGTGTCACCAAAAACATATTTTGAGTTTGTTTGTGTTGCTCGGTTCCTTCTTTGACCGAGTTGGTTTTGTGTTTCTCAGTTTCCTTTATTCACCGGTGTTGGTTGGTTATCTCTTTGGCACTCGGTGATGCTTATCTAGTGCTCAGTTGGCTTTGCTTACCGACAAGTTTCTTTTGAGTTTCTATTGAGGTCAACTTGTGCAATTATTTTGGGTCATGGATTTAATGCTGGTATTTATTATTAGGAAGCATGTGGACCTAGATCTAGTCATCCCTTCCATTGATTACGGATCTAAAGGCCTACTTAGTTCAATAGCCTCTTGTATAAATGTAGTTGTTTGGTTAGATTTTAGGGAGTAAGTTTTGATAGAAGATAGGAGATAGAAAAGTAGAGTTTATATGCAGTTCCTCGCATGTTTGAGGACTTCTGTACTTGATTGTAATATCTAGCTAAAACTAGGAAGGCCTTACAACTTGGCATGTATGAATCAATTTGAAGATAATATATGAAAGTTCTGCATTCTCTCTCTCACTGTTGTATGTTGTTGCTTTCGCATGTTGTTGAGCAAGGTGGATCAGGTTAGGGTGTTTCATTCCTTAGCCCCTCCTATCCTCTCTTGTGTCAATGATAACCACTATCTATATGTTGGTAGCTTCTCATAGGATTGTCTAAATGCAGCCTCTGCATAGGTCTCTATGCTCTCTTGTATGTACTCTGGAATAAACCCTCATATCGGGGCTTGATATATCTGCAAAACATCAAATAGAGTGACTGTCACCTCTCTATTAGGCAAATGGAAACTTGAGGTTAGACTATGCCACCTCTCTACCAATGCAGTCAACAGAGCTGTATGTGCTCTCAATCAGGGCCACATGTGTACATGCTACAGGCTACACAATGCGACCTTTCCCCACTCTGTTGGTGTCAGCTCCCCCGCTAGCCCCATCATGTCTGGCTAGCTCTCCCTTGATCAGAATGTCACCTCCACCACTTGAAATCATCTAGTTCATATTCATCAGTCCTTGCTATCCAAACTAGGGCCTCCTATACCATCTCCTTGTCCTTTGTTTTTCTTCCCCTTTCCTCCCTCTGCCTTTTTGGGTTCCTAAGTGGAAACACCACTTTACCTGCGTAGATGCCAATCTGCACAAATGATAGTCTGTGCAGATGCCCATCCCAGACAAGTCAACCTTTTGGTCAACTCTCTCAGTGCCGATGACACTTTGGTTGTCTCTATTGATCATCGTCTCTGCCCCGACGGCCTTTTCAACCTATTTATGACCCCCCATGCACCATAAATGCACTTAAATATTAATGAAAAATCTTGTCTCGAATACTCACCGGTGGTCCTACATCTATGACCCTCTGATATGCCCAAACTCACTCTCCTAGTTACATACGGTCTCATGGATCAGCCATTTTTCTCTCTTCGCTCTGTCTTTTTGCTTCTAGAAGGTGAAAATGACTTCTCTTAGGGCCCTTATCGCCTATTTATAGGCCCTTTGGGCCCCCATTTTCTTCTCGAACCCTATTTTTTCCTCATTCTTTCTCATGTCCCTCATAGGCCATGCAATTGTTCTTATTCTCTCCTCGTCTTCCTCTTTTTGAGAAAATTACCCAAAATTTTGTATTTTGTCTTATTTTCTTGAGGGGGCATGCCTTCACTATCTCAACACTAGGACCTTATATTCTCTCTGGGGCATCTTATATTTTTTCTTTTCTTTGATGTAATGACATTCATGACATCACATCAAAGAGGGGCAAAATGTAGACGCTTAAAATCATCTAATAACGTTATAATTATTTAATTATTTTAGTTATATTCCTCTTGCTTATTTAATTAAATTTGGCTCATTATTCTATAGTATTTAAATTTGAATTTAAATACCCCTCCTAAAAGTGTATTAAATCTTATTTAATACCCTTTCCCCACATAAAACCTTGATTAAATAAATTCTAATTTATTTAAATCTATTCACATTCTATTATTCTTCTAAACCATAATTAGTTTATTTTTTAATTAAATTAATCCTAAATCTGAATGTAGATTCTACCCTACACACGTCACTCTCAACAAATAGACCTACTTCTTAATTAAGTGAGCTTAATTAAACTAATTTTTTGGATTTCTACACCCATTAGCCTTAATTATTTGCTCACACGTGTGAGCAAATTTCCAAAAATTACCTTTTGAAAAAAAATCTTTAAAAGCCCCAACAAGGTTTCTTACAACCTTGATGACACCTCTTACACATTCTAAAAACATGAAAATAGACTTTTTCTCTTACACCTTACACATGTGTACTTGGAGTACACATTGACCCATCACATCTCAAGTTGCTCACACATGTGTGAGAAAACTTGGACTCTTGCATGGATTATGTGTCCTTCATGTAGCACCTATTTGGATGACACGTGATCCACCTCACCACAGCCCTCCAAAATCCTAGAAATAGGAGCCTTTCCAAGAGTAATTCATTCATCATTTTGTATTAGAGTTATCATGCTAGTATAATTGTAGAGCTTTCTTGCATTTAATGTTTATCTAACATGTTTGGTAGTTGCTTGCATTGATGGTAGAATAGTTACATGCTAGATCATATTTACTTTTCTCATCCATATTGAATGCTTGAGGCTAGTTCTTCATAACTAGTCCTTGAGCTCATTTAATGTCATCTTCATGGTAGTTTGTAGTTTTATCTTGCATTTATCATTTTCAAATCATGGTGGGATTTATATATTATGTTGGGAGAGCACACCCACATATATCTCTAAGAGCTAAAATCAAGCAAATCTTGGGTGCATTTGTTTATTGCTCATCAGAGGTTGTAGAGAAAGCTTCTTAGTTTTGTTCTTGCAAGTTTACTAAATGTTAGATTTATATTTGAATAAAATGTTTATTGCTAACGTTTGAATGTTTTAGCTTGCTCCCAATAGGAAAGATTTCATCACATACATGAATACAATGGTTTCTTGATCTCTTTTCATGTATTCTACTTTATCTTTTGATTTTGCAAGAAACATAGGTACAAATTATATAGTTGTGTTTAATAGATATCTTGATGCACGTTATGTTCTTATCTTTGGTTCTATTTATGTTAATTTGGTATATGGCATTAGTAGTAAAATTGAAATGATGATATTTTTAAAATTTAAACTCTTAAGAGATTTTGAGATACTATGGAGGAATACAAGCATTTATTGTAAAATATAAACAATAATGCTTTTTACTTTCATTATTAGTGTAGTGTTGGTTTTATTAATCTTCATGGAAATTCTTTCTAGAATTAATACTCATGGTGATTTTAGTTCTTTTTTTTGGTTTCCTTCATCACAAAGAATTGCTCTATGTATCTACTTAGGGTTTCTCAATTCACTACACAACATAACACATAAGCATTGACATTGCATGTAGCAGGAATTTTCCTATTTTTGTGCATTATGCTTTCAATATAGTTTTTAATGTAGTTGTTTGATGCTAATTGTATCTATTAAGCTTCTAGCCAAAAATTATAAAAACATTTCAAAATTGGCAATAGCATTTACAATCAAACTTCCTATTGTTGAATAGGTTGAATAACTAAGAGGGGGGAATAAATTATTCCTAAACACTTTTCACAAACTTAATTGACTCAGTAAAATCTTAAACCATTCAAATAATTAAAATAGTTAAGAACTTGAAAGTACGCAAACAACAAACACCATAACATTAGAATTAACATGGAAATCCAAGATGGGAAAAAACCATAGAGAAACTAATTCTCATGATCAAAACATAGGTTAAGGTAATTTTTACAACATCTCACTACCAATTTTCTCATTTTAGGTAGGCTCACTGTCTATAGGGATAATTATCTTGATATAAAAAGACTTATTACAAAATGTCTTACAAGCAAAATGTGAACTGATAAAGTTGCATCTATATATGCATGAAATAGTTTCATCTAGTAGCACAAGAACAACTAATTGCAATAGATCCATTTAGAGATATTCTACCAGTACATGCCAAGCTTCAGTAAAACTAAATACAAGCATTTTCTCTATTCCCTTGATATCCCTTTGTTCTTCTTATTTTTGCTTGCATACTTCACCATAAAGTATTCATCCAAATTAGCATTCTTGCATCATTCCACCTTCAACATACTCACTCACGAATACATTCAAATTTGAATAAATGTCCTATACATATACATAACTGATGAAATAAATACATATGGTAGCCTAGCAACAAAACATGTCGACTTGAATACAAAAATATAGTTCAAAATAGTTCAACACGCCAACACTGGATCTAAAAGATAGGTCATACATATGATAACTTCATACAATGCTACCATAGGACATGAAGATAGTTCACACATAAGATAAGAATATTACATATCACAACCACCAAAAGATAAGAATATTATGGGATCGACAAAAATGCCACAACCAAGACCATGTCTTGATCTACAAAAAATCTAAGCTAGTCGATGGATAGAACTAGAAAGAACCTATCCAAAATTGAATACATTTGTTATACCAAAAGCTTCTAATATACTGCATAAAGGTTTGGGTAATGAAGATACTCAGTATAGCTTTGAAACACAAAAACCAATTATATCCATCCAAAACCTCATACTTATACGTTCATCGAATACCATGAATGTACCAAAAAGATGTATTATCATAAACAGAATAGGGATATCCATCCACACAATTCATTACCAAAATTATTTGTATAGAATAAATCTAATTTTCATATTACCATAGCATAACTAACTAGTACAACCATCTCATACTAGGGTTTTGACATCAATGACAACAATACTAATATCTCAATAATCTCAACACCTATTTGTTTGATAGTCTTCCCAATATCCATAATAAAATTTTATTTTATTTTTCCATTGCATGTTCTTATGCATCTCTTTTTTTTCTTAGAAGACAATAATGTGGTAAAGACAATCCCATTGTTCTGTCAATAAAACTTCACTGTACAAAAAGATAAAAATTTGACATTGCTCTTACTTTACCTATTTTATAAAAAACTTTTGACAAACATGCTTATTACAATATTTGTAACATGTTCTCTTTATATGAGGACACGTGTGCTTTTGAAAATACATATTCTTTTCATTTCTTTTACAACTCAATATTTTCATCTTCTATGCCGATATAATTTACCAAATCAGTGGTAAGATAAAAATGTTTTCCTTGCTATTTCAATTAAATGTGCTTCCCTTGCTAAACAAACATGTAGGTTTAAGCCTATACATGTCTTGTATCCTTCTTTTATACATGTATTGCAAGTAAACTTTTCAAAGATTTCAATCAACACTTTCATGTCCCATTCTAAAACTATCTACCAGATAACTAGTGCCACATTAAAAAATCTTTTACAATATGTTACTAAATATTTAGAAAGGTTGCTAAAGATAATCACACTTTTCTGCTAATAAAATTTTCAACGTACAAAAGCTTAACATTCAATACTACTCTTCCTTCACCTATTTCTTGACAATATTTCTATCAACCTATCTATTACAATATTCACAACATGTTCTCTTTCTATGATGATATGATGACACACATGATTTTAAATATACACATGCTTTTCATATATTTTACAACTCAATATTATTGTCTTCTATGTGAATACAATTTACCAAGTCAGTCGTACAATAACTTTTTCCCTTCTTTTATAGTTGTATTGCAACTAGGAGTTTCAAAGATTTCAAATAGTATTTTCATGTCCCATGCTAAAACTAACCACCAAATCACTGATAACACATTACAAAACCTTTTTCAAGCTATTACTAAATATTTACTAACACAATGCTCACTCACACATAAACAATCTCACAAACTACTTACATGAAACGATTTTGTTTTAGTTCTTCATTTCATAGAATCATATTTTTTCAAAAATTTACTTGTCCCAATATTAAATTCTCCTCCATTTCTAACTTGCTTAGTTGTTTCAACAACAAATTCTTATACATCTCTTTTTCCTTCAAAATACAACAATGTACTGACCATGGTCACAATATTTTGCTAGTTAGAACCTCATTGTACACAAGCTAAAGAATTTTTTAGGAACATACTTTCTAGTAATAAAAATGATTAGACTCTGGACATTCATTCATTTTTCTTTATTTTTGTGTATTTTTCCTACAAAGAATCCATGGTTTATAAGTCACTTCTCTCAAAATGTCATCTCATGATTTTGTGTACACTTCCTTACACATCGTTTTGTTGTTTGTTTCAACAGCAGGCTCTCATGAAACCCTTTCACACTGAGAAGATGACAAGATGCTAGACATGATCACAATATTTTGTTAGTAAAATCTTAAAGGTACATAATCTAAACAATTGTAATTTTCTTTTAATGAGTGTAATAGTATAGAAAACTAGTATGCTTGAGCTATTTCTAATAAACTCTTTGCAATTGAGTTTATTACAATATTTGTAACATGTTCTCTTTCTATAATGACACGCATTATTTCAAATATACATTTGTGTTGCCTTTCTTTTACAAACATATTACAACTATGCCTTCCAAATATTCCAATCAATATTCTCATATTGCATGCAAGTACAATTCAACATATCACTAATAAGATAGTATAAAACTTTCTGCAACATGCCAATAAATATATTTTTATAGTATTGCACATTTTCTTCTTGGTTCTTGATTACAAAGATTATTTTATGATCAAAATTTTGCCTTTGCAATTATTTTTAGTGTGCTTTCTTCCTCCATTGAATGTGTTCTTATCCATTTTTTGTGAGGTCAACTAGAAATAGTATGCTATGGATCCATACCTCAAGGTATGTAACATGATTTCCTTTTCCTCCTATACCATTGTGTTATGATTTTAATGCTAAATTAAGCTATTCAATTTGGAGTGTTCATTTAAGCCTACTAATAGATTTATAGTTTCATTTAATGTAATTTACATGTACGCATCTTGCATTGTTTATTTACACTTTGACACAGATCATGAAGCATCCGTCAATGCTACTTTTTGTCCAAGTTCTTCCATATTTATCTTCGTCATCTCAAAATTACAAATTCCTTTCATTCTGTATGCAATTTACACATCTTTGCAATAAGCAATAGACAGTGGAATATTTTAAGGCACATAACCTAAAGAATTTATTAGACATATACTTTCTAATATTAATAGTGATTATACTCTACATATTTATTCATTCTTCCTTATTTCTCTATGGTTTCCTTAAAAAGAATCCATGGTTTACTAATAACTTTTCTCAAAATGTCATCTTATTATTTTGTATACACTTTCTTACACATCTCTTTGTTATATGTTTCAATAATAGGTTCTCATGGATCTCTTTGGCATCGAGAAGATGACAAGATGGTAAACACGATCATAATTTTTTGCTAGTAAAATCTTGAAGCTAGACAACCTAGATAATTTCAATTTGCCTCTAATGAATGCAATACTATACATAATTAGTATTTTAGATGTACATTAGCAACATGCTCTCTTTCTATAATGAATTATATGATTTTAAATATTTATGTGCTTTGGCTTTCTTTTACAACTCAGCATTCTTGTCTTCTATACTAGTGCACTCTATCACGACACTCATAAGAAATAAGCATGCTTTTTTCAATAATTTTTGCTATCCAGGTAATAATTTTTTCTATATTTATCTTTTTTATCTCATAATTGGAAATTCCTTTTATTCTCTATGCAATTTATACATACTTGTAATAAGCAGTAAATAATAGAATATATATCACTTCATGCAAGCTCTTTGATATGTGGCTTCATTAAATGTCTATTAATTTCAAATGCCACATAGATTATTTGTTTCTTATGTTTTCCTTTTCACTTTATAAATGGATTGAGAGAACTCTAAACAAAATTGACTCATGCCTACAATTTTTTCTTTATTGTCCTCATACCATGCCCAAATACATGCAAATTTTGGCTCACAAATTTCTACAACTCTCTCAATCTATTTGCACTACCTTCACAAATATACCAAAAACATGGACATACATACATACATACATACATACATACATACATACATACATATATATATACATAGATATATATATATATATATATATATATATATATATATATATATATATATATATATATATACATATACATATATATATATATATATATATATATATATATATATATATACATATATATATCTATGTATATATATGTATATATATATATATATCTATGTATATATCTATGTATATATATATATATATATATATATATATATATATGTATATATATATATATATATATATATATATGTATATATATATGTATATATATATATGTATATATATATGTATATATATATATGTATATATATATGTATGTATGTATGTATGTATGTATGTATCTACATAACAATGTACATATATGTCTACATCTACACAACTATATACATATATTCATATCAATATACATATTGATATATGCACACATGCACAATTTATGTTAACAGATTATCTTTATGCTTGCATAACAGAGTAAACTAAAGAACATGCATAACAATAAAGAAAATGAACTCATAACATATTATTTGTTCTCGAGGAAACCCTGACCAAGGGAAAACCCCGGTGGGGATGATACCCACAAAGATCCACTAATCAAGAGTATCATGTTAAGGATGTTGACCCTGTTAGGAGCCTGTTACATGCATATAGTGTCTCAGTCCTGATTAAGGAACTATAGGCCTTGTTAGAAGCCTCAACCCTGCTAAGAGTTGGTAGTACTGATTACAAATGATTACAAGATGAGCCCACTGCCCAAACAAGTAATGTAAAATGATTATTGATTACAAAATAGGGTAAGGTACATAACCTTATACTACTTGCTTGTCTTTCACAACTTCACATCAATATCTTTCACTATATCATCTATCTCATTACAATACATGTCTCATTCTTCTTCTTCACATTTCATATGCCTTATATTTATACAAGTTATTAGGAGTAATAACTTTTATAGTCGGCTTTACAAAACATAAAGCTTTACACAAAATACATATTTACCCAAGGGTTAACATCTAGGATTTCATCCCTTTATATTATTAAGACATTATTTTGATAAATAAAATAATCCCTTAACTCTTTACCAATTTTGTCTTCTTCTCTGTCTTGTCGGCTTTAACATTGTCTTTGGTAAAACTGCCATAACTTCTTCTGTACATGCCGTATAGACTTGCACTCTTAGGTGAGGTGAGTCTTCAATAGTCATCATGTAGTATCTATGTTCAAGTGCACAAACACTGAACTTACTCCAATCGACATAGCCAATCAAAACTGTCTCGGGTTACACTGGGAAAATATTGCACATACTTAGACAATTTTGCTTTGTGCTCTATCATATTTGCTCTTTGTCATATGCGGTCTTCATGTAGATTATATGTTTCCATAATGACAACATCTAGATATCTAACTTAGCCAAATTGCCAACAATCTCCCCCTTTGTCATTGGTGGCAACAAATGAGAAAATTGGCTAAGTCTCAAAACTTCAAAACTCAAAAATTATGGCCATAACAAAAAAAAATATTCATTGTCCTTATAACTCCATAAATGTTATCTATATTCTATGATCCCCCTAAGAATATACTTCCTTATCATACATATATCAATTTTTTGCTATATATCTCTCCCCCTTTGACAACAATGACAAAAAAAAGGGTGCCAAAAACTGTGTTCAAAAAGATGTTATATACCTTGATTCAGTATTGTAGAGTCAGTAGGCTTGCAACACAATCTACAAAATTCACTTTAATGCTCTCTATCTCCTTCTCCCATGCCTTCTTAATGGAATCTACAACACTAAGTAGTGCACACAATCCATAAGATGCAATCTCACATGCTTAAAGGTTTGTAAAACTAAACTTCTCAAAAGATGTCTTAGATGCAAGACATTCTTCCAATTGTCCTTCAACAATGCTTATCTTTATTTAAATGTGCTCTCTTAGAAGAGCGAATCTTTTCAATTTCCTATCCTTTTCATCATTGAGAATCCTTATTTCATCATTTACTTTGTTGATTCTTTTCTCAATATCCAATATCTTCACATTAGGGCTAGCTAAAAGATTTGTCTCTGACTGAATTTCTACTTCTTTAGCCTTAATCTTCTCAACTACTTTAGATACATGGTTTTTAGATTTTGTACACTGAATGTACAAAGTTTTACCTTTGTCCAAATTCCTTCTCAAGTCTTTTATACAAACATCCAGATTATTAATATCATTTCTGATATTCTGACTTATATCATGAAATATTTTGGCCTCATAGGCTTCCTGAACCTTCACTTTAGCCATATCTGATAGGTTAGTGAACTCATTATCAAATGCATTCATAAATTTCTTAGCTCTTTCTAGTGGGTCTGCTTTTGCTATCTGGTTAGTCACAATACTTTGTAACTTCTCTGTTATTTCTAGCAAATATCCTTCAAGGCTTTTCACCTTCTTGTTCTTTCCAATTATTTTGTTCAAGGATGTGATCAATTCTATTTGATCATCATCATCAACCTCTTTCCCAAAGCTTTCAAATATTGATCCAATCTGTGATTTCTTTGCAATCTTAGGTGTAAGACTGATTTCCTCTTTGTTAGGGAATTCTTTCTATCCTTGCATTTCTGTACTTGCTTGATTCTCTATTTTCTTTTCTTCCTCTTTCCTTGTTTCTTTCTTTCCTTCTTCACTAGATCTGTCATGTTCTTCTAGAGCCGAATTGTCAACAATGTTTTCAAGATTTTTAAAAGGATTATCATCACTGTCCAATGTGATCTTAGTTCCTTCCACATGCATTGACTCATCTTCAATGTTCATTGATGGTGGAGAGGGACTCTTCTGATGCTCAGCTTCCTCTGCCTGTTCTGCTAGCTCTGTTGCACTAGATTATTTTCCAACACTAGATTCCATTACCTTTGCTATTGCTTTCTGTGTTTCTTTGTTTATTTCTTCATAGTTTCCTCCCATTATCTCAATGGTTCTTTTCTTTTTTCTTAGATGGGTTCCAAGTTCTTTCATTATTTCTTTAAAATGATCTTCATCTTTGACATCACATAGTTTTCTCACAAGATTTTCTCTAATTTTATTATCTTCTTCAGTTGCTCTCTTTTTCCTATTAACTAGCTTATCAAATGAATCATTAGATATCTTACTTTGAATTGTGTCAAACTTCTTATCTGCTAGGATCATATGTCTCACAACTGAATTTTCCAAATTCAATCTTTCTGAATAGTTATAAAGATCATAGTACTTGTTCATCTTAGAAAAATCTCCATCATGAATAATCTGTTCATTTACCTTCTCAATCTTTGGTTTCCATGTCTCCTTTTTCACTTGAATATCTTCATCATCTTTTATCTCTGCTATTTTCCTTTGTACTAGTGGTACTATTATCTTATGTCTCTTACCTGGTCCAGTAGCTATTTCTTTCACTCTTTTCCCTAGCGGAGTTGAAGATGATCTTGTAGCTTTCCTAACTTCTTGTTCTTCTTGCTCTACTTTCACCTTATGCTGCAAATTTCTAGTTTCAATCGCTAATAGGGGTGGAACAGACAAAAATTCCTTTTGTCTAATGTCTCTAATAGTTGCCGATGTATTCTTTGCAATCATAAACTCATGTTCTGTCATTCCTGTGTCCTTTAGAATCTTCTTAATTGTACTTTCTACTCTTTTCTTTGACTATTTTTCTTCCTGAATAGACTTTGTGGAGTTGAAGTTCTCCTCAAAAGTCCCAAATCTATTGTTGTGTATATCCAACTTGCTCTTAAGTAATCTGTTCACATATTCTTATGCTTTAGTTTCAGAAATTTCATAGCCAAGAGGGTCTATGAACTCTACTCTAGGTTCAACTGCTTCAATGAATGTAAAGTCAGTGTCAACCATAAAACATATCTCATTCTTATAATTTTCAAAAATTGACTGAGGGATTCTTGATTGGTTCTTCATCAAATTCTAAAATGTTTTAATCACTAAAACTGCACTCTCATTGACCTTGTCAATAAGATGTCTCCTGAATACTTGGTTGATTCTTTCCATTATGGTATTTCCATCATTCCAATCATCTCCAATTGTAAATGGAAATCTTGTTAACAAATGGAAAAACATATAAGTGATCAATGAAGATAATCTAAACTGGGAGTTCTTAGTCTTCTTTATCTTCTCCAAGTTTTCAAATAATTGTATTCTCAAGATTTCACACATGTCTACTTGTATTTTTTCAACACACATCAAATAGGTTGCATGAATCATTCCAACTTCCATGTTATCTTCTCTTGAATTAGCACAAAATTTAGTTGTAAGGATCCTGCACAAATACCTAACATCATCCTGTTGTATCTTGCTAATCACTATACATCTGCCATTGCAAGATGATTTAGTGTTGTCCAATATAGTTTTCTTCACATTCTTTTCATTAAACAGTATGACTCCAGATTTAGACAAACTAGTTACTTCATGAATTAGGTCTGTTGTAATGTCTATCACTCTATCATCTAACCAAAACTTTCCATTATGTATTCTGCTTGGAATTATCTTAGTGCATTCTTCATCATCAAATTCATACTATAAAGAATACCTTATGATTTCTTTATCCTTCAAATGTTCAAACCCTACTCTCAATGACACATCTTGATAGTAAAGCTTCTCATACTCTTTAGTAAAATCACTATCACTGAGGGTTTCAAGTTTACATCCCAAATAGCTTCTAACATTCTCTAAATGTAGAACTTCATTTGGTACGGATGATAAAGCCAATTTAGGGTCTTCTTCCAAGGGTTCTACTAGTTCCCTTTTAGTCTTAGGTCTGATCTTATCTCTTACATTATGAATCAATGAAACATCCATATCTTCTACAAATTCTCTAACTGACTGATAGATTTTCTTAGTAAAATACCTCAATTCCATGATTTAGGGTTTGCGTAGATCCAACACAAAATTCTTTCACCAAATCCTTGCAAACTGCTTCAAATCATTGCTCATTTTATCTCATTAACACTTGTATTCACTTTAATGATCAAATAATACATATCATAACCTTTTAACCTTTCAATCTCACAAGATTCTGACATCACATTCAATTCTTTTGTCGCTTCTTTCCAAAAAGTTGTTCCTACTTACCTGCAAAACTTAAAACTTCTTGCGATCTCGCATAACATCATATTATCTTATGCGCTCTTAACCATAGTATCGCTACATCATATACTACCTTGCATCAACTACACAAGATTCAATTCATCCTATACTAACTTCTACACTATCCTAAGTTCCTATTCTACTATATTTTTTATGAATTAAGTACTTTGAGATGGGTTAGGTAGAGATTCACTCTTACCATTAGATACTTCACCTTTTTTATTACCTTTAGTGCTGAATGTGTCTCCTTGATCTGTGGCTTTAATAAACTTCACTTCTTCTAAATTACTACAACAACCTCCATGATTGTTGCTTGTATTTTCATTTCTCCTTGCATGACTTCTAGGGTTAGGGTTTTTCATGTTATTCATCCTACAAAACCTTGATGTATGACCAAATTTGTTACATATCTGACAAACTACTCCACTGTTTTCATATCTCGGTCCAATTTGGTTGATTTGTGATCTGCAATTCCTGGCAATGTGTCCAACCTTGTTGCATCTATAACATACTACTGCATTTCTTTTGTTCATATCTTCAGTAGGTTTCTTATCTGCATGGTTAGTATCTCTAAACATTCTACTACTATTATTATTCTCATTAAATTTAGGCTTCCTACATTCAATAACTCTATGTCCAAAACCATGACAATTATAACAATAACCATTAAGAGGTTTAAATTTCTTACCTGTACAATGTTTCTTCATATGGCCAAAAGTATTACATGAAAAAACATCTACCTTTAAATTCTCTCTGCATACCTTTAGGTGATTCTTCTTGTTTAGGTGGTTATTCTTTAGGTGTATCTTTAGATTTGTCAACTTCATCATATTTCTTTTCTTCTATCTTTTCAGAAACTTTCAGATCTGGTTCCTTGCTTTCTTCACTCACTTTAGATGAGTTAAATCCAAGACCAGTTTTATCATAAAATGGATTTTCATAAGACATTTGTTCATCAATCTTCTCACTAGTAGAATATAGCTTCTCAAGTTGTTGCTTAGACTGAGTCAATTCACCTTTCATAATAGTATTGTATTTTTCAAGTTCAGCATATTGCAATTTGGTTTTCTCAAGTTCAGATGTCACTTTACAAAGTTTAGATTTCAGATCTTCTTTCTCAAATTTCAAATTTGCATTCTCAGATTTCAGATTTGCTTCATTCTTTCTATTTCCATCTTTCAAACTCAACTTTAGATTTACTATCTTCAGTTCATGTTTAAGGATCTCATTTTCTTTTTCCAGATTATCATCACAATCTTCAACTTGAATTGTAGATTCTTTTTTCTATTTTAGTTCTTCCAACTTATTCTTCAGCTTTTCAATGAGGTTCTTTGCATCATCATATTTTCCTTTCAAAGTATCTCTTTCTTCAGTAAGTATATCGATCTGTTCAAGAGCTTCTTCAAGATTCTTCTATAGCTGATCCATATCCATAGAGATCTTACTCAAGTTGGTAGGCTTTTTATGAATGATTCTTCTTCAAGTAACTAAGCTTTGATACCAATTGTTAGAAACAGGGAATACTGAGAGGGGGGGTGAATCAATATTCTACAAACTTTTACTTTTTCCTAATTATGGATATAATAGATTATCTTTATGCTTGCATAACAGAGTAAACTAAAGAACATGCATAGCAATAAAGCAAATGAACTCATAACACATTATTTGTTCTCGAGGAAACCCTGGCCAAGGGAAAACCCCGATGGGGATGATACCCACAAAGATCCACTAATCAAAAGTATCCTGTTAAGGATGTTGACCCTATTAGGAGCCTGTTACATGCATATAGTGTCTCAATCCTGATTAAGGGACTATAGGCCTTATTAGAAGCCTCAACCCTGCTAAGAGTTGGTAGTACTGATTACAAATGATTACAAGATGAGCCCACTACCCAAATAAGTAATGTACAATGATTACTAATTTTTAAAATAGGGTAAGGTACATAACCTTATATTGCTTTCTTGTCTTTCACAACTTCACATCAATATCTTTCACTATATCATCTATCTCATTACAATACATGTCTCATTCTTCTTCTTCGCATTTCATATGCCTTATATTTATACAAGTTATTAGGAGTAATGACTTTTACAGTTGGCTTTACAAAACATAAAGCTTTACACAAAATACATATTTACCCAAGGGTTAACATCTAGGATTTCATCCCTTTATATTATTAAGACATTATTTTGATAAACAAAATAATCCCTTAACTCTTTACCAATTCTGTCTTCTTCTCTGTCCTGTCGGCTTTAACACTGTCTTTGGTAAAACTGCCATAACTTCTTCCGTACATCTCATATAGACTTGCACTCTCAGGTGAGTCTTCAATAGTCATCATAGTATCTATGTTCAAGTGCACAAACATTGAACTTACTCTAATCAACATCACCAATCAAAACTATCTCGGGTTACACTGGAAAAATACTGTACATACTTAGACAATTTTGCTTTGCGCTCTGTCATACTTGCTCTCTGTCATCTGCAGTCTTCATGTAGATTATATGTTGCCATAATGACAACATCTAGATATCTAACTCAGCCAAATTGCCAACAGAAATATAGGCATAAAAGAGTTAGTCCTAAGATCATATTATTGAGAGGGAGGGGGGGTGAATCAGTAATCAACCAATTATTGCACTTTTTAACCTCTTAAACTTTGCAACAACATTCACAAGATTAACTTAATAGAAATAGATGAAAATCATAACGATAAGTACATCCACATAATAATGAAACATTGACACATAGATTTATCTCATGGAAATCCAATTTGAGAGAAAGCCACAGTGGGAATTAGTACCCACTAAATGATGTACTCTTCTGAAGTATGCCCTATGAGGAGCTTAACCCTATTAGGAGTTTACAACATCACTATTAGGTGCTACTTGATTAATGGATTTACCTTAGGCCTATTAGGACCTTTACCTTGTTAAGAGTAGCCTTGTTAGTGGAGTTTAGACACAAGCTAATGTGCCACCCTATTAAAGGATATACAATAAGGACCTGCTAGGATCCACCCAGTTAAGGGATTTTGATTATTACAACTACTAGGTAATAACATAAATAATGATTTGTAGAATAGAACTACCTCTGCTTGATTAGATCCACTAAGGCACACAATCTTTTCACAATACACTTAACTCTATCATGGCTTGATCGCAACTCCCACTTTACAACTACACTTGCCCAATACATGATCAATGCACTTAACTTCCAACTTCATCCATTATATGTTACAAGTAGTGGTTGTTGTTGCACCAAAAGATCAACCTATTAATGCTCGATACAACCACTAGACTTATAGAAGACATAGGAGGCTATTAAACCATGTCACGAATCCTGAGGGGAGCACTGACCATTTTTCCAACAATCTCCTCCTTAGCGTTACTCGAGGGGATTCAAACCTGTGACCAAGCTCTAATACCACTTGTTACAAGTAGTGGTTTCCATTGCACCAAAAGATCAACTTGTTAATGCCTGATACAACCACTAGACTTATAGAAGACATATGAGGTTGTTAAACCATGTCACGAATCCCGAGGGGAGCGTTGACCATTTTTCCAACATTATATATTGAACTATTAAGTCCACCACCTTATTCAAGCCCTAAATCTAAAATAGATTTGAATTTAAAATATCTCGCTTAGATCCAACATGCCACAAAACAAAATTCAATGTGTAAAACAATTTCCAAGACCATGTCGGCCAAAAATAAGATATGTGAGTTATATCTCCAAGGAAGTCAAACACATTTTGACTTCTCCAATGCATCACCCTAAATCCACCTTATTGCATGCCTCGACCATATAAATGATAGCTCATTAAATCCTTGTCATCTAAGACACATTACCATAATAACTATATTCACCTCAATATCCATATCGATCACCAATCTAAGATCTACCACTGATAGCTCTAGAACTTAGACTCATAAACATGTAACCTCTTCTAGCACTAAAATGATTTCACATGGATTGTCCAAATGAGTTGTGGTTTCAACCATAAAGTGTAATGAGTATATCCATTCTATATTTAAGACCGCTCCGCTTAATTCCTTCTCAAACATCACCTCTACCCAAATCTCCATTTGTAACTGTTCTTCCTATACACCTCTCACTGAACTTAGTTGATTCCTTTTTATCGATTGAACAATGACCTTACCGATTGTCCCAATCATCTGATATGACTAAGTTTGCATCAATAACAACCAAAATCACAATCAACTTTGACCACTCACAAAAATACATTACATTGCCAACAAAAGAGATCTAAAAAAATAAAGGAAACCCAACTAAATATAAATACAAAGTAATCGGAGAAAATATAATATAATCAAGAAGAGTTTTTTTAAAACTACAAAGAGGTGCAAACGTGTAATTAATTGTCAAATAAAATGAGAATTAAATTAATTCCTTTACACAACACACTAATTTAATAATGTATACCTAGGGATGCTTAAAACTATTTGTCAAATTTTGAAATCTTCTTTGCAACTGCACCCAATGAAAGCTATACTTAAATGAACCATTCTCATCTATTTCTTCTTGTCAATACCACATTTTCAATAATACTTCTAATAAATCTTCAAGGAAAAATAATATTTGTTCATCTTAACAATGTCTTTAATGCTTCTATATTTCAAACACCAATGTCATTATTACAGTGACAAGTCTCTATTCTCAAGTGTTAACTACGCACCTAGAGTTACTATTTATATCCACCACCAAGAGAAATCCTATCAAAATTACACAAAAAATGATGCATGCCCCCTCTACTTACTAGAAATTTAATCAGACCACATTTCACATAAATTATATTTAATGATACTATTTCTGCTCTTTGTTTCTCGTACTAAGTTACTAATAATTTATTTTATAGATATTTTATCTAATCACATGTCAAAGTACTTAGATTAAATGATACATATGCTAATGTCAGCCACTTATTGTAATTTTTCAAATTTTTTTTGCTAATGAAAGCTATGCTCGAATGAACCATTCTCAACTACTTCTTTTTGCCAATATTAGATTTTTAATAACACTTCCTACAAATCTTTAAGTAAAAAATATATTATGCCTGTTTGTGTGAAAATTGTACCTGATCTGTAGACACAACACTCAGTAAAACATTAGAGGTTAGCTATAATCAAAATCGTGCAAAATTGAAAGCTATCTAACCAAGTGATTTACTGCCTTCTAATAGGTGCGAGATTAATGTTCTCAGATTATTATCGAGATCAGTGACCTAGACGACACCTAAATGAAGGATTTGAATGCAATTGATCTAGATATGAGATTGAATGCAATTATTCTATTTTTTTTATATTTTTTATGCAATAAGAATGAATGAAAAATTGATATGAAATTAATCTATATAAAAACTGATATGCTATGCTAATCTAACAATGATATGAAATATGAATGCAAAAATAAGATTGATCTCACAAAGATGTCGATTCGCAAGAGCTTTGATTCTTCAATTCCAATTCTTCAGCGTGATTGTGCAAAATATGAGATGATTTGTGAAGAGCTAAAGCCTTAATTTATAGAAATCCAGGGCTTTGGAGGTGCATGGGAAAAAGCCATAAATCACTCAAATAACTCAACTTGATTTTTGAGTTATTTTTAAATAAAAGATAATTAACTCACAAAAACATGCAAAAGCTAAGTTTTAACTCAAAATAGAGTTTAGTTTTAATTGATAATTGATAGTTGTCTGCTTTTATGATTGTGCATGTTTTATTTATGAATTAATTTAATAATAAAGTGATTTATTTCCAACTTAACTGCTTTTAAAAATAAAACAATTGATTTATGGGTTAATCAATTATTTAATCAAACTTTTATTAAAAACTATATTATTAAATAATGACAACTTGCTTTAATTAATTAAATAAGAATTTAATCAATTATTCATATGATATTAGATTTATTGTCAAAATTAAATAATACAATTAATAATAGATATAATTAAATTTAATTACACAATTAAGTGGCAAATATTAAATCTAATTAATTAAATATGAAAATATTTAATTAATCAAACTTTAGGATAAATGTGATTTATTGCCAAATAATTATAAAATTAAAGATAATTAAGATAATTAGGAATATTACTAGGAATATTCCCCGATGCAAAATTTAAGATAATCAATTAGATTTGATGATGTTTAGATGTGCCTTAGATTAGGACTTTGATGTCGATTTCATATGATTTGATGATATAGGAGGTTAATGAACTTATACCCATTTTTAGGGTATTACAATGCCATGTTACCAAATCCTTAAAACTAAAAGCACTTGCATTAGCTTAGCATTTTGAACAACAATGTGATCTGATTAAAAGACATATAACTAGGCCACATGTCAAAGTGCTTAGATTAAATGACATCTATGCTACTGTCCCTTGGTGATCATCAATTTTTTATATTCTTTTGGCAATTAAATTATACCAATTTGATTTTCCTCCTTGGTCTTTCAACTAACAACAAATAGAAACACAAATAACTATCATTTTTAAAGAATTTTAAAATATGCACAAATTTATAGAGCAGAAAGCTTGAATGGTCAACTAGCCTTACACAACAACATTCACAGATTTGGAAATTAAAATAAAATAGAGAGAATATAGAATTTTTTTGCTTTGAATATCTAGTACACCTAGAATTTTTCCATTTCTTTTGATTTATGTTCCTTTTCCTTTTAATTTGTTTGTTTCATGTCATATATAATAATTTACTTTTCAAATAACTATCATGTCAATATTATAGTATCTTGATTAGATATGTATATCTAGTTTAGCTAAGGTTTCACAATTTCTAAAGATCTTTTCCACTTTTATGAAAATTACAAAACAAAGGGCACAAGTTCTCTCTTATTCCAAGACATTTAGTCGGGCTTTTATAATTCTTAGGCACTGAGAGGGGGGGTGGTAAATGGGTGCAACTAAATTATAAACTAATTCAATCACCAATCTGAATAACTTCAATAATAGTTTGTAAACTACAAAGCATATAACTGAAGTAAACAAGTTAAATTTAACAAAATCAAACATCCACAAAATCATCACACATGACACAATGATTTTTGCATGGAAACCCTTGGTTAGAGGGAAAAACCACAATGGGGATGACACCCACAAGCTCGCTACTACAGTTAAATGAGTTTTCCCTAATAAGAGCTTTTAATTACCCTTTCTGAGGGTTCACCATATAAGAAGTGATTAGTATCTTATTAGAAGTACAATTAGATCTACTAAGATCTACCTTGTAAAAGGATTTCAAGACTATGTTAAGAGCTTGTTCGACTAAGGGATTTACAATAAGAACCTACTAAAGTTCACCCAGTTAAGGGATTTTCTTGTTATAACTTCTAGGGAACCAAAAGTTAAGTGATCTAGATGTAGAACTATCTGCTTGACAAATCCAATCTTTTCTCTACTCTCTATAACTGCTCACAACCATGACTCTATCAAATCTATGATTGCAACCTTAATTGATTTCACAACAACATCAATCTTCTTAGTTCAAATCTTGTTTTTTTTAAAAAATCTTATCAACCTTTTCAATATGATTAGTACTACTTATTTATACTTCTAGCACCGACTTCATGAAATTAAATATTTTCCTATCAAAGTGATAAACTTGATGTAAAAGACATTTTCCTATGACCACACTAGCTTTCAATAAGATCTACATTTCAATTCTCCAAAATAGTTAAACATATTTTGACTTCTCCAATGCACCGCCTTAAATATTCCCTACACAATAGAATCGATCCCAAAAATAATACGTCATTGATTTTATAACCAATATTACACATCATCATAACATTAAGTATCATCGCAATTGATTTACTTCTTACCGATCTAGATTCTTCCAACTGATGCTCAAGAACACAAGTGTTCTTACCTATCTGAATGACTGTGACACAAAAATCTCTCTCATTGATCAACCAAATGAGTTTTGATTGGAACCATACTAGATACTCTAACCATTTTTATACTGTAGTTGTGATTGCACCTTTTAATTCTTCATCTGTCATGACCGCTACCAAAGTGTTGACCTCTTTGTCTACCGATCTTCTGGACTTGACCAATTTTCAGCATTATCGATTACTTAACCTTCACACTGATTGCCTTCTGCACTTCACTAATTATGATACATGACTAATATGACTTATTTGGCATCAATGAAAACAAACCAATTACTACCTATGAGTGAAGCCAATATGCATCACCATGTCAACTCTCAATCTCATCATAATGTCAACAAACTCTCCATTTGGCATTGATGGCAAAAACCTTGTTCTCTCTAACATATTCTCCTCCTTTTACAATAATGCCAAAGGTGCAAAACTAAACTGTGTTCAATTATGCATGATTTTCTTATATCCTATCAAAGATTACCTTGAATTTTATCTTTGCTGACTCTAATGATGTCTCCCATGTCTTCTTCATGTGTCCCAAGGCAATAAATTTCTCAAATAAACTTGATACTAGCTTTTCCATACTTTATAAAGTGCTTATGTATGATAAGACAAATATCCCTTCTGCCTTCTCCACATGTTGTTGCATCACCTCTATTATAGGGGATAAAAATGATTGAAGTTCAAGTATACTGACCAACCTGTTGTCTTTCTCCTTTTGGATCTGCTTCAACTTTTGAGATAATTGCTTCACTTGACTACTGAAAGCAGTAACTGAGCTTGAAATAGGATCAAACTGACTAGTTAATCTCTCTAGCTCCTTTAGGATTTCAACTCTTTTCTCCTCCAAATCTCTTACAAACTCTGAATGATTAGATACTTTGGTGAAAAGTTGTCCTACTGTAACCAATGAAGCTTTAACTTCTTTCACCAATTCTATCAATTTGTCCTTATCCTCAATGATCTTCTCCTTTAATTTACCTATCATCTTATTCTCTAACTTCTCTTCTGCTATCTTTACTATTGCAATCTGCAAATCTGGGCCTTGATGTGAAATAACCTTAATCAAGGTGTCCATTTGATCTATAATAGAATCACCTTCATCATATACAACTTCAGAGACCAACTCAGCTAGGATATATCTTGCTTGACTCAATACTCTAGCTTTCTTCTTCTTTGTGCTCATTTTATCTCTTTCATCTTTCTTCATCAACTATTCTGAGTGATTCATCAATTCCTTGGGTTTCAACTTTGTTATGTCTACTGGTGTGGTGAATATTTCTTCCTCTTCTACTTCCTCTTCTTTTGTTACTTGCACCAGTTTCTTCTTCTTATTCTTTACACTAGACTCTCCAAGGCTCAATTTCCTTTTCACATCATATGCTTCTTCAACCTCTTTATGAATTTCTAGTTTTTCTTCTACCTTCTCAAAAATCAATCCTTCTAAATGCTTCATAGGGGATGATGAGGGATAATTCTCTTTACCTTCTATGTCTTCTATTATTTCCTCATCTTCATTGATTTGACCATGTTCTACTTTTGCTCTATTGATTTGTGCTAACTCAACATCTTGATCTTCAATGTCTTGCACTTGAATAGGGATGTTAGCAATAACATCACTGATAATCTCTTCATGTGTGGAAGTGTCATCAATTTCCTCAATCACTTGTTCTTTTTCCCTTTGTTTCTCACCAACAACTTTTTCTTTCTTTTGTTCTTGTTCTACTTCCTTCATCATTTGGAACTTTTTCCTCCATATCTCCATGGTTTCACTATATAAAGAATTATCTTTCACAATCTGATAATTGGCATGGATACCACCACCAGGCACATTGTTAACTCTGCTTGATTGATATACCCTATAACCTATCACCATAGATGCAAACCAAACTTCTTTGTCTTCAATATCATCTATAGTCATAGCTCTGTTGTCTTGTTTGGATTTGGTTAACTCAGTAACCAAATGTGTCATAACTATTCTCAATGTGCATTCTACTCCTTTCACTTGAAAACTAATAACTCTATGAATCATTATTTTCAAAACCTTATGAGGCTTTTCCAACCAAATAAATTGATCATGCACTCTGCTTAACACATAGTGAATCCAATTGGGATAGAATTCAATGGGAATGTCCACCACATATGTTAAAAATTTTGCATGCAGATGTTTGTGCTCATCTCTCAACACACCATCAGTACACATATTCTCATATTCTTTCTTGATAGCTCCATCTTCCAGTTCTTCAATCTTACAATGAACATACGACCGAACATCCTCGATTAACAACACTAGCAAAGGAATCGTAGTTAGGGCACTAGAGCTGTCAACCTTCATCGCTTTAATTAGATGAAGCTTGAACATGGGTTGAGGCTTATCAAAAAATTTAATCAACACAGGGGTATCAACTCTCCTTTCCATTTCAACCAACTGCAACAACACATAAATTAAACAATGAACCAAATAGATAACTCACAAAATATCGGTTAGGGATCTCAAAAATTTGATAGAAAATTAGGTTCAAATGATCAAGTGAATGTAAAAGGTAAAAAGTGTAATCACTTACCTCTATTTATCATTGAGATATAACCATTACACACTTCCAATAGCAAAATAATGCTTTTTTTCAATGGTAGGAATAGTGTCATATCACCAATTAATACATATTCATCGATAAGTACTCAAACAGTTATAACCAATATCAAATAGTAAAATACATATACCAAGAAAATTCAATGTGCTCACCACATAACCACTGACGACTCCAAAAGGATTTATCAAAACCAAAATCATAGCATCTTACACCATAATGTGCATATAGATCTTACCACTCTTAGATCCATGGGATCAGTAAAGGATTTTTCTTTTAGTGCTCCCCCTAAGCAAATAATATGCTTAGCTTGAAGAAGAATCCTTTGCACCTAAGGATGGTGACTTCTCTTTAGATGATTTGACCTCTTCCTGTTTATCTTCTTACTTCTCTCTAGCTTTCCTCTAGATCTTCTTTATTTCTTGACCAACTTCCTCAACATCAACAATCTTCTTGCCTTTTCTATCGGTAGGATGACTGGTTCCTGAATCGACAATCTTTTGTAATGTGACTAATCCTATGGAAAATAAAGCAAGACATACTAGTTGACCTCCAAGGTCCAACATTTCCTCTATGAGTTCTCATTTTGAAATTCATCACTAGATTACCATAATTACCACATACATAACATGTTGCATCAAATTGCCTTTCCCTTCCATTAGGGCTTACCATTTTTTTGGGAGACCTAGGAATATAAAATTTAGACCTACAATTCTCATCTTTATGTCCATGTTTGTTACATGAAAAATAGTATCCATTGAATCTACCACCATTGGATTTATTGTTAGATATACTACTAGATCTGGATCTACACTCATAAGCAGTATGACCATACTTGTGATAATTACAACAATGGCCATCAATAGTATAAATTTTTTTCACCAGTTTGCTCCTACACATATTTGCAGGACCAAGCTTTCCATAGTTATAACAACTAGGTTTTTTATGTTTCTTACCTGGATTTCTTGGATCTACCTTCCGATCTCGTGATTTCTCAGGTTCAGATTTTGATGACTCATTGGTTTCAAATGTTCCTTGACCAATGTAACCAAGACCTATTAGATCTTTGTGTCTTCTTTGACTTTTCAATTTCTCATCAATCCTTTGCATGCTTTCATTGTACTATTTCAATTTTTCATTTGCTTCTTTATTGAATTTTAATTCATTCTTCATCTTCTCATTCTCTTCCATGACTCTTTAATTCTCACTTATAAATTCTAGATTTTCTTCACCTATATCCTGCATTTGGTTTCTATACAAATTATATTCCTATCTCAGTCTATAGATTTCTTCCGCTCTCACTCTTAGAGCATCCTCAACAACTTTCAGAACATCTTCTGCAGTTTTCCTTGCACTTTCAACTATTCTCTTTCCTTCAAGATCTTCACACATATTGATAGATAGTTTCTCAATGTAATCCTGATTCTCATTCGGTTGTTCAATAATTTTTTTGCTTATAGCAAGTGACTTCTTTTTTTTTCCCTTAAACTCATTGATCATCTTGTGTGCACTCTCAAGTTCCCTTTTATGCTTGTAATTCTCCATAGTTGTATATCTTTCTCTCAAGCCGTTAGACCTATCAATAAGAGGACTAGCACTCTGATACCAATTGTTAGAATTCTTAGGCACTGAGAGGGGGGTGATCAGTGCAACCAAATTATAAACTAATTCAACCATTGATCTGAATAACTTCAATAATAGTTTGTAAAACACATAAAGCATATAATTGAAGCAAACAAGTAAAAGTAAAAAAAATCAAACATCCACAAAATAATCACACATGACACAATGATTTTTGCATGGAAACTCTTAGTTAGAAGGAAAAACCACGTTGGGGATGACACCCACAAGATCACCACTGCAGTAAAATGAGTTTTCCCTATTAAGAGCTTATAATTACCCTTTCTGAGGGTTCACTATGTAAGGAGTGATTAGTGTCTTGTTATAAGTACAATCAAATATGCTAAGATATGCTTTGTAAAAGGATTTCAAAACTTTGTTAAGAGCTCACCCAATTAAGGGATTTACAACAAGAACCTGCTAAATTTCACCCAATTAAGGGATTTTCTTGAAGTAACTACTAGTGAATAAAAAGTTGAGTGATCTAGATGTAGCACTGACTACTTGACAAATCCAATCTTTTCTCTGCTCTCTGTAACTGCTCACAACTCTAACTCTATCAAATCTCTAATTGCAACCTTAATTAATTTAACAGCAACATCAATCTTCTTAGCTCAAATCTTGTTTTTTTAATCTTATCAACCTTTTCAATATGAGAAATAATAGTTATATATACTTCTGGCACCGACTTCATGAAATTAAATATTTTCCTATCAAAGTGATAAAATTGATGTAAAACACATTTTCCTATGGCTGCATTGGCTTTCAATAAGATATGCATTTTAATTCTCCCAAAAAGTCAAACACATTTTGACTTCTCCAATGCACTGCCTTAAATCTTCCTTACATAATAGCATCGATCACAAAAATAACACCTCATTGATTCTATAACCAATATTACATGTCATAACATTAAGTATCATCATAACCTCTTTATTGCTTATCGATCTAGAATCTTCCAACTGATGCTCAAGAACACAAGTGTTATTACCTGTATGAATGATTGTGACACCAAAGTCTCTCTCACTAATCAACGAAATGAGTTGTGGTTAGAACCACACTATACTCTGACCATTTTGATATTGTAGCTATGATTGCACCTTATAATTCTTCATCTGTCATGACCACTACTAAAGTGTTGACCTCTTTGTCTACCGATCTTCTGGACTTGACCAATTTTTAGCATTACTGATCACTTAACCTTCACACCGATTGCATTCTTCACTTCAACAATTATGATACATGACTGATTTGACTTAGTTTCCATCAATGAAAACCAAACTAATTACTACTTATGACTGCAACCAATATGCATCACTATGTCAACTCTCAATCTCATCATAATTGCAACACGAGCAATATCCCAAATAAGTTGCATTAAATGACGTCTATTATGCTTGTCCCCCTAAATCAGTCCTTCAAACTAAAAGCACTTACAACAACATATTATTCTCTCTTATTTTTCTCTATGCATTCAACAAAGGTCAGGAAGAATGGCAAGTCTTCAAGTGGCCTTCTCAACTTTAATTCACAGTGCTACTTTGTATTCTCAATAAAATAGATAGTTCACTTTAATTAAAAGCATTTACAATTTTCTTCTTTACTCACTAAAGAAAACACAACCACTCTAATTCCTACATATCAAAGTTTGTCACCCATTTTAATTTTTTTATTTTATTTCCAAAAAATAGTAGAAATTTTCAAAATTTCCACCTTGTTATTTGCACTAACAATGTTTCCTTCTACTTTGTTGATTCAATTGATCGAGTTATACACTATGATGTTCTTGTTCATCTGTAACATCTTGAGACAACAACAACGTACTACTAATCTATAACTCAAGGTACATAACCTCTCTATTATATTCTTCAATTTCATTGTATTATGCCTTCAATGCTAAATCTACAAATGTGGTTTTTGGATCCCCAACATATTGGTACTCCTTTGACAACACAATAAACATTGTCGAATGGTTTTCAAGCATTACTCCTCAAAGTTGTTGTGATTAATGGTAAGGTAAACTTTACTATATTACTTAATTTCTCAAACTGACCAAGTTCCAAACAAATTATAGATATAAGATACACTATTGTTTACTAATTTATGTAACGCTCCAATGCATTGCACCATAGTCATAACGAACAACAAATGATCCTCTTGAGGAAAATATCAAAAACATTGTAAATAATAAGGTATGCCTCTTACAAATATATGTTTAATAATCATGTTTATTTGACATGTTCCTTTGTGTATGCAAATATGTCTTCTTGCTCATTGTTTTCCTTCTTTTCCACATGTATCACATCCAAAAATTTCAAGCCAATGCATTAATATATTGCATTAGGACACATTGGCTAGAACTTACATCAATGAAGCTTGAAAAATATGAATACATTTCTCCATTTATATACTCAGCCTTTTTGTTTGACATACCATTCAAAAAAAAAAGAGTGAAACAATATATGTTTCTTAGTACCATGAAAACCAATTGAATATATTGCCTTGTAAAAACTCAAAGGTTTAACTATATGTGACACTTTCATTAATGTAGTCATAGTTGAGCATTGTTCACAAGTCTCTTTCTACATTTGAGAATACTGTAAATATTTAGTATTGATTGTGTTCTTTGCGATATAAGGATTCAAATATGTCACACATTTGTGTATTTCAATTATTTTTAACATTGTGAGTTTCAGAGTCTACTTGAAAGACTGGGTGGAAACTTTTGATCCTCAGAAAGAAAAGCTCAACGAATACCCAGTATGGTTGAACCTTCACAACCTCCCAATGGAATACTAGGATGATATCACCCTAGAAAAAATTGGCAATAAGATTAGCTCTTATGTCACTGCTAAAGAAGTGATCAATAAAAAAGATGCTTCAATACACCCTCGCATCCTTGTCAAGATAAAAAATAATGACCCTATACCAGACTACATCATCCTGAGGATAGATTATGGAACCTAGAAACAAATGGTTGAACTATGGGAAGGGGAGGAGACTGAGAGCACACCATTGACTCCCCAGACTATTATGCAATTAAAAGGGAAAGGGCTAGAGGAGGATAAGCTCCTGGATCAAATTGAACAAGAACTTTTAGATGGCTGGAAAGTATCTGTGGACCTGATAGAAAATTAGGGGAGTACCCTAGATCAAGGATAGTTCATTACTCCTCAATGGAGAAAAGAGTATTATCTGGCAAGGGAGGAAGTGATTCAAGGTGGGGTCTATCATTTCTCTACGGAGGAAGATAGAGGGTCAACATAGAATGTTAAGGAAACCCCACTTGAGGCATTAGATGTCCAAGGAAAATGCATCAACTCTCCAGAGCTAACGATACAATAAAGGGATCCACTCAATTTGACTAGAGGCCCTACGCATGACCTTTTGGTCATGGTTGCATTAGTGAATGAAATGCCCCTTATAGTCCTCAAAACCCTAGACTCCAATGAACTAGGAAGCCCTATTAAGAAGAGAGGTTTCAATACAGGTGAAGCCAATGACCTTTTCTTTTAGGAGCTTCAGGTCTCTCAAACCCATCCACTCAGGGAGGACAAGGAAAAAATAGAGGATAACTTATATTTCAAGGACATAGAAATCTCACCTATAAGGAATCTAGATAGTGCCTTTGATAGCAATAGAGACAGTGGTGATGTTTCAGAAGGTTGGGAGTCAGAATATGCTGGGTTGGAAGGGGAAGGAAATTTGAATGATCTAGGCCTTACTGAAACACTAGGTGTGACAGACTTGAGGCAAGTGGAACAGAATCCATCACAACTTAAACCAAGAATTGGGGAAAAGAAGAGGAGAGGTCCAAAATCCAATAGAGTGAAGCTAGTTATTGCTGGAAATGCTTCAGACAAAACCAAACTTTTAAGATCAAGAAAAGGCATAGCCTTTTCCCGGGAGCAATGAGACTCCTATCGTGGAATGTCAGAGGATGCAATGCCTCTGACAAGATGTGTTTGATCAAAAGGTGTTTTGATCAAATGAAACCAGATCTTATTTTGTTACAGGAAACAAAAATTAAGGAGGATTTCCTGTTATTTGATAGGAAGTTTGGCAGATGGAAATGTGCTTGGGTAGAGCCACAAGGTGCCTTAGGAGGGCTAGGAGATCTTTGGAATGAGGATGTTTTAGAGGTTACAATCCGACAGGTGGATCAAAATTGGCAATGGTTAGAGGTGTTCTCTAAGCAGCTGAGATGTAGATTCTCTTTATTTAATGTCTATGGCCCAAATAATAGAATGCATAAACAAAGGATGTGGGAGAGTCTAGCTTCTATTATCAAAGACTTTCAAGATGAGATGGTTATTTTAGGAGGAGATTTTAATGCCATCCTAAAGCTAGATGATAAGAAAGGTGGTAGAGGTTGGAAAGGAAATAATCAGCAAGATTTCAGTGATTTTGTAAATGATGGAGGTCTGATAGAAGTAGCCTTCAAAAAAGGGGATTTTACTTGGACCAACTGAAGAGAAGGTTATTTGAACATTGCATAAAATCTTGACAGATTTTTCGTAGCTAGAAATTGGGTAGAAACATCTTGGACTTGTGAAGCAAAAATTATGTCGTTTCAAGGATATGATCATTTCCCAATTTGTTTATATGTGCAAGATGAAATAACCCCAGAAAGATGCCCCTTCAAGTTCAAGATGATGTGGTTCCAAGCTGAGGACTTTAGTAACCTAATTTCTAAATGGTGGAATCAAGCTCTGAAAAGAGCAGGTAATAAAGCCTTTATCTTTTAAAAAAAGTTACAATTCCTAAAAGAGCAACTAAAAATTTGGAATAGAGTAAACTTTAGGAATATTTTTGAAGAAATTCGTAGACTTGAGGAGGATTTGAAATAGTTAAGCCTCAAAATTATTGAGTTTGGTATACAAGACATGGATTTTCTTGCAGAGATTGGACTTAAAAAAGAATTAGATGGTTGGTTAAGGAAAGAAGAAATCTTTTGGAAACAAAAGTCCAGTGAGACATGGTTAAAGGCCAGGGATAAAAAAACAAAGTTTTTCCACAATTCTGTTAAAATCAGAAGAGCCAAGAATAAGATCTTCAACATAAAAAATAGTGATGGTGTTTTGGTTGAAGATAAGGAAACCATCAATAAGGAGGTTGTGGCTTTCTTTTCAAAGAATAAAACTTAGGAGACCATTGATGTAAGCACTTTTGATAAAGTCCTGGAGGTTATCCCTCCACTTATCTATGAAGAAATGAATAGTTTTTTAATGGCTCCAACTATAAGAGAAGAGGTCAAAAGGGCTTTGTTTGGCTTAGGAGGTGACAAAGCACCTGGACCTGATGGCTTCCCGACTGCTTTCTTTCAGAAACTTTGGCCTATTTTTGGTAAGGACCTTTGGGAAGTGGTAGAAGAATCTAGGAAAGTGGGTTTTATTCTTAAAGATTTCAATTCCACTTTTATAGCTCTCGTGCCTAAAAAGGATGAGTAGGTCACTTTTGAGTATTTCAAACCTATTGCACTATGTAACATGATGTACAAAGTTATATCAAAAGTGATAGCCAATAGACTTAAACTTATCTTAAACAAAGTCATTTCTAAAGAACAAAGTGGTTTCTCTCCTGGGCGATCTATTTTTGAGGGAATTATTGTTGCTCATGAAGCTGTTCACTCCATTAGGATCTCTAAGGCACAGAAAATGATGGTGAAATTGGATATTAAAAGAGCTTATGATGAAGTTGACTAGAGTTTTCTAGTTAAGGTTTTGGCTAGGTTTGGTTTTGGAGATCCATGGATTCAATGGATTAAAAGCTGTATAGACTCTCCCAGGTTTCCAGTCTTGGTGAGTGGAAGTCCACAGGGTTTCTTTTCTCAAGAGAAAGGTATCAGACAAGGTGATCCTTTATCCCCTTTTCTTTTTATTATTATGGTAGAAGTGTTAGGATGACTGATTAAGATGAACAAAGAAAAGGGTATTTGGAAGGGTATCAAGATTACTTATGGAGTGAAGGCTTTGACACACTTGCAATTTGTTGATGACACTTTCTTACGTGGAGAGGCTTCATATCAAGAAGGAAAGGTTATGAAGGACACTCTATAAATTTATGGGAGAGTGTCAGGATAGTTAATTAATTGGAGAAAATAAGAGGTTTTCTTCTTCAACACACCTCAACATATACAGGGCAGAATTTGCAAAATTTTAGGAATGAAGCAAGGATAGTTGCCTAATCGTTACTTAGGGATTCCCTTTTTTACTGGATACAACAAGGTAGATCTATGGAAAGACTTAATTGATAAATGTCTGAGGAAGATGGAGGGGTGGAAAGGGAAGTGGTTGTCTTCTACAGGAAGAATACTCATGCCGTAAATGGTGATATATAAGATACCAGTCTACTCAATGATGTGTTTGGACATCCCCAAGAAGGTTTTAAAAATTGTAACACATCAAATGAGAATTTTTTTTTGGAATGGAGCTAATGAAGAGGAAAAGTTTCCTCTTTTAGCTTGGGAAAAAATTTGTAGGCCAAAAGAAAAAGGTGGAGCTGGAATCCGAAATTGGCATTACTTGAATAAAGCTCTAGGAGCAAAGCTTATTTGGAGTATGTATAAAAACCCAACTTAGTAATGGGTAAGAATTTTGCAAGCTAAATATCTAGATTCACATGATGATGAGAGGATTCTCACAATCCAAAACCCCCCTAAAGGATCAACTATTTGGAACTTTATTCTTTCTTGCAGACAGGTTATAACAGATCATTTATCTTGGCAAATTAGGAATGGCTCAAAAGCTAATTTCTGGTCGGACTCTTGGGATGGACATAAAGTTCTTATAGATGATGGTTGTTATGTAGATTTATAGGTTTACTTCTTTGAGAAATGGGGGTGCTAAGGTTAGTGATTATATTGTTCAAAGTGACAGTGAAGTTGGACCACATTGGAGGTGGAAGAGTCTTGCTGGGCATGATCTTTCGGCTTAACAAAAGGAGCAGATGCAAACTATTCTAGATGGAAGAGTTTCAAATTTTTTGTGGGAAGGATGACAAGCTTTTCTGGTGTGGCTCCCTTTTAGGTAATTACTCAGTAAAGTTAGGTTATAGATTCTTAGAGGGATCGACAGATTCTCAATTTACATCTCGGGACTTATTTTGGCATCAAGATATCCTCCCAAAAGCAGGAGTTTTTGCTTGGCTTGGTAGCAAAGGGAGAATTTTAACAATTGAAAGAAGGAAATGCTTGGGTATGGCTGGTCTGACTGGGTGTGCTTTGTGTGAGGAACATGAGGAAACAATTGATCATCTTTTGGTGCAATGCAAGTTTGCTAGTAAATGTTGGGATCATGTGCAAATGAAGTTGGAGTGGCTGGGTCCAAGAGATAATAAGGTGTAAGGAACTCTTGATGGTTGGCCAAGACCTTTATGTAAGTCAACTCTCTCTAGCATATGGATCATAACTCCTTCACTGATTATGTGGGAACTATGGAAGGAACAAAATAGAAGAATTTTAAGAGGGGAAGTAGAATCCTTAAAAAGGTGTATATATCGGATTGATCATGCTATTGAAGAGGTTATGGCAGTTTCAACCTCAAGAAAACAAGCTCTCCAAATTCCCTTCTCACAGCAGGATATTTATATCTAGAGGATGTGGCCAGGGATTAGATTTAAATATCCTCTAGGCTCTCTGATTATTAAACCCAGTAAGAAGAAGGATGAAGTTGTTATTTGGAAGGCTCCAACAGAAGGGTGGTTGAAGGCAAATTTTGATGGTGCGGCACAGAGTAATCCTAGTAGATTTGGGGCTGGAGTCATTATCAAAAATTCTAAGGGGGAGATAGTGGTTGTTGGTGCTATGAGGTTGAAAGATGGGACAAATAGTATGGCCGAGGGTCAAGCAACAATGTTGGCTATTAAGATGGCAAGACAAATTGGAATAAAAAAACTTCATCTTGAAGGTGATTCGATGATTATAGTGCAAGCTATAGCTAAACTCTCAATAAATGCTTGGCACCTTCAAAACTTCATCGATTTAATTAGGGATGAATTGGCTTCCTTTGAAGATTTTAAAATAACTCATGTAAATTTTGATGGCAATCAAGAAGCCGATATACTGTCAAAGATGGCCATGTCCTATGATGAGCTGGAGGTCCTTCATATTAGATATAGAAAGTGGGAGGCTGACGGGGATGCACCTCTTTGAAAGATGTTATGATCAAAGGTAACGATGATGTCAAATATTCTTTGGCTCATATGTAGGGAAGGCATCATCAATAACATGTTTTTTAATCATTTATCTCACTTTTTGAAACCCTATGTATTTATTTCTTGGGGAGGAATGACAACTTTTTATATATTTTTATGTGGCTGTTTCGTGTGAGTGAGTGGAGTAATGATGTAAAGGATAGGAGTTGAGTGTTATGTTGGGGAAGCTTGGTAAATGTGCATTTATTGGTGAAAGCAAATATTGGTTTTCATTCGGATGTGAGAAGGTGTTGGCCTGCAAATTCGATGGAACTGAATTTTATCTTCAAAACCAAAAAACAATAGAAGGGTTTGTTTGGGCCAGTTGAAAGAATTTGACTACAACAAATGTTGAAGTGCCCTACTAAACAAGTGATTATGGTGGTGCAAGATACGTTCAACCCTCTTTTTCATAATAATGATCATTGGTGGAAATTACAAGTTGATAACACAGCCATGGTAATGGCTTGGGGTCTCGAGTTAGGAGTGTCTGAAGGGCAGGTGAAATGGGTAATGGAGTCTCTTTTCGAGCATGCATGCTGGTGGGCATGGACCATCTTCTTGAATGGGCTCACCCAGGTGGAGCTTTTGACTATAGGGAGATATTTGAAGATGAGGTGGAATGAGCGGAGGTTGGTGTCATCCCTTTCATTAACTGGCCACGAAGGGTTGATAAGCAAATCTATACACAGGAAAGAGGGAAGGCGTGGCATAATTTAGTTAATGCCATTCAAAATGCAGAAGGCGGCTCAAATGCGGGTGGTTATGCCAGTTTTGGTTCCAAGGAGGCGGTGGTCAGCTAGGCTTTGTAGGGCAAGACACTTCTAAAGTTTAAAAGTAAGCTTGTTTGTTATTTTTTTGATGCGGGTTTGCCCCTCTTTTTTGAGATTTTGGCTATGAATGATGGACTGTAGATGCCAGTGAATGGTGAATTTTTGGGTGTGGCTCTAGTTAAAGCTTCTTTTGGCTAATGTTTACAACATAATGTTTAATGTAGCTAGTGACTTTTTGGGCCAATTTAAAGCTACAGTCAGCCATCTTTGAAGGTTTGGCTCCTGTATATAGTTCAGGGTTTTTATGTATTGTAATATTGCAAATTATAAGCAACAAGGGTAATGGTCGGGGGGCTGGGTTTTAGATATTGGGTAGCAGGGATGCTTATTTCTCTTTAAGGAGCCAAGGATGGACTCTATGCTTTTCAATGTAATC